>JAKLTH010000157.1:0-284032 GCA_025175895.1 Wurfbainia villosa
GGACCCTTGGAATGGCTAGAGGGGGGGTGATTAGCCTTTCTTTCTACAAAAATGTTAGCGGAAGCAATACAAATATAAGCACAAACAAAAACAAGAAACAAAGCTAACACCCGATGTAACGTGGTTCGGAGATGACGCTCCTACTCCACGGCAATCCGTAAGGTGGATTAGCCCTAATCAATCTTCACTAGAACCTCCTTTGGATGAACCAAGGTGGAGAAACCTTTTCTTACAATGCACTTCTCTTCTTTACAATGATGGAAGATTAGGATTAGAGAAGAGGAGGTTTTGGATTGCTAAAAACACTTGGAAAGCTTGGTGAGCACGTGAGTGTAGTTTGGAGCAAGAGCACTAGCTTCACCAAGCTCCCCATGGCCCCTTTTTATAGAAGAGGGGTTGTTTTTCCCGTTGGGCTTCAATCGATCGGTGATGCTTGCCATCGATCGACTACGCCAACCAACGACTTCTGAAACGCGATCTCCGCGGAGATTCGTAGCCACAATTTCCAATGGCCAGGTGATCAGTCGACTGATCCCTCCATCAGTCGACTGATGGGGTGATCAGTCGAGTGATTAAGCGGCGATCAGTGAGACTACGTGCGTGGCGATATTCCCTTGATCGATCGGTGATGCCCTTGGCGGTCGGTGATCCGCGATATCGATCACGCTACGCCCAAGCGGCGATCGGTGATGGTTAGGGTTTCACCCGACTCGGTCGAGCGCGACGGTCGGTGATACATCGTTATCGATCGTGATACTCATCAAGTATGAGTAATTCATACTTGATTTTATACCCTAGACCTAGACTCAACCTTCTAGCTCCTCAATAAGCCTTGCGCCTTCAGGATCCCTCCGAGTCCGCGACTTGTTCATCCTTTACACTTTGCTTCCAAGAGCTTCCTTCGGTTTCGTCATGTCTTGGGTTGCCAAATTCTTGGACTTTACGCTGCCAAGACTACAAGCTTGGACTTACGCTGCCAAGACTTTACTTTGGACTTCCTTTGTCAAGGTTCACTTGGACTTTACGCTGCCAAGACTACAAGCTTGGTCTTACGCTGCCAAGTCCATCCCTTGCACTTCCTTTGCCAAGATATACTTGGACTTCCTTTGCCAAGATCATACTTGGACTTCCCTGTCACTTAAACATTTTCATAATTAGATCACAAGATATTGCCTAACTTAGATGATTATCCAAACATCAAAACATATATAAATGCTTGGAGCATTGTTGCACCAACAGGAATGTTATCTAGATTGGATGAAGGGCCTTCACCTGATGGACCTTCTTGAGAGACATCCTCCTGGGACGACCTTTGGGGGAAAGTGACCCGAGGTTGTTGATTATATGGCCTTGGACGGGTTACATCGGGTCGGGGGCCTCGCCGTGCCGGTCCTCCTGCCTGGAACCTTACTTGCGGATATGCAGTATGGAGGCGATCCAATTCCTCTTGTAACTTGAAACATCGGCCACTACTGTGGCCGTATTCTGTATGATATTGGCAAAAGAACGGGGCAGGGGGGTTACGTGGGATCCCCCTATGTCCTAAGGGTCGTTGCAGCAGACCCTGTTGGTCGTAGAATTCTATTTCCCGTTCTTTCCAAGTCCTCACAGGAGGAAGCGCTTCAGCGGTCATGATTTGTAATGGCGGGACGGGGCGAACTCCTTGCAACATCGGACGAGGCCTCGGGACCTCCCGTCGAAAAGGTCTTGTATACTCCCGTCGAAGAGGTGCTTGGGGAGCAGCGGGACGAGCCCTTTCAGTTGGGACTGTTGCGGCAGTCCGTTCAGCTCTCCGTACATTTAATCCTTCTTCTTCGCTGATAAACTGCTCCGCACGGCTTAGTAGCTCCTCATAACTATCATGAGTTGTCTTAACAAGGAAGCGAGGAAGGGGCCCTCCTTGACCCGTCTTTGAATAGCACCTCTGAAAGATTTGGATCGGTGAGGATTCCCTAGGCTGCAGTGAATCGATGAAGATACCCCTAAGGGATTCGAAGGTCACTGGGTGATATGCATTAACATAGGCGTCTGTCTATCGTCTTGCGGTGACAAATTCCCGGTGAACATTCTCTGGAAGTCGTGAAGCAGTGATAGACCACAGGGCAAATTATTGAACCACTTTTTGTCGAGCGATTAGGGTGGTTCGGAAGACTCGGCACTTGCAGAGTGTCGATTATAGATGGAAGCGAGGCGCTCGTCAGGTGAGATATGTGCTCTTGGGATCCGTCGACCGTCGTACTTATTGATCTGAGGATTAGGAAGTAGGATGGAGAGAGCTCAGAGAGAATGTCCATTGTGAAGGGTGGGCTTGTATACTTAGGAGGCTGGTTGATTGACTTTCGCCTGTTCCTCCTGCGCGTTTGGGTGAAGGGCATAGTGTTGAGCGTTCTTCCCGAGTCCGCCTCGAGCAATGTTTCCCCATTGGCGGTATGCGAGATGGAGGAGGCATTTCTGGGGGTGGGCCTCTGGAAGAAGGTTCCCCGGAATGCGGATGCAGATATCCGGTCCTTCTCCTTTCCCTAACGGGAGCTTCTGTGATAGCGTCATCCATCAGGGCTTTCAACTGCAAGGGTAGAAGGATGATGGGGTGCTCCTCCGCTGCTGAGGTAGCAGGTGGTTGTACTTCTTCCGGTTGCATCTCGACGTCCAGCCCAATTGTTCCCACAGACGGCGCCAACTGATGCGGGACGAGTGAAAACCTGTTCGCTCCGTTTTCAATGCAGTGAAGAGCGAGGAGGTCTCGAGAGGGTTCTCACAGCCGCAATCATCGAGAGAATAAGAAGATGAAATAGGTGAAACGCAAGAAAACCGACGATAGCAATCGAGACTCAGACACAAGATGTAACGTGGTTCGGAATAAGGATTCCTACTCCACGGAGGTGAACTTTCTCACTGGAGGCAGTGCCTAAGCACTTTCACTATGAAGGTCCTCCTTTACGGAAGGTAAGTTTCCGAAGGTGGAGGAGAGAAGACCTTTTACAGTGATATCATAAAGCGAGAAAAATACAAGAGACGTGACAACGATAGATCTCCTTCCTTCTTCTCCGGCGAGGCGACTGTGGTTCTCCTTCTCCTCTTGCGTCCTCTGCTCTCTCGCTGGGTTGGGATGATTGCGGATCCCCTTTTTTCTCCTTCCCTCCTCCCTTTTATCTTCCCTCCTCCTTCATCATAATGTCGGGGATTATCTCCACCGTACATGTGGCCACCACCTCCACCTGGAGAATAATTCTGTTACAAACATGAGGAACGAGGGCTCCTCGGAATATTGTGTGGGGGCCTCCCCAGTTATTGCATAACGTCTTTTCCTCTATTTTTCAGGTAACTAGGTTAGATTGTCTTCCTCAACCATCCACTTTAGGTGGAGCTAGCTTAGGTCTATGGCCCACGGGTGACCTAGCCTTAGGGCTTCTTATCAACCCGAACCAATTCCTCTTTTTCCCATGTCAAATTTCCTCCGTATTGATCAGGTTGAACCGACCTCTTGGCGAAGCGGCTTCCGTCTCTCCTTTGTCGTGCCAATTGCTTTCACTAACTCTCCCGTACCAATGGCTTTCGATGTTAAATCAGCTAATGGCTTCCGATATTCGCCCGTAATGGCCCCGATATTCGCCGTGCCAATGGCTTCCGATATTCTCCCATGCCAATGGCTTTCGCCCGTGTCAATTGCTTTCGATGTTACTTGAACCATTCTTCCTTTTCTTCCTTAGGTGAGTATATTTTGGATTGGATCATGGGTCACTGCTAACCTCTCTCGGGATTATGTAGAAAAGGTACGAGTAGTATCAGGAATGTTTCTTGATAGATTGTTGTAGGACAAACTCAAATGGTTTAGAATACTTAGTTCTAATAAACCTTGAGGAATAACTCTTGATAAATTATTGAAAGACAAATCCAAAGTTTCCAATGAACTCATTCGATACTATTTGGAATCTTGCCTTTGAAATAATTTCTTAATAAATTTAAAGTTTGGAGTCCAACAAGATATCCTAATTCTTTTGGAATCTCGTATATATGTCAAACTATTGTTTCAAAGATGTATACTCTTCACGAGATGAAGAAAAGATGAAAAGGTAAGTTGATCTCCTTTTGTAATTAAAGTTATATTTTCCCAATAATCGTCGTTGGAAAATAGCCCTTCATCTAATATTGGAAGTTGTTTTCTCGATGTCAAAATCATTGTTCTGAGATATCCAAAGGAACATGGTATGCCCCTGATAATTTGTTATTTGCAAGGTCGATAATTTGCATATCTCTCAAATGTCCAAGTTGTGGATCAATATAGCCATCAAATATATTTGATCACAATCGAAGAATGCACAATAATTTCCAACTTTGTCCAATCCACAAAAGTATATTTTCAAAAAATTTGTCATCACTGAGATCAACAACTAATATTTGAGTGCAATGTTGCAGTGAAGATGGGAGATGCCCTTTTAGATTATTATTGCTAAGTGTAAAAATTGAAGTCCCATCAAGTTGCCAAGAGAACTTGGAATTTCTCCAAAGAGTATATTATTCCCCAAATTAATATGTTGAAGATATTGACTCTCTTGCCAGTGTTGAGGAATTATTCCAGATATTTGGTTAATTATTTAATAAGTTGAGATGCACAAGCGTATCAGAATTGCAAATATTGGATGGTATACTTCCATTAATATAATTATGTGAGAGAAGTAAATAATATTGTAATTGTGGTGTGAATAAAGTTGAAGAAATCTAAAGTAGTAACGTTGGAAAAAGAGATCCAAAACCATTATTGTGAGCAATGTATTGTTGTGAGCGGAAATCTAGGACCTAAATTAACGGAACCAAAGCTAAGGGCTCGTAATTGAAAAGGAGGGGTCCAAGTGTGGTCCATTGCTATGGTAATGAAGGGGTTGTCAAACAATAACAAGGACTCTAGTTTAGTAATATTGTTAGAAAGGTGCAACTCTGAAATATCACCCTCAAGGGAAGTAGCAGAGAGGTCAAGAATATTTAGGGAGTGTTTTGTTTGCGTTTTCATTTTTTATTTTTACCGTATTTTTGTTTTATAAAAATTAGAAAATAACTTTTAGCATTTTTTATTTCCAACCAAATTAAACCTCATTTTCTAAAAATGAACATGAAAAATACCATCAAACAGCGGTTTTCCATATTTTCTATTTTTCATAAAACGAAAATAAAAAATGTTCAAACCAAACGCTACCTTAGGTTGACCAGTTTCCCAATTTCAAATGGTATTGGTCCAGAAAGTGAATTATATTCAAGAGAAAGAGTATTTAGAGCAGTCAAATTTCCTGACTCACTAGGTATGGACCAACAAGTGAACAATTATCAAGGAATAATGTGGATAAACTTGATAGATTCATAACTAATAAAGAATTTCCAAGTAAATTATTGCTCAAATCGAGATTTGCTATATGCTCTAATTTCCATATCCCATCAAGTTGGGAATCAGAGAGCAAATTCGAGGACAGATAAAGACCTATGAAGTTAATAAAGTTGCCAATTTCATTAGGCAATGCCCCTCGAATTCTAGCTAGAGTCTTCAAGTTGAAGAGAGGAGAACTTGTGAGATTGCACAACCAGTTAGGAAAAGAAGAGTTGAAGTTGTTGAAACCAAGATCAAGAGTCATGAGAGAAGTCAGGTTGAAATGAAAATTGAGAGAGAGAGAGAGGGATATTATTAATTCTACAATTATATAGATTTAATTGTTGTAGGGAAGGTAACACGTTGGCTGCTGATCATACCCAATTTTGGGAGGCAGCTAGCGCTGAGATCCAAAAAGGACATGTCAAGATAAATCAGAGAAGAAAAGCTGGAGAGCCAGTATAGGCTGTGGACAATTGCAGCATCAGAATAAGGATAACGATACGCATAGAGATCAAGATGACGAGGGGGAATGGTTCGGCTAAAATTGGACTTAAAAAGATCAAGATACCTGAGTTTGTGAAGAGAACCAACGAGAGGTGGAATTTGAGTGCTCTCAAAGTCATTGAAGCTTAGATTCAAGCTTAGCAAATGAGTTAAAGACAATAACGATGGATGCAGCAGCTCACCCATCAGAGCGGTGTCTGACTCATTGGATTGGTCGTACGCTGCCCGTTCTGTTGTGGCAGACGACGCCAGTGCAACCGCACTCTCCCTTCTACTCCAGCTACCTCCATAAGAAGGAAGGGCAGTCTGATGAGCCAGACAAGACGAAGATAGTAGCAGCGGTGGGGATGGTGCAGTGGCCATGGCTCATGGAAACGGAGCCTGCTTCTACAGGCCATTGCCATAATCTTGGGTGGATTGTTACTCTGCAGCAGAATTGGCAATGGCATGACTACTTAACGTTGAAGACTGTGTCCGGAAAGAGTCTATTTCCCTCAGTGGAAATTGCTGAAGACAAGATAAATAGATGAAAAAATTGGTATAGATACAGTGAGAAAACACATATAAACTCATATCAGTGAGCAAGCTAATTTAAGTTAAATTAAATTTCGTATTGTTTAAATTTGTTTAATAAAGTAATTGAGTCATGTTAAGTTGGACTTAAAATGCATCAAGCTATCGATTGGTTGTTCAATTTTGACTTGATTTTTTTTCGAGTTCGAGCTTAATTCGATCGTGACCTGAATTTGGAATTTTTATATTTTTAATTTTATTGGGTTGGTCAATTAAACTATTCTTTTGATAATTTCTTTGTTTATTTTATAACTTTGACAAAAAAATTATTGATTAATATACGCATTCAATTTTATTTATTTAGTTTAATAAATTAAATAAATTTATTTATTTAATTGATTGTATATATTAAGTGAATATAAATCTTTAGCCTAATGATGGGGCGTACAAATGATTATACAAAATTCAAAAAATAAAAATAAAAAAAATAAAGAGACAAATGCAGAAACTCGAAACAAGAAATTAGCTTTGATTTAAAGCCTAGAGCCTCATGAAGAATCGACTTCGGATTGAGCCATTGCATGCGGCGCTGCCTCACAATATTAATTTCTTCTTACTTCAATTCCCCTTATTTCATGTACCGACGAGGCATACGACGGGCCTTACTGTAGATATCCTAAACAAGGGTTTTCACGGGTTATCTGAATGTCGATCGCCTGAGACGATGATATATTAATTATTTTCCTCCTCAGCATTGCTATTATTGTCGTAGTATCTTTTGCATGCCATCCAACAGTTGGCCGGCGTCTTCAACATCAGATGTGATTATCATGCTGATGCATGGCGTAGTCTTCTACAGTTCGGGTCTTCAAGGGTTACGTTAGAGATAGATCACTGAATAGTTTGGATTTTTCTTCTGTGCTGGGGCGAAAGCATCGGTTATGTTTTCTTTAGTGGGTCAATATATATATGCATCGATCCGATTGATGATAGAGTCGTCTCTCTAGTCGGCAGTAATGTAGATCGATTGGCGGATACACTGTCTTTCGGATGAGAATTTTTCGTAGGTCGACGGATAATTTATCTTCAAAGAGTGAATTTTTTAAAAATTGAAACAGCTTGCAAGCATTCATCAAATCGATGCCGATGTCTGGAAACAGGAATTGCAATAAATGGAAGATATGGACTTAAAATCTAATTGAGTGGAGTTTGAGGGAACCTCAGCTCCTCCTGAAGGTGTGCAATGGAATGAAGAAGCACACATGTACTCCTTTTTAATAATAAGATTTTGTTTTGTTTTATTTGTTTATTTTCTTAATCATGATCCGAGTTGTTTACCTTCTAATTTAAACTCGGATTAACTTGGATTCAACCTCCTTGGCAACAAGTGAAATCTCCCTAACATACTCATCAGGGTTCAGCCTAATTTTTTTTACTCCATAAACTCTATTACTCACTTTTGTATTCACCGCTTCAAATAGATTATATGTGAATCATTAAAATAGTTTGTAGATTCTCATGTTAAGTATGTGTATAGAGATTTTTTGTAGATCAAATGTTTTTCTATCAAGAAAAAAAAAAGATCAGTTTTCGATTATATCGAATTTAAACAAGAGAAATATTTTGAATCCGTGACTCATTTGTTTAATTTGATAAGAAACAAATTTATTTTAGTGAGAAACATTTCTTTGTGATAATAAAGTTCTTATTCATGTTTACCTATGTTTAATTTTTTTTTTTTGTGCAAACGTATGCACGCATACGGTTCATTAGCTTTTTTTTCCCTATATATTGTTTTTTAAATAAAAAATTCTTATTATTTATTTATGAATAAATGAATCCATAATTTTCTAGTGAATATTTTATTAAGTTAATTGAATGGTCTAAATTTAGTAAATACGTAGTATCTAATTTAATTATTCTTAACCAATGAATAAACATTAATTTATCTTTAGGCACCTTCTGTTTTTTTTATTAAAACAAAGTCTATAACCCTATGACACGTTAATCCGTCATAAATTTAATATTTAATGAGGAGAGATGAACTAGTCTGTCATCTTAGCAGTTTGAAAATCTCCAATTCAATTCAATCCAAAATGGATTGTGGATTAGACAGATCAGTCCACGAGTCAAAAAAATTAAAACAAAAAACATCTCTAAAATTACTCTATTACTTTCTCTAAAAATATTATCTTAAATTAAATAACCAAAAAGTAATTCTATTTGGAAGAAGCAAGAGTTCAACTAGAAATATTAGTTTCTCCTATTAGTTGAGTATGATAAATTAACTTACAGACAAATTAAAAATATTTTAGGGGAGAGGATGATTTTCAATCGAAGTCCGTCACAGACCAACCAGTCTTGACCTACTATCCATGCGGATTGATCTGTTTAAGCATATCAAATGATGAGTTAATAAAATTTAAATTCAATTCATTTAAATTATTTGACCGGACGAACTAATCCGATAGAATTAACAGCTCTAATCAGTCGGGAAGGTCGATGTAAGTTGGGCGAATGGTTAAGCTCTTAACCATGAGCAGACCAGCGCTGAATTAACCTGAGCATACCTAAGCTAAGCCGACTTAAATAGATTTGAAATGAACCAATCTGAACTGAATAAACCTGAGCTAACCCGAGCAATTGAGTGGCTGACTTGAGTTCCTGAAATATTATGCTGAATCGAGCAGATCTTTTGAACTAAGTCGAGCTATCGCTAGACATAAATAGACATAGGCAAAAATCTCCATTTCCCCGTGATGTGCTCTCTGAGCTACTTATTTTTTACGATTTTTAAAATATCTTATACCTATAAATATTTAAGTATGTGTTCCATGGAGGAGGAGGGACTGGGAGTACTAGCTCGAGCTCTCTTTATATATATATATATATATATATATATATATATATATATATATATATATATATATATTCTTCTTTCCATTTTATGGTAGGAGCACCTTCGTGACTTAAACATTGAAGAAATCTCATTAGGATAACTCCCGACGAGTCTTTCTAATGCATATTAACCTATACAAGTCTAATCACGTCACGAGAGAAAACTTGATGGACAATCTCAAATGTTGTGGTAGATTCCTACCCTATCATTCACTATGATCAAAACTTTAAAATGCTTTTATTTCAAATGGAAAGTTGTTGTATCTTTACAAATGTAATTTACACAATTGCAAATCCAGTTCAGAAACTTGGAACTTGATGATTTACTTTCTGTGATGAATATTTAATTTGTGGCAATTTCACAGTATATATAGTTTGTAGTGCACTAGCCGGTACAATATACCATGACATGTAATTAACTCTACTAATTATTGTCAATATATCTAAATAGAAGGAGACCTAAGTTTTGATATTTCAAACGATTCCATCTAAATCAAGTAGTTGGCTTGCACATCTTTCACTATTCAAAGTCTCCCACTCTCTACGTCCTCATTAAATCCTCCTACCTTCAACCAAATTTCTTGCTTGCTCACTTGATCGCCATTTATTTCCTGTTGAATTAGTCTGCTCGACCATCACTTAATTGTGAAACTAAAGTTCTTGGTTAAGAAAAATGTACTGACGTCTCACACGTTGAAACTCACTGGGTTTCGGACCAATAAGCCAACAATTATCAAGGTTTAATTAGTGTGGAAATTAAAGCTTAATTAATAGATACATAATCCCGACTAACTAGTAAGATTTGTTAAATGCTTCGCTCAGTTTCCATATCGCATCAGGAAAGGGACCAGAGAGAAAATTCAAGGAAATTAAGATCAAAATCCGTGCAACTAAAATTCAAGGAAAGGGACCAGATCAGAAGAGTTGAAGTTGTTCCAACCAAGATCAAGAAATGAGTTTGTTCCAAATAAATCAAAGAAGAAAGACCAGAGAGCCAGTCTAGGAATTAAAATAATATGAGTTGAGATTAATTCAAAACTTAATTAGTAAACAAGAGTTGCTTTACGAGAACTATGTAGATGTGATAACTGATAATTAAGCAAAAGACCATACACACTATTAATATTGTTTGTCCCTTGAATGAGACTGACGTTGAACATTTACTTGTTCAAGAGTTGAATTTCTTGAAGTAGATGTGGGGAAATCACAATGGTTTACTTGCATATAATCTGGCTAGTAAATCTCATTGTAGCAAACTTAAAATTGAACATTTTAAAAGTAAAAATGAAATTTTCTACTAAAAAAATATAGCTTAAAACTTGTAAAAATATATCATATAGTTATTTTTTTTCAATATAAAATGTTAGGATGTTAATAATTAACCACTAAAAATAGTTATATGAACTAAAATAACCTAGTTTTAGTTCATATTTTGATATTTTTAAAAGTTCATGGGAATCTTGGAATGAAACTAAATTGATGGAACAAAAGGACCAAAGTAAAATGATATAATTTTATAAAAGAAATAAATGTGATATATAATTTGACAAATTTGAAGAGTTGGTACATCATAAATTGAAAATCCTGAAGTCAAAAGTAATTAAAATTTTCTACCTAGTTTTATTCGATAGTAAAAGTATGGTATGTGCTAGTTTTACTATAATGTCGATGTTCAATATGAACATTACTAGGATTAGGGACTTTTATTCTCACGTCTTAAGAATTGATCATTAATACACTTAGACTTTTGTTAAAAGTATGAAATTATTTAAAATACTATAAAATATATGCATTGCTTTATTAAGTTGTCCAATTACAACATATAATCAATGTTCATGCAATTAATTTAATTGTTTCTGGGGCACTATTTACTAAAATATTTGTCCCAAGCTTTTCTTACAACTACCATCTTTTTTTTAAAATTCAACACTTGACTATACTTCCAATTATAGGGCCTGATTAAGATACACCTCTTATCTAGTAGTAACTAACATATCATCGACATCTACCTATAGCAATAAATATAATATATAACGATCCATTTGCTAGTTTCTTGAAGTAAACTGTAAAATACCGGAAAAAAAAATATTATTCCTCATTAATTGATAAACTATCTTGTGGAATTTTTCAGAAATTTTTAGAAATTTTTCTGGAATTAAACGGAGGTCTTATGGACATTTTATGGGGATAAAGCGGATAGGCTTTTGTAAAACCTGTTTAGACTATCTGTTAGAAATTAATAGGTTTAATTAAAAACCTATTATATTTGCCGTTTTCCCGATCAGCCGTTTCTTCCCAAATCACGACCTTTCTCTTCTCGCCGAACGCCACTGTGCTTGCTGTCGCCTTCTCCCTCGCGCGCCGCAGTCCACCGCAAAGCACACAGGCCACCGCGCCGGAGCCTTGTCGCCGCCTTCTCCCTCGCGTGCCGGTGGCGACAGCCGCTGTCGCCGTGCCCTCTCCTCTTCGTCTCCGAGGCGATCAGAGCCCGCATCTCTTTCCCTCGAGCCCGTGCTCGCTGCCGCCTTCTTCCTCGCGACAACTCTCGCGATCTCTTCCTCGCCGTAGCCGACCTCTCCCTCTCGTGCTTTCCCCTCGCAGCGGGCAGCGGTGATCGGCCTCGACGGAGCCCAAGGAGGAGTCGACGGCGAGCACACGTGGAGGAGAGCTTGGAATCGGCAGCGTCCGGTTGTAATATGCCTTGCAGTCTCTGCCGGAGCAAGCTCAGGAACGGGCGATGCTCCTCTTCTTCTCACGATCTCTGCAACAACCCTCTGTAGATCGCCGAGATTTTGGCCTCGTCAGAGCGCGGAGGAGAGCTGACGGGGGGCTGGACGGCGACTTGGAGCAGGGGATTTCATCCTCCTGCTGCGCCCTACTCACGTTCCGGCACCGGAGTTGCTGCCCTCTTGATAGAGCATGGTACCGACCGTCGCTCTTTTCCACCCGATCTCTACCGGCCGATCCCTCTCCTCCCTTCCACCATAGGTGCCAGCGCACGCGATGTTGGCGCCCACAACCACACCGGTGCATCCTTCCTTTCTGATTGTGAGTTGTTCTACTTCTGCCGGAGCAAGGTAAGAGCTGCTCCTCTTCTGACCTTGAACTAGAACTAGGTTATAGCTATGATCTTCCCTGGTTGAGCCCGATTTTTGGTCTGGACAGCGGTCTCGAGCAGTCGAACAGGGTAAATTTGGAGAGGATTGCCACAGGTGACACTTCTAGGGTTGATGGATGATCTCGCCAGCCTTTCCCCTTCTCTGCTATTTCACCTTCAACTACCGTGAGTTGGATCGCAGTGGAGCCCATCTCATGTTTATCGTCGGTAATTGGTCCTACCGTTGAATTTTGGAGCTGTAATTTTGTTCATTGAATTAGATCTTTGTTTTGGGCAGTGTTGGTATCGATGAGCAGAGGAGAAGAGGAAAGAGTACCGTTGGTGGAGTTGTTAGGGTTGGTAAGCATGATTCAACTCTTTCATTCCTTTGCAGTTATTAATTTAGATCAGTTGTGAAGATCTATTGGTAAATGGCTTGGTTGTGGATGAATGTGAAGGTAAGCTCTATTTACAGCATTGCTTTAGGTATTGTCTAGCTTTATGCTATTGTTTTAATTGATCTACAGTGGTTTAAGACCGACTGGGAATGAGAGGAGCAAGAATAGGGAGACATTGATTCGAAGGGAGTTGTGGAAGTTGAACATTTAAGTGAGTTGTAAATTGATCTGGATATGCTATAATTATGTAGTGATGGTAGTGTCTGTTCATTACATGGTGATGTTTGATTTATTTAGATTCAATTGAGACCAGACTTGTTTAGCAGATTAAGAAGTGGTTGAGATGGAAACAGCATGAGGATCTTGATATGAGGCAGGTTCACGGATGTGAAGACAACTTGTATTCTCAGACGAGTCGTCAAAAGAGGTGGGTAATTTCCTACCTGGTCCGGGTAGTTGTATTTCATTCAGATTTAGTCATTGATATGAGCATGTTAGGTGTTCATATTACCTTGACCATGTTCTTTTTATCGTATGCTTGATCCTTTACCGTTGGCTATTAACTCTATTGCTGATATCATGTTTATTTTATCATGATTAGGAGTTATACATATAGGTGATGCAAGTAACTTAGAATTTGTTTAAGTTAAGTGCAAATGGTAAAGTCCGGATGACAACCTGATTGTACATTGGGCAAAAAGGTCATCCGTAGGTAGATAATGACTTTAACCTAGGGTTAGTTCTAGTACCCTTAGGTTGTATGTTACCACCGAACATGTGTTGTGTAAATGGTCAGAGGAATGATACTTAGGGTATCGCTATGGACCGGTGGTCCTAGCTTGTTATAATCAGATGAGTACGACTCTCTACAGGATAGAGAGTGCGTCGAGTAGATTAGTATGACTCTCTACAGGATAGAGAGTATTATGATCAGTTGAGTACGACTCTCTACAGGATAGAGAGTATTATGATCAGTTGAGTACGACTCTCTACAGGATAGAGAGTGCGTCGAGTAGATTAGTATGACTCTCTACAGGATAGAGAGTATTATGATCAGTTGAGTACGACTCTCTACAGGATAGAGAGTGCGTCGAGTAGATTGGTATGACTCTCTACAGGATAGAGAGTCTATGGTGGATGTCTGTATGTGAGACATTGCATTCATGCATTTACATGCACGCTGGCGACGAGGTCTCCCTTGTGGTTGAGAGGGTCGCCAGTCATCCTGCCTCCACGGTTACTCATAGGAGGAGTAACCGGTGTGAGGGCAGAGCATTGAGGTGCCGCACTCTACCACTATAGACGGTGGTAGTTGGATTTGCGTGTCGTAGTCCTGCGTGTGTGGTACTCGACCACTCATGGGTAGTGACTGTCGGAGTGACCAACAGCAGGGACCCCCATCGTGTAGCTTGCTCTTTACGCTTATATGCTACTCGATCATACTGCCCACTCGGCCACTCGAGAGTAGTGGTTGGTGTTGAGTTGGGACAGTTGTCATGCTCGAGCCACCGAGGCCACACTGGGGTCGTGGTAGCTTTAGGGTGAGCCGACATGACCATGCATGCTGCATAGCCGTATCTGATGGCGCTTTGCATATTACCATATATATATACATATATGCATGTATATATATATATGGATGGTTGAGATTAATATATATATGGATACAGTCTATATATATATGATTATTGTGATGTTGCATTTGTTTGTATTATGCTTGCTGCATTTGGATGAACATCATATTCATGCATGTCTCTTGCATTTGTTATACGATTGTGTCGGATGTTGGTATGTGTTGATGCACTACAGATACCTCAGTAGCATGAGTAGATTATGTGTTGGTATTACTCTTCCCGTATATATATATGTTGGATATATGTTCGTTGGATCGAGTATCGTGCTTGACTTATGTCTGCATTTTATGATATTCATTTCAGTTAGACGGTATATGCTTGTATTTATATACTATGCTGATATACCTGTTGCATATCTAGATTATGTTGTCGAAATACATGTGATATTACATATATACATGTTTTCTATTACCTGCTGAGTTTTACCGCGGACCACCAGGGTTTTACCGCCTAGGTAATGTAGAAGACTTGATGACTTGAGCACCGCCGACGCTATCTCATCTCACGAGGCTCCCATATTTTATTTTGGGCCTGCTATCTGCCGTGTATTGTATTTGGAGTTTTCTTGATGTACATATTGTATATTCGGATTTTGTCGAGGTTCTGTGTTGTTGTGTTGTGTTAGTCATACCGGTATGCATGTGTGGGATCGATATCCTATTGTTGTAGTATGTTTCCGCTGTGTCTTATATAGTTTTTGTTTTCATACATATGTATTGTTGTCATTGTGGGCCTACGGGCCTTGTATTAACCCGAAATATTGTCACGTACAGGGGAGGTGCCGTCCGTTTGATTTTCGGCTCGGTATGCTCTCGGGGCGTGACATAAACACAACTATCGTACTTGATACCATGGGACTCTAGCATAACAAATCTAACCTATATGGTACAAGTCCTGAGATATATTAGAATAACATCCCTATAGAACTCATAAATTGAGACTCGATAATTTATTAGAGTATGTCTCTATAAATATCACAGCTAAGGATCTAAAAAAGAGGATTCTTTTTTTTAATTTTATTTTCATCTCCTCTTCTTTATAGATACATGTCTGATTTAAAAATCAGAGAGACTTCATCGACAATACCCGATAAAATACATGTTAATTTTGTATATCAGTCAAGCTTCTTTGTCACACTCCTTTTGTACATCTCTTGCAATGGATTTATCAGTCACATTTGCCCTGAGAAACCATAAAATATTCAATATGTGAGGTTCAATGGTAGCTCCACCCTCATATAGGCAACATCATCCAAGGCCTCACTTGGATTGAGTGTTAAGTCGATTTTATATTTGTTTATCTATTAGAATCTTCCATTGCTTAAAAGTCTTGAAAATCCATCTTTGTGCTTGAAAGGGTGAACTCAAGATGTTTTTAAAGTCACCCTTAAACTTAACTCTAGCAAGGCCCTATATGCCAAATTGAATGTTACCATTGTCCTTGTGAGTAGATCTACTAATTAAAAGTGATTCATTTGTTCTTTTCAAAAACACATTGCTCATAATGTTCCAGTCTTCTAGTGTATGATCATCATAATAATAATGGTTCTCGCTAAGCATTGTCAAGATTCTCGATTTCTATAATTCATACAGACATCCAAATTTTTATAATTTGCAAGAGCTTTCAACTTTGTATCTAACACCCATTGTTGGTAAGAGTAACTAAAGTGATGAGATTCTTTTCGAGCTCTAGAACATGTGAAACAAGTATTAATATTGCATATTGCATTTCAAATTGTTTAATTTCGATAATATTTCATTTTGTTTCAATAATTTTCTATATACCTCTAAACATTTGCTTTATGTTTCATAACTTTATCTTTTTTCTCATCATTTTTTTTTAATTTTCATTTCGACCACAAATTTGTTGGAGCAGAAGCAATCTATAAATTCAAAGAGCGACTTACTAAAATCCTTTACAAATTCAATTTTTATTTTTTTTAATGCAGTAAATTTATTAGGCAAAAAGTTTTATTTCACCTTCACAGTTTTTTTTTTTAATTTATCATTCATCTCCTCAAATTCTATAAATTATATTTCACATTCAATTTTTTTTTATAAAACCATATTTTTGACATTGGTCATTTTGCTCCACTAATTTAGTATTTTTTTTTCAAGATTTCCATAAACTTTTAAAATTGTCTAAATATATTTAAAGCATTTTTAGCCTTTACTATTTTTTAGCGATTAACTAGTAACATCGTAACATTTGATATCGAAAAGAATAACATCAGTGATGATGTCGTTTTAATAGTTTTAAATCATAATTTTTAGTAGCAAATTTTATTGTACTTTTGAAATTTTCAATTATAATTTTGCTACCATGAGATAACAATAATCCGTTGCAAGGGATTTGACATATATATTGTGCAAGCGCATCATTTGTGATTTTCTACACATCTACTAAAAAAATTCAATACTTTGCAAGCATTGGACTGAATTTATAATAATTTACATGAAATGGAAATATCATAAATGCATTGTAGATTACATTATTGACATCACAATCCTAATATTGTTTTGATTGCAACATATCACAAGCAAACAATTACTAGAATAAACATGCTCACAATTCTAATGTAAAAACTACTATTTATTACACGGATTATCCTCTGTTTTCTTTAAAAAAAAGAAAATCTAATAATTCATTCTTCTATTACCTTTATTTTTTCTTAAATTGTTGGAAGATAAATACACTCCACAGTCCAACCAAAAATCCAAGTACATTGCTAAGATAAATTGATAGCAATTGGGATGACTTTTCGCTTGTCACATTAATTTTGTTTCCATGGAAGCAACTCTTGTTTACTAAGTCTCCACAAAGATAAGGATTGCCAATATAAATAGTCACATCATCTAGTGTTTGAAGTTGATACCCAGAGGGAATATTTCCCGATAGGTTATTGTAAGACAAGTTCAAATGGTTGAGGGCATGTAGCTGTGACAATTCTTGTGGAATAACACCTGATAAATTGTTGAAGGATAAATCTAGAGTTTCCAATGAACTCATTCTGCCAATACTATCTGGAATCTTGCCTTTGAAATAATTTCTTGATAAATTCAAAGTGTGAAGTTCAACAAGATATCCTAATTCTTCAGGAATCTCATCTGTCAATTCATTATTTGAAAGGTCTATACTCTTCACAAGATAAAGAATAGATGAAAAGCTTTGCTGATCTCCTTTTGTGACTAAAGTTATAATTTCCCAATAATCATCATTGGAAAATAGCCCTCTACCAAATTTTGGAAGTTGTTTTGTTGACGTCAAAATCATTGTTCTGAGATATCCAAAAGAATGTGGTATTGACCCTGACAACTTGTTATTTGCAAGGTCGATGATTTGCATATCTCTCAGATGCCCAAGTTGTGGATCAATATAGCCATCAAACATATTTGAGCGCAATCGAAGAATGCGTAATAATTTCCAACTCTGTCCAATCCACAAAGGTATATTTCCAGAAAATTTATTGTCACTGAGATCAAGAACCAATATTTGAGTGAAATTTTGCAGTGAAGACGGAAGATGCCCTTTAAGATTATTATTATTTAAGTGTAAAAATTGAAGACCCATCAAGTTGCCAAGAGAACTTGGAATTTCTCCCGAGAGCATATTGTTTCCCAAATGAATGTGTCGAAGTAATTGACCGTCTTGCCAGCATTGAGGAATTATTCCAGATATTTGGTTATTTAATAAGTTGAGATGCAGAAGTGCATCAGAATTGCAAATATTGGATGGTATACTTCCATTAATATGATTATATGAGAGAAGTAAATATAGTAATTGTGGTGTGAATAAAGTTGAAGGTAGTGGTCCTGAAAAGGCATTAAAAGATAGGTCTAATAAAGATAGGTTTGGTGGAAAATGAGGAATTGGACCTTCAAGTAGATTCGAACGAAGATCTAGATAAATTAGCTCAGTCAAACTCTCTAGGGATGTTGGCAAAGTACCACTAATTTTGTTATGGGAGAAATCTAAAAAAGTAATGTTGGAAAAAGAGGTCCAAATCCATTCTGGCAAGGTGTCCTCGATGCTTGTATTGTATAGTTGGATAAGAACAATGGATTTTAATGAGCGGAGCCATGTAGGAAATCTAGGACCTAAATTAATGGAACCAAAGCTAATGTCTAGTAATTGAAAAGGAGGGGTCCAATTGTGGTCTATTCCTATAGTAATGAAGGGGTTTTCAAGCAAGTACAAGAACTCTAGTTTAGTTAGGTTAGAAAGGTGAAACTCTGAAATATGACCTTCAACGGAAGTAAAAGAGATGTCAAGATAATATAGGTTGACCAGATTCCAAATTTCAATTGGTATTTGTCCAGAAAGAGAATTATATGGGAGAGAGAGAGTATTGAGAGTAGTCAAATTTCCTAACTCACTGGGTATCGGATCAACAAGTGAGCAATTATCAAGGTATAATGTGGATAAACTTGATAGATTCGTAATCCCAACTAATAAAGAATTTGCAAGTAAATTATTGCTCAAAACGAGATATGCTAGATGCTCAAATTTCCAAATCACATCGAGTTGGGAATCAGAGACCAAATTCGAGGACAGATCAAGAACTGTGAGGTTAATTAAGTTGCCAATTTCATTAGGCAATGCCCCTCGAATTCCTGAGTCTTCAAGTCCAAGAGATGAGAGACTTGTGAGATTCCACAACCAGTTAGGAAAAGAAGAGTTGAAGTTGTTTCCACCAAGATCAAGAGCTGTGAGAGAAGTGAGGTTGAGATGGTAGGTAAGAGAAAAGGGAATATCATTGATACTACAATTATATAGATATAATTGTTGTAGGGAAGGTAATGCGTTGACTGTTGAAAACCAATTATAGGAGGCTGCGCTGAGATCTAAATAGGACATGTCCAGATAAATCAAAGAAGAAAGGCCGGAGAGCCAGGATAGGCTAGGGACAATTGTAGCAGATGCAGTAGGCATAAATCGATAATGACACGCATCGAGATCAAGATGACGAAGATTAGTTAAGTTTCCAAGATGAGGGGGAATGGTTCCACTGAAGTTGGAGCAAGAAAGATCAAGATACCTGAGTTTGTGAAGAGAACCAATGGATGGTGGAATTTGGGTGCCCTCAAAGTTATTGGAGCCCAAATTTAAGCTTTGCAAATGAGTCAAAGACAATAAGGATGGATGCAGCAGCTCACCACTCAATTCCGTCTGACGACTATCGTGTCCGTAACTAATTTGATTTTGAAGGTTGAGCTCTGTCACTCGTACGCTGCCCGTTCTGTTGTGGCAGACGACGCCAGTCCAAGCGCAGCAATCTACTTGAGCACGCCATGTAGACAAGCGGGCGGAAGGATCTTCAATGGCGGCTTTGAAAAGCAAGAGAGCATCCCTCTCCCTCTCCAAGCATCCCTTGCTGCTCACTCTCGCTTCTGCTTCAGCTACCTCCATAAGAAGGAAGGCGAGGCTGATGAGCCAGACAAGACGAAGATAGTAGCAGCGGTGGGGATGGTGCAGTGGCCATGGCTCTTGGAAACGGAGTGTGCTTCTCCAAGCCGTTGCCATGATCTTGGGTGGATTGTTTGTTATTCTGCGGCAGCAATGGCAATGGCAAGGGTTATTTATCATCAAAATTGTGTCCCGCCACTGTAGATTAATTTTATAATGAAAAACTTTACTTATCCATTGGTGTGCAGAAGGCGATTTGTTCGTCCTCAGAGTTTTCGTCAGTCGATTCCACAATTAATATGAAGGAGATAAATTACGCAAAGTATTTTACACAATCCAAGACTAACACAGTAAGAGGATAGACACTTCAAAAGATTTACGGTCTCTGAGAATTGATCTTTGCTCATTGATACAACTGCTAGTCATAAAATCTTCTCTTGGGGACAAAACATTACTATCCATGATATAAAAGGTTGGAATCCACCAATCTAGCGGCACCTACCAGTCCGCCTCTGGACCATCGTAAGGGAGGTATATCACGGTAGATTTTTGATCCTTGAGACTAGTAACTAGTGTATGGAGGGACGACACTCTCACATTTGTGAGGTATTGACCCGTTGTCCTATGATATAGTATCTACATGGCTAACCACTAGATCCTTCTTGCGGGGATAAAACATTACTATCCATCTGGTGCAAAAGGTTGGAATCCGCCAATCTAGCGGCCCCTACCAGCCCGCCCCCGGACCATCGTAAGGGAGGTAAATCACAGTAGGCCTTTGGCCCTTGAGACTAGTAACTAGTGTATGGAGGGACTACACTTTCACATTTGCGAGGGATTGATCCATTGTTCTATGATGCAACGTCTGCATGCGCTAGCCACTAGATCCGTTCCGCAGAGGCAAAACATTACTATCCATAAAAAATAAAATAAAAAATCGCCACATTAGCGACCCCCACCGCTGCCCCTACGTGTGGAGGGGGATAAATCAGGTCCCAGGTGGCTAGCGCAGAAATACGGAGTCATCGGTAGTCTGGTCGTCACCTCCAGGAATCGACCCCTTGCCCTTTCAAGCCTTAACACGGCTGCGCTAGCCATCTGGGTTTGCCCTGGGAGCTAAAACATTACTATCCATGATGCAAAAGTTGGAATCCGCCAACCTAGCAGCCCCTACTAGCCCGCCCCTGGACCATCGTAAGGAAGGTAAATCACGGTAGGCCTTTGACCCTTGAGACTAGTAACTAGCGCATGGAGGGATGACACCATCGCATTTACGAGGGATTGACTCGTTGTCCTATGATGCAACGTCTGCATGCGCTAGCCACTAGGCCCTTCCCGCGGGAGCTAAAACATAACTATCCATTCCAAAAAGTTGGGAATCGCCCGCCAAGGTAATCGCTATGTCCTAGAGATTTTAGACCCTCCTCTATTCCAAAGTAACACACTATCTTACCAAAAACATTACTATCCATGATCCATTGGCTAGTGGTGAATTAGATCCCTATCCTGCCTTTAATGAAACGCCAACAAAATCAAGGCGATGGAAATTGTGATGCTCTATCCTGCCTTTAATGAAACGCCAACAAAATCGACGAGCAGACCAATTCAATGGTTTATCCATCAGCAAACAGTCTGCTACAGAGATATGGTGATGGATGCATTAATTCATCCATCAGCAAGTGATGAATAGATCTTGCGCCTTGTGAAAATTAAGGTGGTGAAAATTAAGGCGATGGAAATTGTGATGCTCCATCTTGCCTCTCATGTAACGCCAACCACATTGAGCAAGCAGTCTACTGCAGAGGATGTTGATACCCCTTTTTTTAATGTTTTATTTTATTTGTTTATTTTCTTAATCATGCTCCAAGTTATTTATTGACGTGGATATAACTTAGTCTATGACACATCGATAATATTCAAAGACATAGATAGGATCCTGCACTTAGGTCATAGAAATAAGTCGAGCCGAGAGTAGGATGACTCGGGAAGGATAGAAGACATAAGTGAGCAGAGTCGGGAGCAGGGTGACTTAGAAAGGATAGAAGACAAAAGTGAGCCGAGTTGGGAGCAGAGTAATTCGAGAAGAGTAGAAGACAACAAATCAAGTTGGAAGCCGGATAACTCAAGAATAGTAGGAGACATAATTGAGCTGAGTCTAGAGTAGAGTAACTTGGAAAGTGTAGAAAGCAGAAGTAAGCTGAGTCAGAGATAGGGTGACTCGGGAGCCAGGAAGCAATGAAGGCAGAAGTACACCAAGTCGGGAGCATAACGACTCAAGAGGCGAGGATTGTTAGGACTTTGGCGCTCTAGGGGGGAGAATAGCGACTCAACTTGATCGTCGATTTCGTTCTCGTGCTTGTCCACAATAAGTCATACGCAGCGGAAATAAAGTATAAACAATACAAAAGCACAAGCACAACAAATTGATATTTACATGGTTCACAATCTCCAATTCTTATTCCACGGCTTAGCTCCTACTGATAGTTCCACTATCACTTCCTCCTCGAAAACCTTTCAGAGATGGAGAAACCTCTTACAACTTATTTCTTATATAATACAAGCAACTAAATATAAATACAAGAAATATGAAGCAAAATACAAATGAAAACACTTTACACGATTACGATCTTACTTGTTTGTAGCTTGGTTGCTTTGGAATCCTTAAAAGGTTTAGAATGCAATAGTAAATTCCCTTCTAAGTCTCCAAGAATTGGCGTCTTGAAATCTCCATGAAACTCTCTTTTATAAGGTCTTCATCAGACTGATTTCCGCCTACCAATCGATTGTCAAAACTCTCAGTCGATTGGTCAATCGATGGTTGCTCTTCAACAGCTAAATCCACATTATATTTTGGCTTGATATAGTGCACCAGTCGATTGGTAAGTTTCAGTCGAACTGATCGATTGAGTTGGAAATATTTTATTCATCAAATTTATCATTTCAGGTCTAATCATTCGATTGTCAAAATCCATTAGTCAATTGGTAAGCTCTAGTCGAACTGGTCGGTTGAGTTGGAAATATTTGGTTCGATTTATAGGCTAAAAACACTGTTCAAATCTACCATACTGTAGTAGTTGACTACCATAGCAATCAATTGTGAATAATAGTAATCGATTGCTATTGTTCACTATCGAGTTCCTTCTATTGTACTGTAGCATTTTTTAATGTGGCAGTTGATTACTATAGCAGAGTATTGTAGCAGTCAACTGTGAACAATAACAATCGACTGCTACTGTTCACAGTCGAGTTCTAAACTTGACGGTGCTTGAACAATAATACTAGTCGATTTATACCTCAATCTCAGCCTAATTTCAAGCAAACTCTCGCTTCACTTAGTATCCGATCAACCTCAACCTACCAGGACTTTTCCCATCCAGCATCCGATCACTCTTGATCTGTTAGAACCTTCCTTTCCTAGCATCCAGTCAACCGTGATCTACTAGAACTTCTCTTGCCAAGTAAGGTCATCTCGACCTACCAAGATTTCCCTCGCCAAGCATGGTTTCCCAGACCTATCAGATTTTTACTTGCCAAGTACAGTCTCCTAGATCTGTCGGGACTTTTCTTGCCTAGTCATTTGATCACTCGTGATCTGCCAGGACTTCACTTGACAAGCACAATCACCCCATGACCTATCGAGACTTCACTTCACCAAACATCCAGTCTTCCTGGACCTTTTGGACTTTCCTTGTCTCGCATCTAGTCTCTCAGACCTGCAAGGGCTTTCTCGACACCAAGCATCCGGTCCTTCTTGATCTATTTGGACTTTTCTCTCCTTGTGCCAAGTGTTCGATCACTCTTGACCAACCTGGACTTCCCTTGCCAACTCCCAGTTGGACTTTCCAACACCTAGTATCCGGTCAACCTTGACCGACTTAGATTTCTCCCTTGTCAACTCCCAGTTGGACTTCACTCATCAAGTCTCTGGTCAACCTTGATCTACTTGACTTCACATTCATCTCCATTTGACTATATATATCTCATACCATCCCATAATTATATTGTCATCCATACTCAAGTTCAATTACAACTCGAGTCCCACTCGAGATACTCGTGTCCCACTCGAGATTGGTCAATCTTGACCTGAGTTTGATTGCACCAGCAATCTCCCTCATCTCATCCTTTACCTTTAATCATATTATCAAATCCATCCTTTACCTATAATCATATTATTAAATATCGAAACTCAACTCGAGCCCAACTCGAACTTAGTCAACCTTGACCTGAGGTTAATTGCACCAACAATCTCTCCCTTTTTGATGTTTGACAATATCCTTAAGTTAGGCTAGTCAATAAACCCAACTTCCTTCTTCTTATGCTAAAGCATAACAAAGAGTTCATAACTTGGAATTTCAAAATTTCAAATTCCGGAGTTTAGTGTATTTTTGGGTTTATAGTTCATAACTTAGATTTGTACCTCAAACCCTTCTTGTCCCTATACGGTTTTGCCTACCAAAACCTAGATTTTGTCCATTTGACCATTTGATCATATTTTCCATTATTTTAAGGGGTCTTCTCTAATTTATCAAGCTTTGATCTCAAAATTTAATTTTCTACCTCTAATTGTTCAATTTTTGTATGCCCATCATTTCTATGATTATTTTTCTTCCTCGTCATATGCCTAGTCTTAAAATTATTATCTAGGTTGCTCTCATTCTTTCTACTCTTATCTAAGCTAGGCCTACCTCTAAAAGTTCTAATATTTTCGTTAGGTATGGTTGTTCTAAAGTTTATTGATCTAGATTTATCCTTAGGCCTATTTTCAAGATAATTCACACCTAGATGATAAAATATATTATTAACATGCTTCTTATAATTAAAAATTGAAAGTGCATTATGAAGGGATACCTTGGACCTTGCCTCAGTAACTCCCCTTACACTTGAGCTCTCCTCTTTATCCTTGGTTGGACGATAGTGCCCTTTCCGATTGCACAAAAAACACACAATGTTTTTCTTTCCTTTGCGGATTGGGGCATCGGTCTCCTTGGGCTTCTCTTTAGCCTTTGGTGCCATAGGAGTCATATTCTTATTTCGTTTTGAGCACTTACTCTTATAATGCCCTCTTTCCCTACACTCAAAGCATATGATGTGATTGTTATTATTAAGAGTTGAATTTGAGTTACCGATCTCAGTGGTAGGGGACACATGGTCAAATTTTTCATCATTTTTGGATGTGGAGGGCTCCTCTTGCTCCAATGTTGATGGTCTAATCTCTCCCTCAATCCTAGAAGTGGATGCTTCTATCATCTCTTCTAGATGAAATGTTGAGCACCTCTCAACTTCTGAATCTTCAAGGTCTTGAGATGATGAATCTTCTTCCTTGGACTCATCATCATCTTGGATCGACAAAGGCTTTTCATGGACCTTAACTAATTTGCTTCATAGTTCGCTTGCATCCTTATATTTACTTAACTTGCACAAAACATTGTTAGGTATCAAGTTAACCAAAATTTTGGTTACCTTGTCGTTTGCGTCGAATCTCAAAATTTGCTCCTCAGTCCAATTGCTCCTTTTGATGAGTCTTTCCTTGTTGTCCGTTGGAGATTTGACCCCCTTTGTTAGAGTGAGCCATACTTCAATGTCCATTTGAAAGAATGTCTCAGTTCTTACTCTCTATTGACTAAACCCTTCTAGTTCGTAGGGTGTGTAGGAAATTCGGATCGTGACATTCAAAACATCGCGAGCGAAATACTTTGCACAGCCACACCGAAAACAAAAATACAAACCGGATCCCTCCAGAGATCCATGCAATACGTATAAATTGATTCGATTATTCTACTTTGTCTAGATCTTATCTTGAAGAAGAAGTATACCTTTGTTGCGAAGCCCTTCGCAATCTCACTAGCCAAACGCAGTCGGATCTCAATACGGTAAGGACAACCATATCTCTAAGGTATCCACACGAACCGTATCTTGGAGAAGGAGATAACACCTTTGGTTGTGCTAGCAACCACACTAAGGCTCTCCACTCTCAACTTTGGCCAAGAAGAAGGGAGAAGAAGAAATAGGGGTGTACTACATGACAAAAAGGATTCACCCTATCTAACTCACATTCAAGAGAGCTTAAATCCCATTTCACATGCATTAAATCACATTTCATGCATTAACCCCTTCATGCATGCAACGTTTGAGGATGAAACCCACTTCATGGATTAATTCTTTTGCATTAACCCTTTTTGCATGCAACATTTAGGGTGACTTCTCAAATTCCAATTGCATGTGAAATCACATTTCAATGTTAATGCAATAATCCAATTTGCATGCAACGTTTGGGAATATGTTTCATTTCATGCATTAATCCCTTTGCATGCAACATTAAGCATTAAATCTCATTTCATGCATTAATCCATTTGCATGCAACAACTCCCATTTGCATGCATGATTAATCATCATTAATCATGCTTACCTTCTTCAATTGGTTTCACTTGAGTCTAACTCAAATTAAACCAATTTGAGTCCAACTCAAGTTAGGCCAAGCAATGAGTCTAACTTCTAGTCCATTCAATTAACTAATGATTTATTTAGTTAAACTAAGATGAACACTTCTCCAAAATATATTCTCTGTATGTGACCCTATAGACTCTTATAGCATTGGTAATGTATCTAAAATCATTTTAGATACATAAGCAATGAGTGACATCTAGCAATACATTATTGCTACCCAAGCTACAACAAAGTTGAGATCCGACAATCTTTTTGTAACTATTATCATATATGATGGTGTCATTCTATCCTTGATATCTTAGATCGATCAATGAGGCATAAACCATGTCAACCCCTTATTGATCTTTGTATTTCTTGATCCCCAAGTAGACTCACTCAAACAAATGAACTCAATATCTCATATTGACTCATTTGAGCATGACCATGCATTTCGTGGTCATACTCTATCAAGAGACCAAAGATATCACTCTCGTCATATGGGAGGGATAGATCTCATCTACATCACTCACATCCCTCCGCATAATTCGTTACATACCCAGTGATTGCCGTTATAGTGAACCTTGTTACGGGTGACATTAGACGATACCAAAGTATATAACTCTTTATGTAGGGAATCATAGTAAGTTCAGGTCTAAGGACTATTCAAACCAATAGTCACATGAGAAAGTGTATGACACTCATATAACGATCCATGACACTTTCTCATGGCAGGTCAATTTAGTATATATATTCTCCAATATATATACTCATGTGTCAATGTGATATCACATATTCATGACTTGTGAGATCAAGTCATCCATTGACCTACAAGCTAGTCTAAATGTATCAATATATCCCTTTGTCTATTAATACAATACTTGACTAGGAATATTTAAGAATAGTGTTCTCTGCAGCTTCTCATAATCAATTCTATCAATTGATATACTGTAGATAAGAACCTACTATTCAAGAGCATTATTATATTTATTTGGCTAGCACACGCATAAAGTAAATATAATAATCAATCTTTGCCTATTATTAATGAAATATGATACATATGATCCCTAATCAATCATCTCATGATTGACACTAAGGGCTGACACTAATAGGGTGGTGGTGCTCGGATGTCACATCCGAATCCATCATTGAATTCCATTCTTCTTGATGAACTTGGTAATCCTCTAGCCTCGTGCTTCCTCGGCTATTAGTCTGGTGAAGAGCGACCTACCTCTGATACCACTTATTAGGACCTTGGCGCACTAGAGGCGTGGGTGAATAGCAACTCAACTCGATCGTTGATTTTGTTCTCGTGCTTGTCTACAACAAGTTATGCACAATGGAAATAAAATATAAACAATACAAAAGCACAAGAACAACAAATTGATTTTTACGTGGTTTGAAATCTTCAATTCCAACTCCACAACCTAGCTCCTACTGATAGTCCCACTATCACTTCCTCCTCGAAACCTTTCGGAGGTGGAGAACCTCTTACAACCTGTTTCTTATACAACACAAGCAACCAAATACAAATACAAGAAGTATGAAGCAAAATACAAATGAAAACACTTTACACGATTGCAATCTTACTTGTTTATAACTTGGTGGCTTTGGAATGTCTTTGAAAGTCTAGAATGCAGTAGCAAATCCCCTTCTAAGTCTCCAAGAATTGACATTTTGAAATCTCCAAGAAACCCTCTTTTATAAGGTTTTCATCGGCCTGATTTCTGCCTATAAGTCAATTGCCAAAACCCCCAATCGACTAGTCAATCGATCGCTGCTCTTCAACGGTTTAATCCATGTCATATTTTAACTTGCTATAGTGCACCAGTAGACTGATATAAGTCACCAGTCAATTGGTAAGCTTCGATCAAACTGATCGGTTGAGTTGGAAACATTTTGTACATCAAATATGTCATTTCAGGTCTCATCAATCAATTATCAAAACCCACCAGTCGATTGGTAAGCTCCAGTCGAACTGGTTAGTTGAATTGGAAACATTCTGTGTGATTTATAGGCTAAAAACACTGTTCACAATCGACTATACTATAGAAATTTATTTGAACAGTAGCAATCGATTGCTACTGTTCACAATCAAGTTCCTTCGATTGTACTGTAGCATGTTTAATGTAGCAGTTGACTACTTCTATTCACAGTCGAGTTCTAAACTTGACGGTGATTAAACAGTAACACCAGTCGACTGCTATTGTTCTTATTCCTTCTCTCGACAACTCCCGATCGATTGTGAGAGTTATCACTCTCAAGTCTAGCTGATTTTCAACCTTGTTAATAAACCTACTGAAACACTCTAGTGTCTCAAACTTGTGTGAGATCAAGTAGACATAACTGAAATACGTGTAATCGTATATAAATATAATAAAATATGTGGCTCCATTTCGAGCTCTCCCATTTATGGGTTTGCAAATATTGGAATGAACCAACTGCAATGGAGTCTCAACTCTCATTGTTTTCCCAAATGGTTTTCTTATAGATTTACCTGCTAGGCGAACCTCACATAAGGACAACTCGACCTTAGTTACCTGACCTAACATGTCACATAATGTTAACCGACCCATTCTCTCTTGCCCTAAATGATCAAGTCTACTATGTCATACATTCACATCATCTACTACATTATCAAATGCAAAGGCAATAGGAGAAGCAGGATAAATCTTAGGAAATAAAATCAAATTTAGTGTATAAAGTCCCTCATGGATTATACCGAAACATATTAAAGTATTATCATACGAGATGAAAACTTTAGAGTTTCCAATGGAAACAAAGTATGCTAGTTGATCTAGATAACAAACAGAGATGAGATTTCGCCAAATCTCTGGAGCATACAACTCATCATGAAGATACAAGACTTGATTACTTTGCAGCAACAGTTTGCAAGTTTCAATCCCCCTCACCTCCATAAATACCTCATTCCCTACATATAGCCTTCTCGCATGTGAACTTAAAAGGTGAAATTCGACATATGCACTTTTATCACGAGCTACATGGTATGTGGCTCCTGAGTATACAATCCACAAAGGAGAAGAGTTAGCGAACATCACATTAGATGACACATAACTCAAACTATATAAAAAAGAAGGATATACCTTTTGCTCGTTACACTCGCGTGTGAAATGCCCAAAGTTACCACATACGTAGCATCAGACATTGCTCTTTATTAGCTCGTTCTTATTTTTCTATCCTTTTTCATTTGTCTTATGAATGACTTCTTCTTGATAGAATCTTTAATCTTCTTCTCATGCTTGCACCACTTGCGCTTTGTTCCTCGAGATCCCTTACTCGACTCCGTAAAATTAGCATGACCCGAAGCAGACTTGGTCACCTCCTAGTGCTCCTTCTCGAACTCACAGTGCCTACTCACATCTATGAAAGTACAGATACTTTCAGTGTGTATGAGATAGGTTTTAACTACATCCTAGGAGTTAGGCAATGACTGAATCACTCCCAGCACCTAAAGCTCATTCGACATAAGCTCTCCCATATTCTTCAGAGAAACAATCATACTCGACATATGCATTAAATGTTGATTCATAGTATGATCGAATCTCTTCTTATAAGTTATGAACTTATAGGTCAGCATCGACAACTTAGGAGTTGATGGGGTGTTATGATGCTCTTTAAGAGCATGCCAAACCAACATAGCAGTAAGATATTGCTCATAAATCGAGATTAGCTCATTGTACATGTTGCTAAGAAAAATTACTCTATCTTGGCCATCCTTCTTTTTCTAAGCACGATAAACTTCCTGATCCCCTCTTGCATGAGCTATGGTACCTTCCCTAGGGTCCACCATCTTGTGCTTAAGAACCTCCCCGAGTTCTTGTTCCTCAAAGACAAATTGAACCTTCTAGTGCCAAATGTCATAGTTATCACCGTTCAACTTGTCTCCCTTCATGAGATCCAGTATAACATTCTTTGCTACAACCAACTTTCTTTCATAAAGAAAGAGAGACATTTGTGACATGCGATGCTTAATATATCAATTTTACGTACCATACTAATAATTAAAACTCAAATGACTCGAATGCAAATTTTAAGACGAGCGTATGAATCAATGGACACCATACACCACGATTTAGAAATGCATCTTACCATTTAAATTAAGGTGTGGTACACAAATAGTCACATGTACTATAATACCCTTGGTAAATCTACGTGCCACTTTGAGGGTCTACTCGTTGCCCAACACCAACAATAATTTGTCACACATCTTAGAGTTAGACCTCTTTGTCTTCTTTAAGACACTCGACTTAGGCCTAGTTCGAGTGGACTACTCCCACTCTTTGGCAATTCCAAGTGATTTTTTTTATATTTATTGGGCATTATTGCATGTGCTGAGCAACTCAGTGCAACCCAAGTATTCGTTGATTTCCCGAGATCCTCAGTGTCTTGAGCATCGAAAACCTCACTTGACACAAACTCCTGAGCTCCTCGACTCTTCTCGAGTAACCATAGCTCTTTGGTTCTTCCCAAAAACATCGAGTTGAGCACTATTGAGTGCGTCCGAGCCTTGTCGATCACTCCCGAGCACTCTCGGGAATTGTTGAGTACTTTCCAAGCAACGTCGACTGAGAATCATGGCTTTCCCAAGCACCACACTGGCCCGAGCAATGCTACTCACCCGAGCATCACATCTCGTACGACGTTCCTGAGCACATCTTCATGCCCCATATTTGGCTCCACGTCACCCAAGTACTTCTGGAGCCCGAGCACCCCATTCCTGGGGTCACTCGAGCACCACTGGGGTTGAGCACCGTGGTGTTCGGGCACCATGGAACTCGTCTCTGATGCTCAAGCACCTTTGCACCCAAGCACCACAGTGTGCTCGAACTCCGTGTCTCACTTGATCCCGAGTTCCTCAGTGTGCCTGAGCACCTTAGTTCACTCAAAAATCACAAGTGCCTGAGCACTTCATGCGCGTGGGTATCTCGAGCACTTTGGCATGCCTGAGCACCTTGTGTGCATCTTGAGCACTTTTTCTGTAAGATACTGGAAAAAAATAAAAATAAAAATAAAAATAAATAACTAAATTCCTTTTAATAAAATAAATAAATTTATTTTATTTATTTCATTTTATGTCAGGCTCCGCTGGTCCGCTCATGGGTAGCGATGAGGCAGTGTGGTAGCGGACAGGGATCCCTCCTCTGGTCTACGACACCGGGAGATGAGAGCATTGCTCCCCCACTCTGTTTGGGGTAGGAGGATAGGTGTACTCTGACAGCATCCTGAGCACTCGGTCACTCAGGAGCAGTGATGACAGAGTGCACAGTTGTCATAGCCCTACCCACTCGGCTTTACCATCGCGTGTGAGGCGGCTGACTGGCGTCAGGGGTGACCATGTCATTTGCATCGCATGCATTTTGCATAGATGACATTTGTATTGTGTTTGCTGCATTTTGATTGCTGACTTGGATGTTGCATATGATTGTCATGCATACAGGATACATATTTGTATTTGGTCTGACGACTTTATTTCATCTAGTATGGCACATGCTCCTATATCAGGATAGGAGATTCAGGTAAGTATAGTCCTTTTGTATTTCTTTCTTGCATATCCTATATATGAGACTGTACTGGCATGATTATTATTGTTAGTTATATCTTACTATGCATATCGACTTTTTTCCGTTGAGTTCATTAAACTTACCCCGTTGTTTTATATCTATTTCAGGATGAAGCTGTCCTGAAGCTGTCAGGAGAGTCCAGCTGCCAAACCCCCCCACCCCTCGTCGTGATAGTTTATTAGTTATTTGATTTATGGTTTTGGATTTGGACTAGAAGATATGTTTAGGTTTGGTGTTTGATTTATGTACTCGGGATATTTTGGTATGTCCTTATGGACCTTTATTCGTATTTTTTATTCGATTGGATTTGGTTGAGTATTCCTGCCCATATGGCAGAAGGGGTAAGTCTAGATGTGATAGACTTTTGGTTATTTCCTTTGATTGTTGGCCTGAGGCCAATTTATGACCTACGTGTGTTGTTTGGATTCCGGTCGTGTTGACCGATGTATAGTGGTCGTGTAGACTGTGTATGCAAGATTGGTATTGTCACTCGTACAGGGGAGATGCTGCCGGATTTTTGTCTGGCGGGGACTCCCCCGGGGCGTGACAATTTCTCTGTCACAATCTTTTTCTCTATGTCGAGCGCCTAAAGTGCTCGGACGATATGGAGAGATCTGCTCGTCAAAGTTTTCTCACTGGGTAGTGCCAAGACCCACTCGACATCGTCGTGTCCCGCTCGACATTGCCAAGTCCCACTCGATGATGCTATGTTTCTTAATTGACATTGCCAAATCCCACTCGACGACGTCATGTTCTCAACAGTGCCCCTCGACAATGTTCATCGTCTTCTCCACGAAGACATGAAAAATCAATGAATATAAAAATAAAATTTATGTTGCACAATGGATGAGTACAACATGGGATGAGTATGCGGATGAGAACTGTGTTCCGCAATCTTAGACTCAACGACCATTCATGAGTATTAACTCAGGAAATTATTGAATGCGAAATCGCATTCAACCTGGCTCTAATACCAATGTAAACTTATGAAATTGAAATTGTGGAATCATAAGCATTATACCTTAGTTTCCCAAAATCGTAACCTGGCTCTCAGTTTGTAGATGCTAAAAGATGAACTGCCAAATTGTGATCTCCAATTACTCGCAGTTGGGATGACAGTTATGTAGAATGAACTGTCACCGTAGTGTCACAACGTCACGACCCTAAAATCCGGTAATGTTTGTTTGTGATAACGATTTCTTCTTCTTCTCAACAAGAGATGAGAGTTCTCTAAAAGTTATCAACCTTGCACTACTTGCTTGCACGCCAGCACTTGCTCACAGATAACTTCTTCTCCATACCGTTCACACAAACTTGCATCGTCAATCTTACTACTTCTTCACAAGAAGTATTTATGTGGAGTGAGAGAATTGAGATCATGGATGAATGGAACATAAGATGACCCCATTATCCACATCTCTTACATGTCCCTACCCAATAACCCACACTTTCCGAATTACCTTGCTTCCGATTCGGTTCACTTCTGTCTCATACTCTTCTTGAGTTATCTGGCACCCGACTTGGCTCATTATTGTCTTCTACTCTTCTCGAATCACTCTACTCCCGAGTCGGCTCATTTCTATTTTCTACCCTTTTCGAGTCATCCTGCTCCCGACTCAGCTCACTTCTATATATCTTCTATCCTTTCCTAGTCACCTTGCTTCTAACTCGACTTACTTTTGTCTTCTACCATTTCGAAGTCACCCAGTTAATTGGCTCATTTCTATGACCCAAGTGTGGGATCCTATCCATGTCTTTCAATATTTCGAATGTCTCATTAATTAACTAAGTTATATCCACATCATTTATCTTCTAACTTGAATTCGGATTATTTACCGGATTAACTTGGAGCTCCTGCACAGGGATTCAACCTCCTGTGCAACAAGTGATATCTCCTTAGCAAACTTAGTGTTCAACCTAATTCATTTTACTCCACGAACTCTATTCGCCTCTCCAAAGAGATTGCAAGCTTGCTAATCATTTTTCTAAACGACAATGGAATACAGTCGTTTGTAAATTATGTATTTTTTTTTTCATTTGTCAATTTCTCCGTCGATTTACTATGATCGTTTATTTTTTAAAATCAAATTAATTTTCTCATAAACAAGAGAAATATTTTGAATATATCCGTGACTCAATTATTTAATTTGATAAGAAACAAATTTGTTTTAGTGAGAAACATTTCTTTGTGATTATAAAGTTCTTATTCATGTTTAGCTATGTTTAATCCGTCTTATTTATGGCACAAACATATGCATACCGTTCCTTAGTTTTTTTTTTCTCCTATATATTGTTTTTGTAATAAAAACTTCTTATTATTTATTCATGAATAAATGAATCCATAATTTTCTAGAGAATATTTTTTTTAATTTAATTGAATGGTTTAAATTCAGTAAATACGTAGTATGTAATGTAATTATTCTTAACGAATTAATAAACATTAACTTATCTTTTTTCTAAAGTTAGCACCTAGCTTCTATATACAATTTTTTTTAGAGGATGAAAGGTAGTGTTAATGCTCCATTTTCTATTTTTATTTTTTGAAAAAAATATGAAAAAATATATTTGGTTTGTATTTTCTATCTTTGTTTTTTAGAAAATGAAGGACATTTTTTGAAAAATTGAAAAATACGAAAAAATTATTTTCCGACAAATGAGAAAACACGTAAAATAGAAAAGAAAATTGAGAAAAGGCGGAAATAAAATGCTGTCTAATTTTTTTAATTCTTCTATTTTCCATTTGGGATGATTAAAATCCATGCTACCCTGTGCGAATGGTTAAGATCTTACTTTGGAATAGACCGAAAGATTTCTTCTCTTTAGTTTGGGTTATATTTATATAATTTATCTTTCTCTTTTTTTCTCTCCATGAGCCTGAGCAATTGACCTAAGCTAAGTCGACTTAATAGATTTGAATTGAACCAATCTAAACAGAGCAAATCTGAGCTGACTTGAGCTATTGAATGGCCGATCTAAACTCATGAAATATTAAGTCGAATAGAGCTACTCTCTCAAACTAAGCTGAGCCATGATCCTCATTTTCTCACGATGCACTTTCTATTTTTTTTCATGATGTGCTACTTATTTTCCATGATTTTCAAAGTATTTTATACCTATAAATATCTAAGTACGTATGGAGGAGGAGGGACTGAAAGAGCTAGCTTGAGCTCTCTCTCTCTCTATATTTTCTTCTTTTCATTCTATGGCAGAGGCATCTTCGTGACTTAAACATTGGAAATGCCTTATTAAGATAATTCCCGACCAGCCTTCTGACGCATATTAGTCTATGCAAATCTAATCTCATCACGAGAGAAAACTTGATCGGCAATCTCAAATGATACATAGATTCCTATCCTATCATTCACCGCGATAAAAACTTTAAAATTCTTTTATTTCAAATGGAAAGTTGCTGGATCTCTACAATTGTAATATGCACAATTGCAAATCCAGTTCAGAAACTTGGAACTTGATAACTTTCTGTTCTGAATATTTAATTTGTGGCAATTTCTTTGGAGAAAAAAAAAACGATTACGTTCACCCTCTTCACCATCGGTCCCTCAGTGATGACGAAGTAAGATAAATCACAGTGAGTCTATGTCTTCTAATCCGTTGGCCAAACTAGTGGAGGGTCATTTTGAGTCCAGGGTGAATTTAGACTTCCATCGAATTTCAACCTCTGCCTTTCTTAGAGTATATCCGCACTATTTTAATCAATATAATGGACCGTTCTGAAGAGACAAATTGTGGCAAGAGGGGAGGAAGAGGGAAGATATGGGAGAGAGGAGGAGGAGAGGGATTAGAGAAAAAGAGGGAGAAGAGCATGAGCAAATCGGGAGAAAAATCATGAGGTAAAAAAAATTCATAAATTAGAGACTGATTCTAGTCTCTAAAATTAGAGACCGATTCTAGAAATCGGTCTCTAAATTAATATTAAAAAATTATAGATATTGAATAGAATTATAGATGAGAGAAAAAATTAAAAAAATTCTTAATTTAGAGAATGATTGTTAGAATGAGTCTCTAAATTAATTTTATTTTAAAAAAATAATTAGATATTGCATAGAATTAGGGATGAAAGAAAAAATTAAGATAAAAAAATCTTAATTTAGACATATATTTTTAAAATCGTTTCTAAATTTATTTTTTTAAATTAATTAAATATGGAATAAAATTAAGGATGAAGTAAAAATTAAGATTAAAAAAATCTCAATTTATCTAAGAATCGATTTCTATTTAATATTTTAAAAAGAAATAATCAAACATAGAATAAAATTAGAAAGGAAAGAAAATAATTAAGATAAAAAAATTAATCTTAATTAAGATTTAAAAAAAATAATCTTAATCAAAGATCGAGGTCGTGATTGTGACCTAAGTCACGACTGCGGCCTCGACCTTACGTTGTTAGAATTTTGGGGATATAATTGTAATTATAAATGTTGAATGTCATCAATTAAATAAGTTAAAAATTATTGTGATCTTAATTTTGGAATTAAGGAATTTGACTTAAAGGGTTTAATTGTTATGAATAAAATAATATGGATATCATATACTAATTCTGATTTATTGGGGGGCCAAATTAGAAATAATCAACCTTTGGATTTTATAAATAAGTGATTATGGCCCCAGTTTGCAGAACGATGCTTCTCTTTATTTTGTTCTCATCAACAAAACTCTCTGAAAATACTAAGAAAGTCTGCAAATTGAAGATCATCTCCCATGATTGATTATAAACTATGGATTCTGGTACGCTTTCGCAACTTTAGTTATTATCATGTTTATTATTTCTTAAGAGTGGATTAGGGATTAAGATTTTATGTTGAAAATTTTCAAACCATCAATTGATATCAAAGCCAAGTTATTTCCAATTCTTAAGAGATAATTATAGATTTTATTTTATTTTTATCTATGGTCATTGTAGCGCATTTATCTTCACCATCAAGAGATATTAATAGGGTAGAGTAGGGTGGATATAAGATGGCCCAGGCCACAGAAATCCCTAATATTTTGGTCTCGGCTGATTGGGAGGTGGCTCAAGAAGATATCTCTTCTCTTTCGCCTTCGATTTTCCGCCGTGTTGGGGTTTCTGGAGACGAGACCGGTCGGATCCATGTTAAATCTTGTTCGTTAATTAACATAAATATCGTTAATTAATGGACGTAATTGATCAAGGGTTAGGGCATGAGATTCCAACCATGTTGTTTGGGAAACAACTGGCAACCACCACCGCCAAGGCTGCAGTTAAAGTTTTGGTAAATAAATAAAAAAAATTGAAACATGGTGTAACGTGGTGCAGAAAGTTTTTTTTTTTGTTAATAAAAAAAACTAACGCAACAGTTATATATCTTTGAATTTTGATATAATTATCCTTCTTCTATCCCCTTTTAATAATAATCCATTAAATTTAATTAAATTATTTTATCCAAATAATTTAATTAATTTATTTTATAATACGGATTTAAATATTAAATGGATTATATGGGTTTGATTAATATCTATTATTTCAAATTAAGTTAAATTTAAATTATATGTTACCAAAGTGACCTCTGTTACTTGAATTTAATTTAATTTGAAATATTATGATATTATTCAAGTATTAGGTAAGGTGTAAATGTGTATATTTATGTGAGTATTAATCGACCTAAAAGAAGATTTATACTTAACAAAATTATACATTTACTTGTGAAAATAAACACATAACAATTATAAGGTTACAATTGTTATTTTTATGAATTTAATGAATCAATCCAAAGATAGGTTTATTATTTGTCATGCATTATTGTTAGTATTTGATTATTATAACAAGAGTACAACTTGCAAATAATATTACTGTCCAAAGACTTGATATTGTTGTTGCACTAGGTATCTTTAGATGAGATTTACCATTTATTTTAAATTTAATCATAATGAATATGTTAATTATGTTATTGTTCTTGTGTTCTCTTTTCAGCAAGTGTTGCTACTTTTCAACACTAGATCCTTAATGGTACAAATTTTAAGAATTGGAAGGAGAACATTCTCATTGTTCTTGGCTGCATGGATCTAGATCTTGCACTCAGGACAGAACAACCTACTACTCCTACATATTCTAGTTCTTTTGAACAGAGGATTAAATATGAGAAGTGGGATCGCTCTAACCGCATGAGTCTTATAATCATCAAGCGTGGCATACCGGAGGCTTTTAGGGGCACCATGTCTAATAGTATCACCAAAGCTAAGGAATATCTCGATGAGATTGAGCAATGTTTTGTCAAAAGCGATAAGGCAGAAACAAGCACACTTCTAAAAAACTTGATTTCCATGAAGTATAAAGGCAAGAGAAATATTCGGGAATATATCATGGAGTTTTCCCACCTTGCATCAAAGTTGAAAGCACTTAACCTTGAATTGTTGGATGACATGCTTGTGCATTTAGTGCTTATTTCTCTTCTAATCTAGTTTAGTCAATTTCAAATCAATTATAACTGTTAAAAGGAGAAATAGACTTTTAATGAGCTCATTTCATACTGTGTTCAAGAGAAAGAGAAGTTGAAGCAAAACAAGGTTGAAAGTGCCTATTTGGCAAGCATCCCAAAAGAAAAGAGCAAGAAAAGAAAGAATGAGGCTACTAAAGGTCCTTATGTGAAGAAACAAAAGCAATATAATGACAAGAAAGATTGTTTCTTCTGTAACAAGTCTGATCATGTCAAGAAAGAATGTCCTAAGTATGATGTCTGGCGTGCGAAAAAGGGTATATTTTTAAATTTTGTTTGTTCTAAAGTAAATTTAGCTTCAGTACCTAGAAACACTTAGTGGTTAGACTCCAGTGCTACTACTAACATCAGTGTTTCAATGCAGGGTTGCCCAAGCTACCGAAAGTCAAGTGATACTGAAAGATGCATCTATGTGGATGATGACAAGTTGGTCAAAGTGGAAGCCATAGGGCATTTTAGATTGTTGTTAAGCACTGGTTATTATTTGGACTTAATAGATACTTTTGTTGTACCGTCCTTTATACGGAATTTGGTTTCTATTTTTTATTTGGACAAATTAGGTTATTGTTGTTCATTTGAAAACAGTTAGTTTAGTTTATCAATTAATTCTACTATTGTTGGAACTGGTTCACTTATCATTTATGACGATCTCTATATTCTTTATATAAATGCTTCTTATATTGAAACCCTAAATGTGGAATCATGTGGTACTAAGCGAAAATTTAATACTGAAAACTCAGATGCATTATGGCATAAACGTTTAGGGCACATCTCTAGAAATAGAGTTGAACGACTTGTATCAGATGGAATTATACATTCCATTGATTTTACGCATTTAGACATTTGTGTTGAATGCATTAAGGGCAAACAGACCAAAGAAAGAGAGAAAGTGCATATAGAGCTACAGAAGTATTAGAATTGATACATATGAATGTTTGTGGACCATTTCAAACACCTTCTTAGAATGGTCAACAATATTTTGTATCATTCATTGATGATTATTCTAGATATGCATATGTATTTCTTATTTATGAAAAGTCTTAAACATTGGATGTAAAATACCACAAATAAATGGCTAAAGGGGGGGTAATATTATTATTGGGAAAAATTAAATAAATAAAGCATGGTTAGTGATTTAATTAAACCCAACCTTGACTTAATTTTAAATGGGTTTAAGTGGATCTAGGTTTAAGTCTTATAGGGTTTTAAACCCAACCCATTATTAAACCCAATCCATTTTTTTCCTTAACACCCAACCACTTCCGTTCCTCACCGCCGAATGTCCCTTCTCCGCGTGGCGAGTATTTCTCGCCATCCAACATTTCCTCCCCGAGCATTTTCCCTAGCTACAACTTTTCTTCCATTCTTCGCCAATTTCTTCCCATCGCAAGAGTAGATCTCCTCACCATCTCTTCTTATCTAAAGTGACCAGCTGCCGACAGTCTCCTCTTTCTCACCCCGCACGACCTCTCTGCTTCATCGCTCATATTCCGTCGGTCTCTCCCATCCCAACTCGTCGGCCTCCTCGCGCAAATAGCTCGACGACCTAGCCTCCATGGTTGGTCATTCTGGTCGGAGGTTAGCTTGACTACCTTCTCCTGGGATCTCATTGACCTCCTCGCGCGATCGATCGGTGGCGTCGTCGCCATGGCAGGAAGCTTCTGCCATAGCTGGTGGTCTTGTGGTGAAGGGCAACAACAGGTTTCCGACGAACAGAGCAATTGGGAGGAGGAGAGGGGTCGGTGAATTTTAAATCGCTGGTATAGCTCACGGTTTTCTTTTCCTTTCTGTTCATTGCGGTTTCTAGATGGGTGATGCTGAATGGATGACAGGTTGGATTTGTGAGTCCAAAGGGAGCGGTGGAAGTGTGGATCGAAGCAGTGAAGTCACATTGAGGTGAGTTTTATTTTGGATCTGTGATTTTACTGTATAGGTAGGTTACTTGGTTTATCTCTATTCACAGCAGCAATTGGATTTGGTTTATCTCTGTTCACAGCAGCATTTGAGCTTGAGTTGACTCTGTTCACAGTCGTGATTGAGCATTCTGATGGGTAGCGAGTATCTCCGATTATGCCTTCTTTGTGGCGTGGATCTGATCTGGTTGTAACCGAGTGATTAAGGGGTGAGTTTCTTCATCCTTTGACCTATTTGTTGGGTGATTGATTTTCGTAAATGGGGGGTGATATATGGAAGGAGTTGTGGTGTTATGTTTGTGTGTATGGTGAAGCTCTAGACGATGGGTTGAGTATTAAGATTAGTTGAAGTGGCAAATATTTCGAGTGTGAGCTAAGGGATGATTGTTGATCTGAAATGTGAATTGGTGTAAGACTCGAATGGGTTTTAGCATGTTGTACTCACGGAGAAATAGCCAGGGTTATGAAGTGTGTGTGATCGAGATTTTAATTCGTGTTTGGTAAATAAATATAGTTATAGGAGCGGTATAGAAGTTGGTTGAATATTAGTTGTATGCTTACACTTAACCATAATGTTTCATATGTTCAAGACGTGGATACGAGACAGGTTCACAAGCGTGTTCCTTCATCATGATTATGATTTATAGATGTGATGTATGTAAGCCTATAGTTGCTCAGTTATGTGTACATAGTGGAGTACAAATGAAGGCTTGATTTGTAAATTAGATAAAAAGGTCATCCGGGGGTGGGTAATGTCTTGAATATAGAATTGATTCTTATGTTAAATCCTTATGTCACATATCTATTATGGATCATGTGCTTATGTATGGTCATGTGGATTGTGGATAGTGTGTCACTATGAACTGGTGGTCCTAGCTGGTTGGGATCAGTCGAGTATGACTCTCTGTAGGATAGAGAGTGTGTTAATCAGTTGAGTATGACTCTCTGTAGGATAGAGTCTGTGGTGGATGTATGTATGTGTGACTGTGCATTCATGTCATTTACATGCATGTTGGTGACTTGGTCTCCCTTATGGTCGAGAGAGTCATCAATCATCCTGCCTCCACGGTTACTCATGGTAGTAGTAGTTGGTGTGAGGGCAGAGCATTTGTTGTGCCACACTCAACCACTATAGACGATGGTAGTTGGAATTGCGTGCAATCATCCTACGTGTGTGGCACTCGACCACTTATGGGTAGTAACTGTCGGAGTGGCCAATAGTAGGGACCCTCATTATATAGCTAGCTCTTTACGCTTATATGATACTTGTTCATACTTCCCACTCGGCCACTCGAGAGTAGTGGTTGGTGTTGAGTTGAAACAATTGTCATGTTGAGCCACCTAGGCCACACTGGGGTCGTGGTAGCAAGTGGGGTGAGCAGGCATGACCATGCATTTTGCATTGCCGTGTTGTTATGGTGTTTTACATATTGATATATATATATTAATGTTGCATTTGTTTGTATTATGCTTGCTGCATTTATTTGTACATCATCATACATGCTACTTGCATTTTCTATATGGTTGTATGTGGGATACCTGTGTATGAGTTAGTCGGACTATTGGATACCTTTGACCTGTATACTGATGTAGTATGAGTTAGACCAGATTTATTGTTTGTATTCATTATAGAATTGTTAGTAAGGAAGTTTTTGATTACAGAGTTAGTATTACTCTTCATGTTGTATATTGTGGATATATGAGTATAGTGTAGCAGACTTTTAGGTATGTCAGCACCTTACGTTGTTCAGTTGTTTAGTTGGTATATGCATGTGTATACCTTTAGCTTATACTGTTGACTTGCATGTGATATTTGATATATACATGTTCTTTCATATTACCACTGAGTTTTATACTCACTACCACAGACCCTGAATTTTCTTGTCGCCCAGGTAACAGGTAGAGGACTTGGTGGCGGCTTGGAGCATCGCTAGTTGATCCATCTCATCTCACTTCCGAGGCTCCTGTGGTTATTTTGGTTTTCCGTATGCTTTAGCTGTGTACTGTTGGAGTATTGGGAATACAATCAAAATCCCACATTAGTAAGACATGGAAAATATCATGTGCTTATAAGATAAAAAGATATCTCCATTGGTAGAGGCCTTTTGGATAAAGTCCAAAAATAAAACCATGAGGGCTTCGGCCCAAAGTGGACAATATCATATCATTGTGGAGATATGTGAATCTTATTAGCACTAATTGGTATCAGAGCCATGGTCCATGTCAAGCCATGAACCTCGAACGAAGGAAGTTGAGCTCCCATGTCCGGATCAAGAGAACCAGACATCATGCAGGAAGTCTAGTTGGGTTAGAAGGACCGAACAACTGGCAGGAAGTCCAGTTGAGCCAGAAGGACTGGATAACTAGTAGGAAGTTCAGTTGGGTTTGGAGGACTAGACAATTGACAGGAAGTCCTGGTGGGTTGAAGATTGGACAACAAGCAGAGGATGTCCTTCAAGGACAGATAGGCTTGAGGGGGAGGGTCAATGTGGTCCTTCGTTTGGGGGGGAGGGGGGGAGATTGTTGGAGTATTGAGAATACAATCAAAGTCCCACATTGGTAAGACATGAAAAAAATCATGTGCTTATAAGATGAAAAGATATCTTCATTGGTATGAGGCCTTTTGGGTAAAGCCCAAAAATAAAACTATGAGGACTTAGGCCCAAAGTGGACAATATTATACCATTGTGGAGAAATATGAATCTTATTAGCACTAACATGTACTTGGAATTTATGTGGTGTTATGTGTGGTTGGACTTGTTTTGTTGGTGTACACAGGTGTTGTTTCGGATTTTATGTCAGTATTTTTTTATTTTGTGGTCAGTCATACTGGTATGCATTGTTGTGAAGTTTGTCATTTCGTTGTGATGATTTCTGTTGTGAGTTTGATATTATATGTATATTTGTTGTTGTGGTTGTGGGCGAAAGGCTTTGTATAAACAGGATATTGTGTCACGTACATGGGAGATGTTGTCCGTTTTTCAGCTCGGCATACTCTCAGGGCATGACATTGGATGTCTTTAAATCATTTAAGTTTGAAGTCGAAAACCAACTCGACAAAAGAATTAAGAAAGTCAGATCTGATCGTGGTGGTGAATACTACGGTAGATATGACGGTTCAGATGAGCAACATCTAGGACCTTTTGATCAATACCTAGAGGAGTGTGGAATCACCCCACAGTGCACCATGCCAGGCTCGCCAAGCATGAATGGTGTAGCTGAACGATGAAATCGGACTATTAAAGATATGGTAAGGAGTATGGTTAGCCATTCAACTTTGCCAACATCACTCTGAGGAGAAGCATTAAAGACATCAGCTTACATTCTAAATCAAGTACCCATTAAAGCAACTACTAAAACACCTTTTGAGCTTTGGACAAAGTGAAAACCAAGTTTAAAATATTTTCATGTTTGGGGATGTCCAGCTGAGGCTAGACCATACAGGTCACATGAAAAGAAATTAGACTCCAGAACAGTAAGTAGCTACTTAATTGGATATTCTGAGCGATCAAGAGTCTATAAGTTTTATGATCCCAAAGTAAAGACTATCTTTGAGATGGGAACTATAGTGTTCTTTGAGGATATTGAGTTTGTGGGGAAGAACAAAGAAATAGACATTGTCTTTGAGGAGGAATGTATTCCTACTACTCTTCAAGAGGAAATGGTTTATATTCCTATGATTGCTTTTGATAATGATCAGGATGCAATACAAGAACAACAGGACATTGTCAATCAACTCCCAAAAGAACAAACTCAACAACATCAAGAACCAATGCATGAAGAACAAGTGTCTTTACATATATCCACTAGAGAAAGGAGGAGTGCTATGTCAGATGATTACATAGTACTACTCCAAGAACATGAGGAAAATGATGACATGGCGGAGGATGATCCAATCAACTTTCGTCAAGCCATGCAAGATTCAAATTCTCAAAAGTGGATTGAAGCAATGAATGAAGAGTATAAATCAATGCAAGACAATAATGTTTGGGAACTTGTCCTATTACTAGAAGGTGTGAAACCTATTGGTTGTAAATGAATTTTTAAAATCAAAAGGGATTCAAATGGTAATGTGGAAAGATATAAAGCACATCTTGTAGCTAAAGGCTATACTCAAAAATATGGGATTGACTATAAAGAAATCTTTTCTCCAATTTCAACGAAGGACTCTTTTAGGACAACCAGGGCACTTGTCGTACACTTTGATATGGAACTCCATTAGATGGATGTCAAGACAACTTTTCTTAATGGAGACATTGAGGAAACAATCTATATGGTGCAACTAGAATACTTTGTATCAGGAGATCCAAAGAGTATGGTTTGCAAACTTAAGAAGTCCATTTATGGGTTAAAACAAGCTTCTCGTCAATGGTACGATAAATTTCATCAAATAATCATCTCATTTGGTTTTGAGGTGAATGTGGTAGATGATTGTGTGTATCATAAGTTCAGTGGGAGCAAGCACATTTTCCTTGTTTTATATGTTGATGACATTTTGCTTGCCACAAATGATATAGATATGTTAAACAATACCAAGAGATTTATATCTAAATATTTTGAAATGAAAGATCTTGATAATGCATCTTTTGTATTAGGAATCCAAATACACCAAGATCATTCTCAAGGTATTCTTGGATTATCACAAAAGAACTATATTGATACGGTGCTTAAAAGATTTGACATGCAAGACTGCAAACCAGGAAACACCCCAGTCTCTAAAGGAGATAAGTTTAGTCATAAACAGTGCCCTAAAGGAAGCCTCGAGACTCAAGAAATGCAAAAGATTCCCTATGCTTTAGCAGTAGGAAGTCTTATGTATGCTCAAGTTTATACGCGTCCGGATATTGCATACATTGTTGGAATGTTGGGCAGATATTTAAGTAACCCAGGAATGGATCATTAGAAAGCAACAAAGAGGGTAATGAGATATTTAAAGAGAACTAGTGATTACATGCTCACATATAAGAGGTCAAATACTCTTGAGATCATGGGATATTCTGACTCGGATTTTGTTGGATGCCAAGATAGCATGAGATTCACTTCAGGCTATATTTTTCTGTTGGCTGGCGGAGCTATCTCTTAGAAAAGTGTCAAGCAGGCATTGACAGCTTCTTCCACCATAGCAGCAGAGTTTATAGCATGTTATGAGGCATCTAATCATGGAATATGGCTGGAAAATTTTATTTCTGGGTTGCGCATTTTGGGAAGGGTTGAGAAACCACTGAAGTTATTTTGTGATGATAGATCAGTTGTATTGTATTCCAACAACAAGTGGAGCTCGACAAAATCGAAGTACATCGATATCAAGTTCCTTGTTGTAAAAGAAAGAGTACAAAGTGGACAGATTTTGATAGAACACATAGGTACAACCTCCATGATAGCAAATCCTTTGACGAAAGGTCTTTTATGAGCATACCACTCATATGAGTGTTATTCAGTTTGGTGAAATTTACTAGTGGGAGTTTGTGCTATATTTGTTTTCTATATATGTTTGGTTATGTCTCTGGAACTTATGTATTTAGAGATTTTCTGATCAGATATAAAGTTTAATATTTACTTCATTACACTTTGTATAACTTAAGTTAAAGTTTTGATCTCACTTTGATTTAGGAGGACCAGTTGAAAATTGACATGAATAGATCACCTTGCATGTAATTTTCATGCCACAAATTCATAATTGATCTATGTCATTTGATTGTATTGATATATGTGACCATTGATGGTTTAGTTGTGAAAGATACAACAAAGACTGCATTGATCCTATTCCTATATAATTAATGGACGAGATTGTTGAGAAAGCCCTATGGTTACGATGACAAAAGTTTTGAGCTCACTAAAGTTAACACATTTATAAGATTACACATATAGCCTAGTGGGAGATTGTTAGAATTTTGGGGCCATAATTGTAATTATAAATGTTGAATGTGATCAATTAAATAAGTAAAAAATTATTGTGATCTTAATTTTGGAATTAAGGAATTTGACTTAAAGAGCTTAATTGTTATGAATAAAATAATATGGATATCATGTGCTCATTCTGATTTGTTGAGGGGTCAAATTAGAAATAAGCAACTTTTGGATTTTATAAATAAGCGGTTATGGTCTTAGTTTGCAGAACGATGTTTTTCTTTGTTTTATTCCCATCGACAAAACTCTCTGGAAATCCTAAGGAAGTCTGCAAATTGAAGATCATCTCCCTGGATTGATTATAAACTATGGATTCTGGTACACTTTCGCAACTTTGGTTATTATCATGTTTATTATTTCTTAAGAGTGGATTAGAGATTAAGATTTTGTGTTGAAATTTTTCAAACCATCATGCGTGACCTAGGTCGTGGTCGTGAACTCAACCTTGACCTGGCGCGACCTAGATCACGGTTGTAGGTGCAAGCGCGGCCTCCTACGACCCAATTCACAACCGCGGCTACACGCAACATTGATCGCCAACGCGGTTGTGGTCACACGCGATTGTGAAAAAAAATTAAGATGAAAATATATAGACCAATTTTGAAATCGGTCTCTGATTTAGAGACCGACATAGATTCGGTCTCTAATTAGAGACCGATTTTAAAATCGGTCTCTAAAGTAGAGACCGACATAGATTCGATCTCTAATTAGAGATTGATTTGAGAATCAGTCTCTAATTAGAGACCGACTTTGAGTCGGTTAAGGTTTTCTTATAGTGTCATAGTATAATTTGTAGTGCACTAGCGGATACAATATACCATGACATGTCTACATATTGTCAATACATCTAAATAGAAGGAGACCTAAGCTTTGATATTTCAAACGATTCAATCCAAATCAAGTAGTTGGCTTGCACATCTTTCACTGTTCAAAGCCTGCATACGATTTCAAAGTCTCCCACTCTCTATGTCCTCATTAAATCCTACTTTCAACCAAATTTTTTGCTTGCTCACTCGCCATTTATTTCTTGTTGAATTAGTCTGCTCATCAATTCCACATCGTCACTTAATTATGAAACTGAAATTCTTGGTCAAGGAATATATACTGACGTCTCACATGTGGAAACTCACTGGGTATCGGACCAATAAACCAACAATTATTAAGGTTCAGTGTGGATAATCTTAATTAATAGATACATAATCCCGACAAGTAAGATTTGTTAAATGCTTCGGTTTCCATATCGCATCAGGAAAGGGACCAGAAGAGTTGAAGTTGTTCCGACGAAGATCAAGAGTTGTGAGAGAAGAGAGGTTGTTCCAAATAAATCAAAAAGAAAGGCCAGAGAGTCAGTCTAGGCTGTCGCTAACTCTAGGAAAATAATATGAGTTGACATCCAAGACTTAGTAAACCAGAGTTGTTTTTGCCAAAGTAATGTCGATGTGATAAGCAAAGACCATACACATTATTGTTTGTCCCTTGAATGATAGATAATGACATTGAACATTAAGTACTTGTGCAAGAGTTAGATTTTTTTTTTTACTAGCACTAGCATTTCAGGCTTTAGGCCTGATTAACTTTGAGGATGATTGATTATGTCCCACATATTTCTAACAGAATGCTAAATAATTCCTAGATGAGATATGCTCCATCGATCATCAGGAAAAATCAGAAAGTGATCGTATAGACAGTCTTAGTAACTATATCGTCTTTGATTTATCGTTATATTCAGAGAAAAATTTTATAAATATACGATGACTGGAAATTGAACCGTGGATATTTAGAAATCGAATTACACACTTTATCGCTGTACTGTAACCCTAAGGATAAGAGTTGAATTTCTTGAAGGAGTTGTGGGGAAATCACAGTGGTTTACTTGCTTGGTTTAGTAAATCTCATTGTAGCAAATTTAAAATTGAAAATTTTAAAGGTAAAAAAAGAAATTTCTACTAGAAAAAATATAGCTTAAAACTGGTAAAAAGATATCAAGCTAAGTAGTTATTTTTTTTATATAAAAATGTTAGGATGTTAATAATTAACCTCTAAAAATAGTTAAGAACTAAAAAACCTTTAGGGATATTTTTAAAAGTTCATGGGAATGTTAGGACGAAACTAAATTGATGAACCAAAATGACCAAAGTAAAATGATACAGTTTTATAAAAGAAAATATATAATTTGACAAATTTGAAGAGTATGATGAAATTTACGTATTTCTGTTGTGATATAATATTTATCCATTTTCGATCTAAATTCTCTTGTATTTATTTTTAAATTTTATTCAAAATATTTCAAACCAATAAAAATATATTTTCATCTTATAATTCCATAATCTTTTTCATGTTTTTCGCATATGGAACTTTGATTATACTTTCAATAATTTCCCTTTCAAACAAAAGACTATTTGGACACTCCCTCAAGCCCATCAGATTTTCTTACCAATTGTCCGATCCTTCTGGTTCAACTAGACTCCTTGCTTGGTGTTTACCTCACCAGATTTTCCTGTCAATTGTCCAGTCTTCCTAATCCAACTGGACTTCCTGTCTAGTATCTAATTATCTTAATCCGGATATAAGAGGCCCTACTTTCTTTGTTCGAGGTTATTCCACCTACATGACTCGATTTGGACCGTGACTTTAATATCAATTCTTAGGACCAATGAAATTCATATATCGCTAAAATGGTATGATATTATATATTTTGCACTTAAGTTCTCATTGATTTATTTTTAAATTTTGCTCAAAAGGCCTCATATCAATAGAAATATCTTTTCACCTTGTAATTTCATGATTTTTTAGGTGTGACTTTGATTATACTCTCAATAAAATTGGCATGATAAATTGAAAATCGTAAAGTCAAAGTAAAATTTTCTACCTAACAAATTCACTCATTGCATGAATGAATAGGTAGAAACGGATGGCAAGGAAGGTGGTGAGGTGATTGATTGTTTACTCCTAAGTTTATAAAAAAAGGTACTCAATGGTTGGACATTGAAACTGTTGGTATTATTTTTGCATCTGTTTGTTCTAATTTAAATGCTGAAACATAAAATGTAAACTGTAAATAAAACTTACAACGATCATTAGAATCTTCGAGCTTCTTGGCATTGTAGAGATGATGATTCTGCTCGTCGTCTGAGGATCGATCATGTCGGAAGGATCCTCCTCTTCCACTGCGCCAAGTCTCAGCCGCGCCTTGGTGTTCTCTGATCTCACTGTTCTCTCCGGCAGCCTCTTAGCACTCGAATCTTGAACTTGACATCATCCACATCTTGGACACTCCCTGCTATATAGCAGTTTGGACGCACATCCGGTGTGGAGAAAATGCACGCATTCCTTTGAGTGCGTGCGCGGTTATTGCACGATGTGTGCAATAACCGCTCCACGTCTGACATCTCCCACTCGTTCAAGACATGTCACATATGCAAACAGCCACATAGACCATTAAGAGATATTTAGCCACATAGACTAAATACAGTTGGAGTTCATAGTCCCAAAAGACTAATAGAATAGAGATCAATGGTCACAAAAACCAATAGAATAATTAATTCATACATAGGAAAATGGTTCGTGCGACAACAAGCACACTGAGCAATTCAATGCTAAGAAAGTTGTTGCACCTTACATAGCTGCTCATAGAGCGATCCATGCTAAGAAAAGTTGTTACGCCTAACTTAACCACGCTACAAAAGGTATATAACCATTCTCTGAATGACACATAGTCATTCATCTGATGGCCCATAGCCATCCTCCATGTGGCACACAGTCATTTTCCAGATGGTACAGAACTATTCTCCTGGTGATACATAATTATTTTCTTGGATATGATGTCTTGCTATTTACCCAGATTAAATAATCTCCATTTACATCAATATGAACTTCTCTGATCCCTCATAATGACCGTCAAGTCAAGAGCATATTTCATATTCTCAATATTCACAATCATTTCCATACACAACAGAAATGGGTCGACTAGTAAATAATTCTCAAAAGATATAAATATATTTAATCTTTCTTTTTAGTGTGAATCTATTCATTTTAATCAGTCGCTTTCCTAGTCATGTTCCATAGATCGAATCATCCATAGTCAATAGGTTTACATGCTAAAGTAGCATATCCTGATTAAAACTTTAAGCAGACACCTAAATAGTCACAAAGGGAAAATACTGAGATTAACATATAATCTCAACGGGCTCACATAGTAGAGAAGCAGGAATTCATTCTCCTACTACCCTTATTATCGCCTTAGCACATATGGTATGAATCACATGCTACGATATTATTCTCTTTACCAATAAAGAGCACATGTTTTCCTTAACATCATACAGATTTTGATCCAGACGTTACAAATGTTTAATCTTGAATTCAATATATAAATTCTAATCTGGCTCATAAACAGGTATAGTAAATAGTGGGAACATTTATTTCAATCACTTTTCTTAAATGATCTTACCTTGATACACATTTCAAGACGACCCCCCAACTTATAGGTATGTATCTCTATACATATAACTTCCAAAGCTATCCTATAAGTAATGGTCTTACCCCTATTCGTACATAACAAACAAACAGAGATGATTGTTCATGTGAGAGAACCAATCACTATCTACCAACATGCTCATCGAGATTTTATTTGCCTACCGATTCTTGGAAAATGAATGCAAAGATGCTACCTTCAAACGAGCCCTCAAGGATCTGTCCTTTTGCAGCAATATCCCTATTCTCGGGTACTACAAATGTCCCGACAAATGGATGGGTGTTTGCAAATCCTGCACTTTTCGGGGAAAACCTCACCCTTCCCATGCTCGAATTAAACGTCGTAAACATCTCGTCAAGAATAAGAAATGTCGATGCTTTCTTTGTGGTGACGAAGGACATTTCACCCGTGAATGCCCTAATGACCAGCGTAATGTCAAAAGAGTTGCTATGTTTGAACAATTAGATCTCCCTGATGATTATGATATTGTTTCTGTCCAAGACGGGGAAGATCCTAGTGATGCGATCTTCAATCTTTCTGAAGACAAGGGCCTTGATGATCTTCACACCACCCTTAATCCTCTGATTACTCATGAAACCATTTATATGCTCAGAGAATGCGGGAAGACGTGGTGGATAGGCCCTGACACCGGATATCGCAACATGGTTCAAGTCACTCAACACCAATATGGATGCAAGCATATATGGGAGGTGAATGAAGATATTGACAGCCAACATGAAGCTTGTAAATGCTGCAAATACCCAACTCAAAAGCGACATCGATGACAGACCCAAAGAAGCCCCAAAACAAGCAAGAGGAAAAATCCTTGTATTCAAAGACCCGTTAAAAATTCTCGCGGAAGAAAAGCAAAAGGCGCAAAGATGATGTCCAGAACACAAAATGACGCCACACCTGCTCCCACTCCCCTTCTTGAAGATCAGATTCGCAACTATAGAAGAGGACAATGAAGAATATATAATGCTCAGCAAGCCGCCCGATAGGTTGGCAAACTAATCACTGGTCGACCTACAACGGCAAACACCCTGGAGCAACAAATAGATCCCTAGGTACAACTGCAACTTTCTATGCAGGAGCATGCTACAATAGCACCAGCTGAGGTGCTCTTGTTGGGAAACCGGTCCGGATCTGATGTTCACAACATCGCGGGCGAATACTTCGCACAACTACAGCGGAAACAATAATTTAAACCGGATCCCACCAGAGATCCATGTAAAACTATATAGATCGTTTTCTTTAACCTAGTCTAGATCTTATCTAGAGGAGGAATATACCTTCGGTGCGTGCCCTTCGCAATCCCACTTTTCCAAATGTTGTTGGATCTCAATACAGTAAGGGTAACCGTATATCTATGGTATCCACGCTGACACCCACACAATTTGGAGTCACATTGTGCTAGCAACCCTAGCAAAACGCCAAGACTTCTTTGGAAGAAGAAGGAGAGGAAGGAGGAGATAAGAGAACTCTTTCTCTTGGCCCTCTTGGCTTGCATGCCCAAAACAAAATCCGCACCAATTGTCTTCCACGTTGAGCACAATACCCAACTTATGCACAAGCCATTAATGTCATTATCTCTCCATTAAGACATCTCTTAATACCAAGACTCTTGGTATTCTCCTTCTTTAATTCTCATCATGAATACCAAGGCTCTTGGTATTCCCATGCATGATTAATCAAATTAATCATGCATGATGATGAATTATCTTCCATGGTTCAACTTGAGTCTAACTCAAGTTTAACCAGTTTGAGTCTAACTCAAATCTTGGTCATATGCTTAATTGTCCTTTTAGTCCAACTAAAAGAAACCATCTCCAAAACAGAATATCATTTGTGTGTGACCCTATAGGCTCTTGTAATGTTGGCAATGTATCTAAAACTATTTCAGATACATAAGCAATGAGCGACATCTAGCAATACATCATTGCTACCCAAGTTACAAGATCATCGAGATCCGACAACCTTTCCGTGACTATTATCATGTATGACGGTGTCCTCCTATCTCTGATATCTTAGATCGATCAATGAGGCATAGACCGTGTCATCCCCTTATCGATCTTTATGCTTCATGATCCCCAAGTAGACACACTCAAACAAATGAGCTCAATATCTCATATTGACTCATTTGAGCATGACCATGCATTTCATGGTCCTACTCTATCAAGAGGCCAAAGATATCACTCTTGTCATATAGGAGGAATAGATCTCATCTACATCACTCACATCCCTTCACATAATTCGTTACATACCCAATGATCGCTGTTATAGTCACCCTGTTACGGCGTGACGTTAGACGATACCAAAGTACATAACTGCTTATGTAGGGAATCGTAGTGACTTCAGGTCTAAGGACTATTCATACCAATAGTCACATGAGAAAGTATATGACACTCAAATAATGATCCATGATACTTTCTCATGGAGGGTCAATTCAGTATATATATTCTCCAATATATATACGCATGTGTCAATGTGATATCACATATCCATGACTTGTGAGATCAAGTCATCCATTGACCTACATGCTAGTTTCCATGTATTAATATTGCCCTTGTATATTAATACTTGACTAGGAATATTAAGAATATAGTGTTCTCTATAGCTTCTCATAATCAATTCTACCAATTGATATACTGTAGATTATAACCTGCTATTCAAGGACATTATTATATTTATTTTAGCTGGCACTTGCATAAAGTAAATATAATAAACAATCTTTGTCTTTTATTAATGAAATATGATACACATGATCCCTAATCAATCATCTCATGATTGACACTAAGGGTTGACACTAACAGCTCTATCATTCACGACAAGATGCGCACATCATCGAGTCTACATGCACAGATCTGAGGAACCAATATTATGCACTGGAAACCAAGTTGAGTATGTGGATGAGAACAGTGTTCCGCGATCTTAGACTCAACAACCATTCTTGAGTATTGACTTAGGAAATTATTGAACGTGAAATCGCATTCAAACTAGCTCTGATACCAATGTAAACTTATGAAATTGAGATTGCGGAATCATAAGCATTATACCTCAGTTTCCCATAATCGTAACCTGGCTCTTAGTTTGTAGATGCTAAAAGATGAACTGCCAAATTGTGATCTCCAATCACTTGCAATTGGCGTGACAGTCACATAGAACGAATTGTCACTTCAGTGTCACAACGTCTCGATCCTAAATCCAGTGATGTTTGTTTGTGATGACGATTTCTTGTTCTTTTCAACAAGAGATGAGAGTTCTCTAAAAGTTATCTGAGCCTTGCACTACTTTCCTGCACACCAACACTTGCACACAGATAACTCCTCCATGTCGTTCACACAAACTTGCATCATCAATCTTGCTACTTCTTCACAAGAAGTATTTATGTGGAGGGAGAGAATTGAGATCATGGATGAATGGAACATAAGATGACCCCATTATCCACATCTCTTAAATTTCCCTACGTAGTAACCAACACTTTCTGAATTACCTTGCTTCCGATTCGGTTCACTTCTATCTCATACTCTTCCTGAGTTATCTGGCTCCCGACTTGGGTCATTATTGTCTTCTATTCTTTTCGAGTAACTCTGCTCCCGACACGGCTCATTTCTATCTTCTATCCTTCTCGAGTCACGTTGTTCCCGACTCAACTCACTTCTATATATCTTCTATCCTTTCCTAGTCACCTTGCTTCCAACTTGACTCACTTTTGTCTTCTACCATTTCGGAGTCACCTTGTTCCTAATTTGGCTTATTTCTATGACCTAAGTGCGGGATCCTATCCATGTCTTTCAATATTTCGAGTGTCTCATTAACCAAGTTATATCCACATCATTTATCTTCTAACTTGAACTCGGATTAACTTGGAGCTCCTGCACAGGGATTCAACCTCCTGTGCAACATGTGATATCTCCTTAGCAAACTTAGTGTTCAACCTAATTCATTTTACTCCACGAACTCTATTACTCTCTCTTCTATTCGCCTCTCCAAAGAGATTGCAAGCTTGCTAATCATTTTTCTAAACGACAATGGAATACAGTCGTTTGTAAATTATGTGTATTTTTTTTTTCATTTGTCAATTTCTCCGTCGATTTACTATGATCGTTTATTTTTTAAAATCAAATTAATTTTCTCATAAACAAGAGAAATATTTTGAATATATCCGTGACTCAATTATTTAATTTGATAAGAAACAAATTTGTTTTAGTGAGAAACATTTCTTTGTGATTATAAAGTTCTTATTCATGTTTAGCTATGTTTAATCCGTCTTATTTATGGCACAAACATATGCATACCGTTCCTTAGTTTTTTTTTTCTCCTATATATTGTTTTTGTAATAAAAACTTCTTATTATTTATTCATGAATAAATGAATCCATAATTTTCTAGAGAATATTTTTTTTTAATTTAATTGAATGCTTTAAATTCAGTAAATACGTAGTATGTAATGTAATTATTCTTAACGAATTAATAAACATTAACTTATCTTTTTTCTAAAGTTAGCACCTAGCTTCTATATACAATTTTTTTTAGAGGATGAAAGGTAGTGTTAATGCTCCATTTTCTATTTTTATTTTTTGAAAAAAATATGAAAAAATATATTTGGTTTGTATTTTCTATCTTTGTTTTTTAGAAAATGAAGGACATTTTTTGAAAAATTGAAAAATACGAAAAAATTATTTTCCGACAAATGAGAAAACACGTAAAATAGAAAAGAAAATTGAGAAAAGGCGGAAATAAAATGCTGTCTAATTTTTTTAATTCTTCTATTTTCCATTTGGGATGATTAAAATCCACGCTACCCTGTGCGAATGGTTAAGATCTTACTTTGGAATAGACCGAAAGATTTCTTCTCTTTAGTTTGGGTTATATTTATATAATTTATCTTTCTCTTATTTTCTCTCCATGAGCCTGCGCAATTGACCTAAGCAAACCTAAGCTAAGTCGACTTAATAGTTTTAAATTGAACCAACCTAAACTGAGCAAATCTGAGCTGACTTGAGCTATTGAATGGCCGATCTAAACTTATGAAATATTAAGCCGAATTGAATAGAGCTACTCTCAAACTAAGCTGAGCCATGATCCTCTTTTTCTCACGATGTACTAGATCTCTATTTTTCATGATGTGCTACTGATTTTCCATGATTTTCAAAGTATTTTATACCTATAAATATCTAAGTACGTATGGAGGAGGGACTGAAAGAGCTAGCTTGAGCTCTCTCTCTCTCTATATTTTCTTCTTTTCATTCTATGGCAGAGGCATCTTCGTGACTTAAACATTGGGAATGCCTTATTAAGATAATTCCCGACCAGCCTTCCGATGCATATTAGTCTATGCAAATCTAATCACACCGCGAGAAAAAACTTGATCGGCAATCTCAAATGATACAGTAGATTCCTCCCCTATCATTCACCGCGATGAAAACTTTAAGTCCCCATGGAGATGACGTATTGATTGGGACAAAGTGATATTTGCGAAATGAGCACGGATCGATTTTGAAAGAGGGTCTAAAATCTCTCTCTGGTGTCAGATAATCCTCCTCTGTTCTAGCAAATCGCGTCAAAATCAAAGACCCTCCTCCCGTGATTTATCTCTCTCACAATGGCCGTGAGACAAATTAATAAGGATCACTAGGTTGACGAATCCAACCTCTTGTGAAGCGTTGAAAACTTTAAAATTCATTTATTTCAAATGGAAAGACGTTTCTATATCTCTTCAATTGTAATATGCACAACTGCAAATCCAGTTCAGAAACTTGGAACTTGATAATTTTCTGTGCTGAATATTTAATTTTTGTGGCAATTTCTCTGGAGCCACAAAAAAAATATGATTACGTTCACCCAGCACTCTTCATCATCGGTCCCTCAGTGATGATGAAGAAAAATAAATCACAGAGAGTCTATGCCCTTTGATCCGTTGGCCAAAATAATAGAGGATCACTCTAAGTCCAAAGAGAATTTTAGATCTCTTTCAAATTTCGACCTCCGTCTTCCTTAGAATATATCCATACTGTTTTAGTCAACGGCCCATTCCAAAAAGACAAATTGTGATAATTTCATAGTATAGTTTGTAGTGCACTCGCGGGTACAATATACCATGACATGTCTACATATTGTCAATACATCTAAATAGAAGGAGACCTAAGCTTTGATATTTCAAACGATTCAATCCAAATCAAGTAGTTGGCTTGCACATCTTCACTGTTCAAAGCTTGCATACGATTTCAAAGTCTCCCACTCTCTTAATTATATGTCCTACCATCAACCAAATTTCTTGCTTGCTCACTCGCCATTTATTTCTTGTTGAATTAGTCTGCTCATCAATTCCACATCGTCACTTCATTATGAAACTGGAATTCTTGGTTAAGAAATATGTCTCACATGTTGAAACTCACTGAGTATCGGACCAATAAACCAACAATTATTAAGGTTTAGTGTGGATAAGGTTAATTAATAGACGACACATCAGGAAAGGGACCAAAAGAGTTGAAGTTGTTCCGATGAAGATCAAGCTGTGAGAGAAGAGACGACAACAATAATAAAATCTTATCCCACTAGATGAGTCAGCTTGTGAGAGAAGAAAGGTTGTTCCAAATAAATCAAAAAGAAAGACCAGAGAGGCAGTCTAGGCTGTCGCTGACTCTAAGAAAATAATATGGGTTGAGATCCAAGACTTAGTAAACAAGCGAAAAGCACGGCATCTCACTGACGTGGCAACATATCGGGTTAATACAAGGCCCGTAGGCCCACAACAACAATATGATATACATAGATATCATCATATCAAACATAATAAACACAGCGGAAACAATACAAACCAATCAACAAGATACAATGACCCAACTGTGCACTCCGGAGTGACTTGACACAACAAGAAACATAATAGAAGTCAAATCAAAAACCAAATACATACCACACATCCGTATATCACAGATACGGAAACAATACGGCGTAAAAACCCCAAAACAACAATCCATAGGATACAACAACACGGAAAACATATCCATTCGTCCGGTGTGAGATGGGATCAGCTGACGGAGCTCCGAACGTCCAAGGAAATCTTCTACCTGTTATCTGGGCGACAGGAAGCCCAGGGTCCCGGGGTGGTGAGTATAAACTCAGGGGTAATATATAGAAAGTGCATGGACAACATATAAGGATAGATCTACAAGTATACATGTGAAGATCTACAGGTATACAACATGAGTCCAATAGACATACAATTCTATCCAACTCTAATAACAAGTAACTACAGTAAAGTCATACTCAGTGTATATACTGGACTAATCAACTGAACATAAAGTAATGTACCAACGTACCTGACGGTCTGTAACACCAGATGCTAGATCATCCTGAACAGATTTACAATAACATAACTCATATAACGTACTAAGTCAATCTCATACCTGACCAATACTCCAACATATGAACAGTATATGATCACCTGTACTAATAACCAGGTCTGTACCACACAATGACATGATGCTAATCAAATGCATATAACAGTCTGAATCAACGCATGTATCATGCTCAACACATAGCAGTAAATAAAATGCAAATGACATGTATCATGATGAACAAGCATGTGCAACAATCATAGCTCAATCAAATGCAGCATCTCACAGGCATATGTAAAACATATATCAAATACATGCATATATATATATATATCTGCAATGCATATGCATGGTCATACCTGCGCACCCCTCTCGCTACCACGACCCCAGTGTGGCCTAGGTGGCAGGACATGACACCTATCCCGACTCCAGCCGCCACCACTCTCGAGTGACCGAGTTGGGTAGTATGAAACAGTAGCTAGCCCGCTATAAAGCTATATGCTACCCACACGGGGGTCCCTGCTGCTAGTTGCTCCGTCCCTACCCATGAGTAGACGAGCACCGCACCAGACAATCGCACATCACACGACCACTGTCTATAGTGGGTGAGTGCGCTAACTACCACTCCGCACAGTGGCCAAGTGCGCATCTCTAGCTACCACCATCCATAGTGGCCGAGAACGGCACGCACAACAATGCTCTGCCCTCAACCCTCCAACCACTACCCCGAGTGGCCGGGGAGGCAGGATGACTGACGACTCGTCTCAACCACAAGGCAGACCCAGTCGTCAGCATGCATAAAATGTAATGATGCATAGCTCACACACAAATCCTCGCAACACTCCCTAACTCACGGGGAGACCTAGTCAACCAAAAGTCAACCATGCAAGGACTATAATCCATAAGACTCTCTCTATCACATAGAGTCATACACACCTGACAGTCAACCATGCTAAGACCTCTAGTCAGTAGCGAGATACCATCAACCGTCCATATAACCATACTCAGGCACACAATCCATAATGGATATACTATCACACTAGGACCTCTAGTCCATGGTCACATACTAACAACCATACACTTATCTATACACAGACAACGAGATCCATCATAAATGCACCACTAATACGGATATGATATAACAATCGACTCCATAATCCAAACCATCACCTAACCCTAGTGATGTAATATAGTAACCCAATCCGAAGTCACGAAGATAACCCTAACCACATGTACTTACTGAACATCTATCAGCTAATACATAATAGGGTTTATAGTTCCTATCCGTGCTAGATAATCAATGAGTAACAGAGTATATATCTCAAAGGTCAAGGCAGTACAAGCATGTGATTAAATAAGAGTGGATTTAAGGTAAACAGGTATAAACATATATCCAAGATCATGCACTGGAATTGATCAAAACTACTGGACCAGGTAGATATTACCCACCTGATACGAAGCTCGAATAATCCTCATGGCCGCGGACCCGCTTCGTATCCCAAACCTGTACAATAATAGCAATAATGATTAAGTACAAGTATCCAACAAACATAGGAACTAAACACTACATCGTTCCTATACTCACATCCTTTCCTCGTCTACGAGGTAGAAACTCCGATTAACCCAATTTGATACCTAAAACCAAACTCACAATAGATCACCAACATCCAAAGATCTATTAAAGTAAATAGATCTAAATACACTCAAATAACTATCAAATCATCTAAACCTAATCCCAATACTCAGAACAACCCAAGCTCACCACCAATCAATCGAAATCACCACAACCAAGCAATTTATACACACACACACACCAACACTCACAGCCATGACAACTCCATCCCAACAACAGAACAAACAACAAAAACCATCAAATTTCATTCCTACGGCATCACCATTACAAACTCAATCCACAAAACAATATCTATTACCCTCACAGTCCCACTGCATCAATATCAACAGAAAACACGACGAACAATCCAGCAATTACCACTGAACTACAAGGTAACAAGATCTTACCGTGCTGATCTCTCCACCAAAATCAAATGTTAACAATTGAATCACACTCTGAAGTTAAGCTATAGCAGTAGCTTACCCTCCCTCTCAACCTAGCTTCAAATACTGCAATCAATCAACAACAACATAATTACTCCCCAAATCACAATCGGACACACTCTGCAACTTCTTCTTCCACACACACTTGGCACCGATCAACATTGGGAAACCTTACCTCTCCAATTGCGATGATAGCTTCGTTAAAATCACAGAAATCCCAATCGTCCACACAACTGATCAATAACAACTTACCCAAAAATCAGAAACATAAAAGTTGTATCAACAATCTGTCGATTGATCCACAGATCTAATTGTGGCTAACCTGAACACTCAGCTGCAAAGGGGATGTTCGCCGACGATGGGGCAGCAACAGATCGAACTCACAGCGGAAAAGGCGGAAGAAGAGAGAAGAGATCTACGATGGTCGACACTCGGTGGTCTCCCGCTCGAAGTAACCTCCGACGACCAAGCAGCGGCATCGATCGGCTGGTACCGCCTGCTCACGGTGGAGATCAACGGCAATGACTAGCTCCAGATGCCGGCGATTGTGGCGAGTTGTTGCCGTCGGAATTGGATGAAAAATGGGGAGGCGAGATCCGGCTCGGGAAAGGCTGGCGGCCGACAAGATGCTCCGGCAGCGACGACGAGGCTGCGGCTGTGAGGCGATCGGGGAAGGAAACGCGATGGAGAAAGAGAGGAATCGCGGCTGGAGAAAGAAATCGCGCGATGAAGATGAAGAACAGCGTGGAGAAATCGCGAAAGGAAATGGGTTGCTCGATTTGTTCGGTGGCTTTTAAAAGCCGTTCAACTGATCCGGTTAACCCAGCCAACTTTAAGCCCAATCCGATTGGGTTCAGCCCAGCTGGTTCAGCCACTTGACCCAAATCAAATCTAATCCGAGTTCAATCCAAATCCAATTCCAATTCAGCCCAAACCCATTTTCAGCCCAAGCCCATCTCAGCCCAAGCCTATCTCAGCCCAATTTCATTTCAGCCCAATTTCAGCCCACTAATTAAGCCTAATTAATCCCAATTAATTACGGGTTAATCTTTTTTTTTTTTTTTTTTTTACGTATTTTACAATAGCAATGTCGATGTGATAAGCAAAGACCATACACATTATTGTTTGTCCCGTGAATGAGAATGACATTGAACATTACTTGTGCAAGAGTTAGATTTTTTTTTTTTACTAACACTAGGATTTCAAGCATTCGTCCTGACTAATTTTGAGGACGACTGACCCTGTCTCATAGATCTCTAACAAGATGTTAAATAATTCCTAAATGAGATATGCTCCATAGATCATTAGGAAAAATCAGAAAGTGTTCATATGGACAATTTTAGTAACTATATTATACTTGATTTATCGTTCTATTTGGAGGAAAATTTTGTAAATATACCATGATTGAAAATCAAATTGTGAATATTTAAAAATCGAATTACACACTTTACCGTTTACTGTAACCCCGAGGAGATGTGGCGAAATCACAATGGTTTACTTGCTTGGTTTAGTAAATCTCATTGTAGCAAATTTAAAATTGAAAATTTTAAAGGTAAAAAAAGAACTTTTCTACTAGAAAAATATAGCTTAAAACTGGCAAAAAGATATCAAGTAGTTATTTTTTTTATATAAAATGTTAGGATGTTAATAATTAACCACTAAAAATAATTAAGAACTAAAAAACCTTTAGGGACATTTTTAAAAGTTCATGGGAATCTTGGGATGAAACTAAATTGATGGACCAAAATGACCAAAGTAAAATGATATAGTTTTATAAAAGAAAATATATAATTTTACAAATTTGAAGAGTACGATGAAATTTACGTATTTCTGACGTGATATAATATTTATCCATTTTTTTATCTAAATTCTCATGTATTTATTTTTAAATTTTATTCAAAAGATCTCAAACCAATGAAAATATATTTTCATCTTATAAGTCCATAATCTTTTTCATGTTTTTCGCATATGGAACTTTGATTATACTTGCAATAATTTCGCTTTCAAACAAAAGACCATATTGGACACTCCCTCAAGCCCATTAGATTTTCTTGCTAATTGTCCAATTCTTCTAGTCCAACTAGACTCCTTGCTTGGTGTTTGCCTCATTAGATTTTCCTGTCAATTGTTCAGTCTACCTAATTCAACTGGACTTCCTGAGTAGTATCTAATTCTCTTAATCCAGATATAAGAGCCCCTACTTTCTTTGTTCGAGGTTATTCCACTTACATGACTCGATTTGGACCACGACTTTAATATCAATTCTGAGGACCAATGGAATTCATATATCGCTAAAATGGTATGATATCGTCCATTTTGTACTTAAGTTCTCATAGATTTATTTTTAAACTTTACTTAAAATACCTCATATCAATAGAAATATTTTTTCATCTTATAATTTTATGATTTTTTTTCATATTTTTTTCGAGGTGTGACTTTGATTATACTCTCAATAAAGTTGGCATGATAAATTGAAAATCGTGAAGCCAAAGTAAAATTTTCTACTTAACAAATTCACTGATTGCATGAATGAATAGGTAGAAACGGATGGCGAGGAAGGTGGCGAGGTGATTGATCGTTAACTATTCTCTCCATTCTATCTACTAACTTGAGCGTTGGACGAATTTTACCAAGCTCTCCTCCTTGGCTTTCTTCTAATTATCTCTGTTATTTGCAATTTATATAGTAACTCATTTGAGGTGCAGTGGCCAATTCACTCTGTCACGCCTCGAAGGAGACCCCACCAGACGAAAATCCGGCAGCATCTCCCCTGTACGGGTGACAATCCAAATTTTACATACAAGGCCTACACGGCCACTATACATCGGTCAACACGACCGGAATCCATACTCACACGCAGTTATATAGATTGGCCTCAGGCCATCAACCAAAATAAAGGATAAGCAGTCTACCATAACTCGACTTACCCCTTCTGCCAACTGGGCAGGAATAACCAACAAAATCCAATCAAACTAAAAATCCGAATAAGATCCACAAGGACACCAAAATCCAAATACAAATCAATCTCCAAAACCTATACATGTCTTCTAACCAAAATATCCAAACCATAAAGCAATTATCCAAAAATAAAACATCTACGACGAGTGGGGGGTCCGGCAGCTGCACTCTCCTGACAGCTTCATCCTGAAATAGATATAAACCAACGGGGGTTGTTGGAGTATTGGGAATACAATCAAAGTCCCACATTGGTAAGACATGGAAAAGATCATGTGCTTATAAGATGAAAAGATATCTCCATTGGTATGAGGCCTTTTGGGTAAAGCCCAAAAACAAAACCATGAGGGCTTGGGCCCAAAGTGGACAATATCATACCATTGTGGAGATATGTGGATCTTATATGCACTAACAATTGGTATCAGAGCCATGGTCCATGTCAAGCCATGAACCTCGAACGAAGGAAGTTGAACTCCCACGTCCGGATCAAGAGAACTAGAAATCAGGCAGGAAGTCTAGTTGGGTCGGGAGGACCGAACAACTGACAGGAAGTCCTGGTGGGTTGAAGATCGGACATCAAGCAGAGAAAATCCTCCGAGGAGGGATAGGCTTGAGGGGGGGCCCAATGTGGTCCTTCGTTTGAGGGGGGGATTGTTGGAGTATTGGGAATACAATCAAAGTCCCACATTGGTAAGACATGGAAAAGATCATGTGCTTATAAGATGAAAAGATATCTCCATTGGTATGAGGCCTTTTGGGTAAAGCCCAAAAACAAAACCATGAGGGCTTGGGCCCAAAGTGGACAATATCATACCATTGTGGAGATATGTGGATCTTATATGCACTAACAGGGGTGAGTTCAAAGAACTCTGCGGGTATAGTAGATATGCAAAGTAAGGTATAGCTAACAATAAAAATATCATGCCAGTACAGTCTCACATAATAGGGTATACAAACAAGAAATACAAAATGACTGTACTTACCTGAATCTCCTACCCTGATATAGGAGCATGTACCTGACTAGAAGTAATAAAGTCCTGATCATATATAAGCATGTATCCTGTATGCATGACAATCATATGCACATCCAAGGCATCAATACAAATGCAGCAAACACAGTACAAATGCAATCTATGCAAAGTGCATGCCGTGCCAATGACATGGTCACCCCTGACGCCAGTCAGCCGCCTCACACGCAATGGTGAAGTCGAGTGGGTAGGGCTATGACAACTGTGCACTCTGCCATCACTGCTCCTGAGTGACCGAGTGGACAGGATGCTGTCGGAGTACACCTATCCTCCTGCCCCAAACATAGTGGGGGAGCTAAGCTCTTCTCCTGTGTGATGTAGACAGGAGGGATCCTGCCCATTACCACGCTGCCTCGTCGCTACCCATGAGCGGTCAGCGAACTGGCGACAGAATCGCACACACCTCACGATGTACCACTAACCCATGAGTGGCAGGGTGTGCAGGCCATGTAACTAGCTGCGGGCTCAACAATAATGGAACCCCGCCCAGCCAGCATGCAATCATGCGAAAATGGTGCATGATACTACAGCATGTAAAACCTACTCAAAATATCTATCCAAATGATATGTACAACCAATATATATACATATCCCTAATCCATGTACTATGATCCATATCAAACAGGTAAATATAATCATATCCTAACACATGCATGTATCTAGTAGGCACCAAAGCATACTAGGCATATAAACATGAAAAGTTATTGTAAGCTATCCTAACTAGCATATCAATTTGACTTAATCTAAACGTTAAGTCAAAATACCCGCCTGATAATATATCCGCAAAAGAACCAGATCGTCACGATCGGAGACCTGCCTCGTGACCGAAACCTGCATAATGCATAACTATTGTTAAGCACAAAATATCATTCACCGACAAATCAAATACTAAATTGATTCCTTCCATAACCAATTAATCCAAAGTAAATCCATCAAATCAAGCACCCGACAACGTGCTAAATACTACTATATATCTCCAAGTAGACCCTCAACCGTAGGTCATAAATTGTGATTAACTTCTCAATCCAAGAACATATCCTTGCAATTAATCTCACCATGATCAATACTCATCATATGAAAATATTATCCATCTCACAACAAATGATCAAATCGAATCCTACATCGACCTCATATCCGATCCACTAGATTGATTTAATTATCCTATTCAACCTAATCAATCCTCCATACATAATTACTGAACTGATCATAAATATGAATCCAACCTAACTCTAGGTGACATACACATGACTTAACCACTCCAAAAATCTAACAATTTAACAAATTAAAAGAGAGACTAGCTCAAACTTACTATTTGGAAATCTCTCAAAGAATCCTTCCCAAATCTGTCGCAATTTCTTCACGCCCTAGCACCCCACACGAGATCTTGCTTCCTCGCCATCCTCGCTCATCGCAACAGCGCTCACTATCACTGTCCAAAATCACTGATCAAGCTCAAATAGGAAATCCACATCTAGGACTTTCAATCCCGTCCAAGGAACAAGGAATCCGACTCCTACCTTGCTCCGGTGACCACCGGCAGGGATCGCAGCCTCTGCCCCAAATCAGCACGTAACGACGACTAGGCTAACAGCAGGCGCGGGCAGGGAGAAAGGAAGAGGAGCGGCGACGACGCTCTGCGAGGAGGCCTGAACGCACCGTTGCGGTGCGAGGAGGAGGCGCGCTGCGTGGCTGGAGACAACGAGCCCGCAGAGGACCGGCGGAGACGCGAGCGAAGAGGAAGGTTGCGGCGGTCAGAGCGAGGAGGGCGGCACCGGCGAAGGCGAACGCTGCCTGATCGTCGGAGGAGAAGGGGTTGTCGGCAGAGAAGATGTTGCGCGAGAGAAGAAACCGCAAGGGGGGAATCGGGCGCACGGGAAACTGCCGAGGAGAAATGGGTCGCGGCGGGGAAAAAGCAAGAAAACCTAATTTTATAATTTATCCTATTTACTCATCTAAACAGACCCCTTTAAAAGCCTGTTTTCTCTATCCCCGTAATCATCTCGTACGACCTCCGTTTAAATCCAAAAAAATTCTGGAAAAATTCCTAAAAATCTCGAGAAATCTCGAAAAAAATCCCTAGGATTATTTCTCCGAAATTTTGGCCATTTAATTTCATATTTTAAATTTCAGTTTGTTACATTCTCCCCCACTAATAAAAATTTGGTCCCCAAATTTCCTACTCATATATTAGTACGAGATATCCCAACAACCATCTCAAGCATCTGGAGACAAGTCACACCTCAAGTGACAAAGTGGGGTTACTGATATCCCTTAACATCAAATCACACTTGCTTCTAGCAAATTTCTTCCAAAGTATGAATAATATCTTCATATCGACCACTTATCATAAGTACCTATCGCACTGAGTGGAGCTCTATATCCGTGACCTGTTAAAGACTTTACCATAATCCTAAGGTAAATCCTGAATCGCTATCACATACGATACTCAAAGATCCTCCATGAACTGGAAATCGCCATAATATAACCTATCCAGCGATCCAACAAACTCATCGTATGGATCGAATGAAAATGAGCGGACTTAGCTAATCATACTAAGTCCTTTCCGAATTCCACATAATCTCCCAACACATCCATCATACTATGCTTTCACGCCCATCTCTGCATGTAACCTTGCCGATTATTTATATACCACCTTACGGACTTCCAAATCAACCATATTCCGCATGTTGTTCCTCCACTGAGAACGCTTCAATACTTACTATTTTCAATACAATCCTATACATCTGCAACATATAAAACCTACCGCAATCTACTAGCAGTACTTATCAAAATATCCTGATAAAGCCTCGTGGCTCTCGGGGTAATACAAAAGGCACTACTTACGGACAACGACATGCTACCACGACCGGGACTCATAGCCAGTCAAGATGCCAGGTAGCTATCTAGCCACCTACTACATACAAATTCCAATATCACTAATTCGAACCTAGAGCAAAGTACAACTCTATGGTAAATGCTCTCTATCATCACAACAGAATCTATCCGTTGTTCTGAATCAATAGTAACTCTTCCTAAATTCAAATGTAACTACACAAAGAGCTAGCTAAAACCTCATAAGCATTTCTGCCTCACCTCTACAAAACAACATAACAACTCCTACTAGGTCCACGCCATATATATATATGACAACCCATCTCGTAGTTCCTCATTTAACATAAACATGGGATACGTCTCGATCAACTAAATCAGAAACGCTCCATTCTCTGAAACATCGCATCCGCTTATAAATTAACTTTCCTTTCACCCGAGAATGATCACACAACTCGTGTAAAAGTCAACCATCGTCGAGCCTCGAAACTAGGTTCACAAGCTTGGACCAAATAAATTCCATCACCTTCCTGATCCAACCAGTCAGCGATGTAATACCGCTAGAGCATCATATCCATATCTATGGTAATGATCAAATCAATACCGAAAACCATCATCTATGGTGGCCGAGTGCTCAACTCCAACTGCCACCATCACAAATGATCCAATCGTGTCCAGAATACACGATTTCCTAAATCCCTGGACGACAAAGTCGTCATAAGTCAAACAAGATAATCAAACCCCATGTAATTCATACCAAGTATGAGATTGTCACCACTATACACCTGCATCATCTTTACCTAGGTCGATGATATATCAATCATCCCTACGACTTTGATAATTGTATGACACCTTGTCACTACAATATCAACACACCAATCATAAATCAATCCTAGAGTATACACAGGTGTCCTAAAGCTGATCTAAATAGATCCTCAATCCACCATGAAGGATATTTATTTCCTTCTACCACTAGCATTTCATCATCGATAATCGATGTATAACCTCAAAGATTCATCTCTCAACAACAAGTTCCAGAGGCTTCTCAGAAATAAAATCTTGGGACAACAAATATCCCATCCAATACCTCCTTTAATTGGAACTTAGATTCTTCCAATTCCCATAGTATTAAGCAACACTGATACCAACTAAATTATCCCCTGAAAAATCGTCATTCTAACAAATACCTCTTGGCATCATCAACCTTGCCAATTCTGAAAGACCGATCGATAACGATATCCAAGCAACTCGATTGGCTTACGATTGAATTGAATGACATTGCCTTGAGTACATCACGAGCTTTAACAACCTTGTGCGCTTTACTAGCCCTCAAGCGCACCATAAGTAAAAATATTAGCTCGTAAAAATAACATTACCTCGATGTACCAAATAAATTATCTCACGATGGGGATCTTCGATATCGAAACTATTTTGAAATCCCTCCGATCGCCTACTCTACTTGCCTATCTGCAAGCCTAGAAGTTCCATCGACACTACATCTAATTACTCTCGAATTATCAGGGCATCAGAGACCTTCTTATACCATCATGTCACAAGCATAACCTCCAAGTTAATATCCAGATATTCACATCATATCAACCAAGTCAACTATAAAACAATTAAGTCAACTCTCTCACCATAATATAACATTTCCATCAATCAACCTATAAACATCCAAAATCATTTTCATACCCCTGTGATAATCATTACAGTAATCATCTCAACATCTCACCTATCAGTGGAAACACTATCAATCCACATGGTCCAAATATGAAAATCCTTTTAATCCTATATGTACATGTTTTAACCATAGATATTTGTAAACACCTGTATCTCTCAATATATCATCAAGGTAAACTATAGTAATACCTCAATGATCAATCCTTGATCATCCGATACCAACCTCAATGATCAATCCTTCAACCATCTACAACTCCTTTCGAGTAAAGATGTAAACTCATCCAACTTCTGCTCTTAATGGATTCCCTATTTCACAGTGATCGAGAAAAAGAATTCGATAACTGTATGAATCTAGGTGTATACACCTCTTCCTCTCCTTTTCTTCAAGAACCATACAACCAGCCTCATATCTCCACAAGTGTACAAACCACTTCTGATAGCGACATATATCTGAGGAGAAAACTTAATCCATATTCCTGTTTTCGGCTAGGAAATGAGGTGTTTCATCCATCTTTCATTCCCGGGACAGAGCCTTGATCAATATCGAACATCAACATGGGAACGCAATAATGTCACGTGAATTCAGCTAGAAAAGCACGTTCACGTCTCCTACCGTTACCTTATCCGAAGTGTAGGTTATTATCACTAGATTGACTACACTATTCTCTTGAGACACTTATTGCAGTCATTTTTATAAATATGACTCACCCTAATGCCTCCCGATAGGATCTGATGGAAAAATCCAACTATCCTAATCCAAATGTAAACCAATAAATCGTGAGTGATTGAAAACAACTCAATCACTAACTTGAGTCGTTAAGTGGGGGGTAAACTCTATAGTGAACTCCATTAACAATTGATCACTCAACTTAAGACTCAAGAATTCCTCAACAATGAGTCATACAAAATAACCTGGAGAAATACTGTCTCTCGAAAATATCCTGAACCCGTGATCCCGTAATGGGTTATTTTCCCAAAATTCTCCTACATATTCCACCAAGTAACAACTTGATCATTGCAATAGTAAGAAACTATCTCCACTCCTATATAAATACCAGTTAGGTACTTATCAGTACCTTCAATGTTATCAATCTAAGGCTCAAGCCGCTCAAGGATCAAAATCCCTATGGAACTTCGTAACTTAAACCTCCAATGTCTGCATCAACAATAGTATACAGTCCTTGTCCAATACCCCACAGGGTAATTATCTGCCTAGCATAATCAGTGAAAATCCCTAACACTGTAGTCCTTGATTTTCACAACCAATGCGACTTGACCCTTGCTTTTCGACTCGATGTCGATTCCTCTCAAAGACAATTCATCTTTTTCGACATTGGTTCAAGACTTACAAATGAATGTTCATCTACGATTACAAATAGTGAACACACTTAAATGTTATATTCTGTTATCCACCAAATACATAGCCAAATCTAACGAGTATAAACACTACTACGGCAACTCCAGCTGATCACCTTGGTGGGCGACCCCTACTACGAGTCTGCACATGAGTCAAAACTCAATAGACCCTTTCTGACAACTCCATAACCAGAGATCTCATTGTCCTCTTGCGTGGTTACCCTGCACCACGTCTCGGTGCAAGTGCCCACCTCATGTCATATCTGTTAAAATTATGACAGATGCTACTAGAAACAGATGTTACTAGAAGTAAAAATATATAAAATTTTCATCATACCTATTTTGCGGAGAGGTTACATCAGCCAAATCCCCATATTGACCTCGTCGTAAATCCTCAATTCAAATATAAAAATCATGAATCCATATCAATCCAAAATTTTCCAAATTGCCTCGCAAAAACCTGCCAATACATGGCGAACTCCGAAAAATCCAAAAACCCCTAGGAACTCGAAAACCTAGGCGCTCTGATACCAAATAAATTGTCACGCCCCGAAGGAGACCCCACCAGACGAAAATCCGGCAGCATCTCCCCTGTACGGGTGACAATCCAAATTTTACATACAAGGCCTACACGGCCACTATACATCGGTCAACACGACCGGAATCCATACTCACACGCAGTTATATAGATTGGCCTCAGGCCATCAACCAAAATAAAGGATAAGCAGTCTACCATAAATCGACTTACCCCTTCTGCCAACTGGGCAGGAATAACCAACAAAATCCAATCAAACTAAAAATCCGAATAAGATCCACAAGGACACCAAAATCCAAATACAAATCAATCTCCAAAACCTATACATGTCTTCTAACCAAAATATCCAAACCATAAAGCAATTATCCAAAAATAAAACATCTACGACGAGTGGGGTCCAAGAATGTGCACTCTCCGACACTTCATCCCGAAATAGATATAAACCAGCGGGGTGAGTTCAAAGAACTCTGCGGGTATAAGTAGATATATGCAAAGTAAGGTATAGCTAACAATAAAAATATCATGCCAGATCTGATCTCACATAATAGGGTATACAAACAAGAAATACAAAATGGTACTTACAGATCTCCTACCCTGATATAGGAGCATGTACCTGACTAGAAGTAATAAAGTCCTGATCATATATAAGCATGTATCCTGTATGCATGACAATCATATGCACATCCAAGGCATCAATACAAATGCAGCAAACACAGTACAAATGCAATCTATGCAAAGTGCATGCCGTGCCAATGACATGGTCACCCCTGACGCCAGTCAGCCGCCTCACACGCAATGGTGAAGCCGAGTGGGTAGGGCTATGACAACTGTGCACTCTGCCATCACTGCTCCTGAGTGACCGAGTGGACAGGATGCTGTCGGAGTACACCTATCCTCCTGCCCCAAACATAGTGGGGGAGCTAAGCTCTCATCTCCCGGTGTCATAGACCAGAGGAGGGATCCCTGCCCGCTACCACGCTGCCTCGTCGCTACCCATGAGCGGTCCAGCGGAGCCTGACAGAGCAACTGCACACACCCTCCTGATGTACCACTAACCCATGAGTGGCAGGGTGTGCAGGCCATGTAACTAGCTGCGGGCTCAACAATAATGGAACCCCGCCCAGCCAGCATGCAATCATGCGAAAATGGTGCATGATACTACAGCATGTAAAACCTACTCAAAATATCTATCCAAATGATATGTACAACCAATATATATACATATCCCTAATCCATGTACTATGATCCATATCAAACAGGTAAATATAATCATATCCTAACACATGCATGTATCTAGTAGGCACCAAAAGCATACTAGGCATATAAACATGAAAAGTTATTGTAAGCTATCCTAACTAGCATATCAATTTGACTTAATCTAAACGTTAAGTCAAAATACCCGCCTGATAATATATCCGCAAAAGAACCAGATCGTCACGATCGGAGACCTGCCTCGTGACCGAAACCTGCATAATGCATAACTATTGTTAAGCACAAAATATCATTCACCGACAAATCAAATACTAAATTGATTCCTTCCATAACCAATTAATCCAAAGTAAATCCATCAAATCCAAGCACACGACAACGTGCTAAATACTACTATATATCTCCAAGTAGACCCTCAACCCGTAGGTCATAAATTGTGATTAACTTCTCAATCCAAGAACATATCCTTGCAATTAATCTCACCATGATCAATACTCATCATATGAAAATATTATCCATCTCACAACAAATGATCAAATCGAATCCTACATCGACCTCATATCCGATCCACTAGATTGATTTAATTATCCTATTCAACCTAATCAATCCTCCATACATAATTCGAATCATCATAAATATGAATCCAACCTAACTCTAGGTGACATACACATGACTTAACCACTCCAAAAATCTAACAATTTTACAGCTAAAAGAGAGACTAGCTCAAACTTACCAGCCTTGGAAATCTCTCGGCAGTAATCCTTCCCAAATCTCTGTTCGCCAGAATTTCTTGCTGCTGCCCTAGCACCCCACACGACGATCTTGCTTCCTGCCATCCCCTGTTCATCGGCAACCGGCGCTCACTATCACTGTCCAAAATCACTGATCAAGCTCAAATAGGAAATCCACATCTAGGACTTTCAATCCCGTCCAAGGAACAAGGAATCCGACTCCTACCTTGCTCCGGTGACCACCGGCAGGGATCGCAGCCTCTGCCCCAATCAAGACGTAACGGCGACTAGGCTAACGTAGCGCGCGGGAGAAAGGAAGAGGAGCGACGACAGCGCTCTTTGGCAGAGGAGGTCAGCGCGCACCGTCGGTGGCAGAGGAGGCCGGCGCGCGTGGCTGGAGACAACGAGCCTGCAGAGGACCGGCGGAGACGCGAGCGAAAGAGGAAGGTTCGTGATCGAGCGAGGAGGGCGCCGGGCGACGCTACGATCGTCGGAGGAGAAGGGGTTGTCGGCAGAGAAGATGTTGCGCGAGAGAAGAAACCGCAAGGGGGGAATCGGGCGCACGGGAAACTGCCGAGGAGAAATGGGTCGCGGCGGGGAAAAAGCAAGAAAACCTAATTTTATAATTTATCATATTTACTCATCTAAACAGACCCCTTTAAAAGCCTGTTTTCTCTATCCCCGTAATCATCTCGTACGACCTCCGTTTAAATCCAGAAAAATTCTGGAAAAATTCCTAAAAATCTCGAGAAATCTCGAAAAAAATCCCTAGGATTATTTCTCCGAAATTTTGGCCATTTAATTTCATATTTTAAATTTCAGTATTTTACACACTCTGCTTGTCAAATTGAGATGCTGACTTAATAAGTAAGTATTCTCTGATCTGGAATCGACTTGTCCGTAAAAACTTGCTTAGTAGGTCTATTTTAATTGTCAAAGTTCATTCAGAATTCTCGAAGGTCCACTCCATCATTTAATCTCAGATCCAATCAATACACACTATTTTTTGTCTCTTAAATGAGAATGACATTGAAGATTATTTGTATAGGAGTCAAATTTCTTGTGGCAAATGGGGTTAAGATCGCCATGATTTACTTGCATAGTCTGATAAATCCCTCACAATAGAGATCATCCATTTATTGACTGTTATCTCATCTTAACCAACTTAAAATTGAAAATTTAAAGGTAAAAATGAAAATGTTTACATAAATATATATATATTTATATTACCAGGGAATAACCTTGGATATGTGATTACCAAGGAATAAAACATAACCTTGAAATAAAGTATAACCTTTGATAAAAACTTTATTTAGTTGGAGGTTTTAATATATAACTTAGTTTATCATTTTACTAAATTATCCTTTGTCTTTTGCTCAATCAATTCGATGACTACGACGAAAATATTAATGACGACGATCGGGTCGGCCCGGCGATGCTGGCCAGACGATGTAGCGATGGCACCAAATCGGCCGTGATGTGTGGCGGTGATCGGCCGATGGCGGCAACGGTCAACCGGCTGGCGGTGATAATGATGGCCCAATCGGCGGCGATGCGTCGGTTGACTGCGGATGACTGCGATCGACCGATCGGCGATGCAGCGACGACGGCATCGGCGATCGGCAGCGACGATCAGCGATGACGGCGATAAGCGTGCAGCGGCGGCAGGCGGCGACGGCACAGCGGCAACGAGGCGATAGTGATGGCGGCGCGGCGGTGGCGGCGATAAGCGGGCGTGGCCTTTGACAAATTGACATTTAATATATTGCTAGGGTTAATATTGGAAAAAAATTTTCTTAACCCCAGTAATCAACAAAAACCTTGGTTCTCCAAGATTTTCCTATTCCCCCTAAAAAGGTTATTGTTCATAACCAGGTAATGAACAATTACCAGGTAATTGTTCATAACCTAAACCAAACAAGGTTTTTGTTGATAAGCTAACAAGGTTATCAACAAAAACCCCCAACCAAACGCACCCTTAGGGGCTGTTTGGTTCGGGATTATTGGGGATAACCTTGGTTATTCATTCAAGGTTATCAACAAAACCCTTGTTTGGTTTAAGTTTTGAACGATGACCAAGTAATGAAGAATACCTTACACGTCAACAAATAACTCATGCAGGGTTATACAACCCGGAATTGAAAAACCTAAGAAAAGAGAGGTTTTTGTTTATTCCGGAGTTAAGGAATTTTCTTTTCCAATATTAACCTTTATATTTTTTATTTTACATGGGTATGCTTTAAATATTTGTATGATTAAAAAATATTAAAATAATATTTTAACAATTCAACGTCATATATTTTTTTCTTTATATTTTTTATTTTGCATGGGTATGACTTAGATATTTTTATAATTAAAAAATATTAAAATAATATTTTAATAATTTTTGAAAAAAATGATAAAATTATAATAAGAATATACATTTAATTTTTAAAAGAATATCTAATTAAATTTGTATCAAGGGTAATATGGTAAATATTAACTTAGGTTATGTATTAAAACCTCCAAAAAAACAAACAAGTATTTATTGTATTACTTATAATTGAAACAAATAATCCTTGGTTATGTTTCATTTCTCATAACCTTGGTTATATGATTACTTGGTAATCACATAACCAAGGTTATACATGATAATTTGAATCAAATACACCCTTAGGGATATTTTGATAAATTTCAAAGTTCATGGATATCTTGAAAAAAAAACTAAATTAAACGAAATAAATGTGACATATATTTAACGAATTTGAAAAGTTGACACGATAAATTGAAAATCGTGAAGGCAAAGTAAAACTTTCTACCTAACAAACTCGATCGCTCATTGCATTACAATTTTTTTTTTTTAAATAAAGGATGAATTTATAGAGGATTTTAATAATTTGACTTTGTAAATTGTTTGAAATAGAAAGAGTGCTCATGATAGGTGGTGGACCTACATGACTTGAGTTTGGGTCCGAGTCCCTCATGCCCGACATGACTCAAACTTTTTGTCTAGCTTGGTACGATATAATGTGATCTTTAATGGATTGTACAATGCTTGATTTTTCTTTTATTGATTAGAGTATCTGAATCTTCAATCCAATTAATTCCTGAGAGTGACCAGTTCTATCCTATGGACTTTTAGAATGTCTCGTCAACAATTGAGCCGGATAAATTTGAAACCCAAATGATCTTCATCAACCGTCAAAAATAAATCAGGAAAGGCTTGATTCATATTAGGCAATGCTGAGCTATCTCATGAGTTTCACTCGATCAATTAACACTCTTATTTTCTACTTTTTTTTTCTCTTAATTTCATTTCAACCCAAATAATTTTATGGAAAACAATTTATAAAGGCAAAATTATTTTTAAAAAAAATCTTATTTATTTATTTTAATGCACTGAGTTGCTTAGGGAAAAAGTTTTACTTAGCCTCACAGTTTTTTAATATATATCATTTTAGCTCAAATTATATTTCATATTTATTTTTTTTAATTCTAATAATTTTTCTCCGTGATTTATTCTATATTTTTTTATAAAATTCTCATAAAATTTTAAAATTAGCAAAATAGGCCTAAAACATTGTTTAGCTCTTACTATTTTTAGTGGTTAACCTATATATGATGGTACATACTAATAAAAATAACAATAGTGATGTCTTTTTTAAAAAATAATAATAATAATTTTATGCTACAATTTTTTTAATAGAATTTTTTGTTATCTTACCTTTTAAAAATTTCAATTAAAGTTTATTAAGGTGAGATAACAATCAATAAATTCATCAAAGATTTAATACCTTTTAAAGTAGGGACGATCCAGCATATAGGAATATTCCGAGCTCTAGCTCATTCCAAATATTTTTTATTATATAAATTTTTATTACTTATTATCCTAGCCCAACTTAAATTTTTAATTAGCCCGGCCCATCGCTAATTTTTTAATTTATCTCTGTGTGCAAGCAAACCACATGTATGATTTTGCCCACATTTATTGCAAGAGATTCAACACCCATAAATATTTTGCACTCTCATTCTTACATACATTTATTTGGTTGGGGATTTTTATTGATAACTTTGTTAGGTTATTAACAAAAATTTTGTTTGGTTTAGGTTATAAACAATTACCTGATAATTATTCATTACCTAGTTATGAACAAAAACCTTTTTAGGGGGAATCAGAAAACATTAGAGAACCAAGGTTTTTGTTGATTCCCGGGGTTAAGGAAACTTTTTTCCAATATTACCCCAAACAATATATTAAATGTCAATTTGTCAAAACTCAATCAATTTGTTGTCCGTCGTCAATCGCCGCCCGTCTTTAGCCGCCGTCGCCACCCGTCTTTAGTCGCTGCCGCCGCTTTCATCGGCCGCCTTCGCCACCGTCGGGCCGCCTGCCGTCGTGCCGCCGCGTGGCCGTCGTCGCCGCCGTCGGCCTGGCGCCGTCGCCGTCCGCCGCCGCCGTCGCCGGCCGCCGCCTCGCAGCCGTCTGCCCGTCGCCGTCCGGACGCCATCAGCCACATCGCCGAGAGCGCCGAAATGAAAATCAAACGAACGGCACCTCCCCTGTACGTGGCAACATTTCGGATTAATACAAGGCTCGTAGGCCCACAATGACAATATATATGTATGAAAACAAAAAAACTACACAAGACACAGCGGAAACATACTACAACAATAGGATATAAATCCCACACATGCATACCGGTATGACTAACACAACACAACAACGTAACCTCGACAAAATCCGAATATACAATATGTACATCAAGAAAACTCCAAATACAATACACAGTGGACGAAGCCCAAATACACACGGAGCCTCGGAGGTGAGAGATGAGACGATGTCACCGACTGCTCCAATGTCATCACGAAGTCTTCTAATTTACAGGCATGAAAACCTGTGGTCCGCGGGGGTGGTGAGTAAAACTCAGCAGGTAATAGAAAACATGAATATATGTAATATCACATGTATTTCGACAACATAATCTAGATGTACAATGTATATCGCATAGTATATAAATACAAGCATATACCGCCTAATCAAATGAATAACATAAAATGCGGACATATACTCAAGTCTACGCTACTGATCCAACTTTGAACATATATCAAACATATATATAACAGGAAGAGTAATACCAACACATAATCTACTCATGCTATAGGCCAAGGTATCTATGGTCAATCCAACCCATACCAATATCCGACACAACTGTATAACATATGCAAGAAAACATGCATGAATATGATGTACAATCAAATGTAGCAAACATAATACAATCAAATGCAACATCACAATAAGCATATATATATAGACTGTATCTATATATGTATACTAATCACAATCATCCATATATATATATACATGCATATATGTATGTATATGGCAATATGCAAAAATGCTATCAGTCGGCAATGCAGCATGCATGGTCATGTCGGCTCACCCTAAGCTACCACGACCCCAGTGTGGCCTCGGTGGCTCGAGCATGACAACTGTCCCAACTCAACACCAACCACTACTCTCGAGTGGCCGAGTGGGCAGTATGATCGAGTAGCATATAAGCGTAAAGAGCAAGCTACACGATGGGGTCCTCGTGGTCACTCCCGATACTACCCATGAGTGGTCGAGTACCACACACACGCAGACTACGACACGCAAATCCAACTACCACCGTCTATAGTGGTAGAGTGCGGCACCTCGATGCTCGCCTCACACGGGTGGCTCCTCCCATGAGTAAACCGTGGAGGGATGATCGACCCTCTCAACCACAAGGGAGACCTCGTCTCCAGCGTGCATGTAAATGCATGAATGCAATGTCTCACATACAGACATCCACCATAGACTCTCTATCCTGTAGAGAGTCATACCAATCTACTCGACGCACTCTCTATCCTGTAGAGAGTCGTATTCAACTGATGGACACACTCTCTATCCTATAGAGAGTCGTACTCATCTTATTATAACAAGCTAGGACCACCGATCCGTAGCGATACCCTAAGTATCATTCCTCTGACCATTTACACAATACATGTTCGGTGGTAACATACAACCTAAGGGTACTAGAACTAACCCTAGGTTAAAGACATTATCTACCTACAGATGACCTTTTTGCCCGATGTACAATCAGATTGTCATCCGGACTTTACTATTTGCACTTAACTTAAACAAATTCTAAGTTACTTGCATCACCTATATCTATAACTCCTAATCATGATAAAATAAACATGATATCAGCAATGAAGTTAATAGCCACGGTAAAAGATCAAGCATACGAAAATAAGAGTAGGGTCAAGATAATATGAACACCTAACATGCTCATATCTATGACTAAATCTGAATGCAATACATCTACCCGGACCAGGTAGGAAATTACCCACCTGCTGTAACGCTCGAAACAAAGAAGTCCCCACGGTCGCGGACCTGTCTCGTATCCACGTCCTGCAAATATCAAACATTATGATTAAGTGCAAGCATAACAACGAATCCTCGAATCGAATCCTACATCGACTTCGTATCTCAATCTATAAGAGTGATTTAGTTAGCAAATTAACCTAATCAATCCTTCACATCCATCCTTATATTTCATCATCAACTAACATCAGATCGGATAACAAAATAACCAATAATATACATCCATGACAACCTAGCTCCTGCCTCACCTAGGTTAGCTCCAATTACTAAATAGCTCCATCCAAATCAACTAGTTGAACTGCAACAACTCAATTAAATTGGAAATAGATTTCAATTCTAATAATCCTAAACTCGAAATCACACATCATTTAAATTTTCTCTCTAACCTACTTTACCCTCCATAGCCAAATCACAGCCAACCAAAATTAACAACAGTAAAGAGAAAGCTAGATTAGCTTACCAGCCCTTATCCGATTCGTAGATTTAGCTTAGTCCACCATGATGATACGAGAATCAATTCACTTGTAGAATCTGCCCCAGCTTGACTCATGAAACACTAAAGTTCTAGATCAGCATACTCATCGTAGGTCAATAATGAAGCTAAATAAAAATTGAAAGGAACCGATCAATTACCAGGAATTGAGCAAGAATAGAACCACTTAAGCTTCGATCACCTAGCTCGAATCCCTCCTCCCACAGCTGATCACCCAAAAATCCAATCGGTTGGAATCTTCTCGTCTCCCACCTATCGAACACCAAACCAACCACCAACGCAACCCTCCCCTTTCTCGAGCCATGCTGTTCACCGGGGATAGACCACGACGATGAACATCAGGAGCAATGTTCGACGGAGGCAGCAACAACATCATAGACAAGGGCATCACCATCCACGATCGATGTTGGCCGATGACCCTTGTTGCTTGCGGATCAGAGGAGAAACATGACCACGACAAATCACTCACACTGAAAGGGACCCGGGAATCACAACCTGCCCTAATGCAGCCGAAACTGGTGGTGATGCAGAGGGTCAATGTTGTTCTGTCCGCGACTGTAGCGGCGCACGAACAAGAAACCACCTGTCGGTACGATGGCCGGAGCGATCAGAAGAGGATATCGATGATCGGGAGGCAAGCGATGTTGATCGGTGGAAGTGGGAGGCTGCTGGCGCTCGCTGTCATCCGGATCGGCAGAGCATGACAAGGAAATCCGACGGCTCAACTAGGGCAAAGCGCTCGGGATGCTTGTTTGGTCGAACACTGACAAGACGAGCACAAGTCGCCGGCGTGGATCTGAGTTGGCGATGATCGCCGCCAGATCTAGGGAACTCGAGGAAGGCGCCGAGATCGTCTGCGGTGGTCGGAGACTCATCGCTTCGGCAGAAATAAGCGACGGAGCGAGTCTCAATTCCGGTGGCGGGTGGCAAGAAGCGGCGATTTGGAGCGGCGGCGGAGTATTTGGGAGAGAAAGAACGCGATAAGGAGAAATGTGCGGCGTGGAGAAACGAATCGTGCGGTGGAGAAAAAAGGAAAGTCGGGAGACAGATCGCGGCGGTGAAAAATGCTCGCGTGGAGAAGGTTCGGCGTTAAGAAAGAAACGGGTCGGGTTTGGGATAACGGATCAGGTTTGATTAAACCTTACTTCATTCAATTAAAGGAATTAATCTAACCCTAGGTTAGGATGAAATAAATTCCTAACCATTCTTCATTAATTTAATTTATCCAACTAATAACATTATTCCTTTAGCCCTCCATTTGTGGTATTTTACAGCCGCCGCTCGTCGCCGGCCGCCGCCGCCACGGGCTGGCGCGTCACCGCCGGCCACGCCACCGTCCGTCGCCGGCCGCTTAGCCATCATCATTGTTGTCGGCCGGCTGGCCGCCATGCGGCTTATCGCCGGCCCGCCGTCGGACGCGCCGCCGTCGTTGGTCGCCGTCGTCGGCGCCGGCCGTCATTGCCGCCGCCACCGTCGTGCCGTCGCTGCCGCTGTAATTTAGTAAAATGTTAAACTATGTTATATATTAAAACCTCCAACCAAACAAGGTTTTTATCTAAGATTATACTTTATTCCAAGGTTATGTTTTATTCTCTGGTAATCACATAACCAAGGTTGTAAAACACCGGAAAAAAAAAAATTAATAATAATAATAATAAAGCATGGTTAGGGATTTAGTTAAATTTAACTTAGGCTTAATGGTAATTACTTAATTGGAATCAAGGTTTAATTCCTATTGGGTTTTAAATCCAACCCTATAATAAAATTAAATCCGATCCGGTATCTTTATTAATGCCGAGCGTTAATATGCGTTGCAGTTTTCTCCTCGCGACCGAATGTGGAGCGCTGATGCGATTTCTTTCCTCTTCGCCTTCGACGCGCGAGCTCTTCTCCTTCTCTTTGTTGCCGCCGCCAAATCTTTGGCCTCGCTCTTCGATCGTCGGTGCCCCCACCGGTAGCGAGCTCTCCTCGCCCCTCGGCGGCGTCGCCACCACGAGTCCGCGTTGGCGGCCGCGAGGAGTCGGCGGCTAGATCTAGGGTTGGATTCCTTGCTGCCGATCTCTTCGGTCTCGACTTCTAGGGCTTTTCCCCAATCGTCGCCGGAGAGGCGTGTTGGTCGCCAGCCTTGCCGAAGGTGCCCATCGAACGCCGACAGCAGCAGTCGATTGCTCTGCCCGCTGCACCGGCAGTGTTCCCCCTCACGATCTCACTCGAGCGTCGACGGTGTTCCCCTCTTTGTTTCTTCTGTTTCAACGACAGCCGGTTGCCACCTCGACACAGCGGCTCACCACCACGACTCCGCCACGACGCCGCGTGCCTCCTCTCCCAACGCAGCCGTCGTTGTGTCACCCTCCGTCGATTCAAGCAGCAAGGAGCACTGACCCCCTTTCCTTGCTCGCGTTCCTATCATCGACCAACGACAACTTCATCTACTGCGTCTTTCCTGATTAGAATTGGAGCTGGTGAACAGGGGTAATGGAGGGTTGGTTGCCGAGGGATTTGGGGCAATTTCCTAATCTGGAGCACAGCCAAAGATTGACTGTGTGATTGTTGTGGTGGAGAGTGCTCCCATTCTAATTACAGTGGTTCAAGAGAATAGAGGTAACGATGTGTGGAATTTTGATTAATTAAATTTGGTACAAACCTATACGATTGATTGGCTTGATTGCTAGGTTTAGCTAATCTGATGGGATTTGCTTGCAGTTAAATTGACTGGGCAGATTAGGTTTCTCGTAAATTGGATCAAGAAACTGTGAAAGGAAGCTAAACTTGGTAAGTACGAATTCGGATTATTATAGAGGTGTAGTTGCTATAGATCTGATGGATGGATTTGTATATTTGTCGTGTGCTTGAATTTAATTGTAAATGATGATATTTACAGGACGTGGATACGAGGCAGATCCACAGACGTGAAGATATTTATTTCGCAGAGCTATTTAACAGGTGGGTAATTTCCTACCTGGTCCGGGTAGTTATATTTCATTCAGATCTAGTCATTGATATGAGCATGTTAGGTGTTCATATTACCTTGACCCTGTTCTTTTTATCGCATGCTTGATCTTCTACCGTCGGCTATTAACTCCATTGCTGATATCATGTTTATTTTATCATGATTAGGAGTATATATATAGGTGATGTAAGTAACTTAGAATTAATTTAAGTTACGTGCAAGTAGTAAAGTCCGGATGACAACCTGATGGTACATTGGGTAAAAAGGTCATCCGTAGATAGATAATGTCTTTAACCTAGGATTAGTTCTAGTACCCTTAGGTTGTATGTTACCACGGAACATGTATTGAGTAAATGGTCAAAGGAAGGATACTTAGGGTATCGCTACGGACCGATGGTCCTAACTTGTTATAATCAGATAAGTACGACTCTCTACAGGATAGAGTGTGTCCATTAGTTGAGTCGACTCTCTACGGATGATAGAGTGTGTCGTTTAGATTGATATGACTCTCTACAGGATAGAGAGTATTATGATCGATTGAGTACGACTCTCTACAGGATAGAGAGTGCGTAGATCTGGTTAGTATGATTCTCTGTAGAACAGAGAGTCTATGGTGGATGTCGGTATGTGAGACATTGCATTCATGCATTTACATGTGCAGCGCGACGAGGTCTCCCTTGTGGTTGAGAGTGTCGCCGATCATCCGCCTCCACTTTACTCATAGGAGGAGTTACCCGTGTGAGCGAGCATTGAGGTGCCGCACTCTATCACTATAGGCGGTGGTAGTTGGATTGCGTCTTTAGTCTGCGTGTGTGGTACTGCTCGACCACTCATGGGTAGTAGTGTCGGAGTGACCAACAGGGACCCCATCGTGTAGCTTGCTCTTTACGCTTATATGCTACTCGATCATACAGCCCACTCGGCCACTCGAGAGTAGTGGTTGGTGTTGAGTTGGGACAGTTGTCATGCTCGAGCCACCGAGGCCACACTGGGGTCGTGGTAGCTTTAGGGTGAGCCGACATGACCATGCATCTTTGCATATTACCATATATATATACATATATGCATGTATATATATATATATATGGATGGTTGAGATTAATATATATATATGGATACAGTCTATATATATATATATATCTGATTATTGTGATGTTGCATTTGTTTGTACTATGCTTGCTGCAGTGGACATCATATTCATGCATGTTTCTTACATATGTTATACAGTTGTGTCGGATACTGGTATGTGTTGGATAGACCACTAGATACCTTGACCTGTAGCTAGAGTTTATTTTTGAGTTGATCTACTCTTCCTGTTGTATATATATATATATGTTGGATATATGTTGAGTTGGATCGAGTAAGCGTCTTGAACTTGTATGTCTGCATGTTTTATGTTGTTGTTCATTGATTAGGCCGGTATAGGCTTGTATTTATATACTATCTGATATACATTGTATTTCTAGATTATGTTGTCGAAATACATGTGATATGACATATATACATGTTTTCTATTACCTGCTGAGTTTTACTCACCACCCCTCGCGGACCACAGGTTTTCATCGCCCAATGTAGTGGACTTGACCGTGATGGACTTGGAGCACATGGTGGCATCGTCTCATCTCAACTCGAGTCCGAAGTTTTGAGTCTTCCGTATGTTTTGGTTATGTATTCGAGTTATGTGATGTACGCATACGTTGGTGCGGGTTTTGACGAGGTTTCTTTATGTTCTCGTGTTAGTCATACCCAGATGCACTTTGTGGATTGTATTGTGGTCCCGCTTGTTTCAGCCGTGTTTTTCGCTATGTTGTTATGTTCTTATATGTATATGTTATTATTGTTGTGGCCTACGGGCCTTGTATTAACCTCGAATGTTGCCACGCATGTGGGAGGTGTCGTCTGCTTGATTTTCTGCCTGATGCTCTCGGCGTGACAACTTTAGTGGTATCGTGAGCCCAAGGTTCTCGCGATGCCATATTATGTTGTTTTTGGAGTCGAGTCTTGGATTCTCGGAGTCGATTTATTCGGTTTTGGTTTTCTCGAGATGAGATGGACAAATCCCGAGCCCAAGCAAAGACGAGGTAAGAATTCCTAAAACTTAGTGGTTTAGTAGATATTTATCTAAACTTGATCAAGAGGTGTATACAATAGAGTTATGACACTGTAGACTTTTAGTAGGGGTCAGCCCACCGAGACGATCAACCGAGTTACCTTTAGTGTTTATACTCCCAGCTTTATTGCTATGCATTTAGATGCTTATAACAGGAATAACCATTAGTTTGTTGGTTATTGTTCAGAATCGTGGTATGTATTGACCATAACGACTGCTAAGTTTGTGAGTCTTGAACTCGTGTCGAGAAGGTGATTTACCTTCGAGAGCCGATCGATACCGAGTCGGAAAATAGCCAAGTCGCCACATTTATTATGGAAATCGAGACTCATAGCCTTAGAGATTTACTAATCAGTTAGTAGTCGATCATTACCGCGGGTAATGAATAGACTTGTAGACTATTGTTGATGCAGATAGCGGAAGGCTAGGTTACGATTTTTACAGGATTTTATCCCCGAGTTGTTCAGATCGAGTTGTATAACTTTGAGAGTACTTTTAAGTACTTAACTCATGTTATACCGATAAAGAAGAGTTGTTTGCATTCCATTATCGTGATTAAGCCGATATTTGGTGGAAAATGCGTAAAAATGACATTCGGAAATAATATATATCACTTGATCATGGTTTAGTGATGTTGAAAGAGAGATTTCTCGTGTCACTTTTAGTGACACATCAGAAGAATTCTTGAGCTTTAAGAAAGAGTGATCGCTTAGTAATAGAGCATCGTGCAGTCGTGAGACTTGCAGAGGTTACGACCACCTAATATCTCAAGAAGATGAATGGATGATTTAAGCCACCCAGAGTTATTAGCTTATAGTTGGATTAGGATGCCGGATCTTCTATCGATCCTCGCCTAAAGACGTTGGATTGAGACAGAGTTTAGAATGACTCGTGATAAGTGTTTAGAGATGAAGATCGATAAGCATATTGCAAGAAGCCGAATGTCGGATAAAGGAGCAAGATCGAGTCGAGGCCTGGGGCTACTTTCGATTATAGAAGACCAATCAAGATCATCAATGTTCTGTGGATATCAGAAAATCGTAACAAAGACTCAAGGGAATTGTGTGCGCAAAGGCGGATCACAAAGACACGCGCCGATTATCATCATGAATACCATCCGCTATTGTGAGCAACCATAAAAGGAGGAGGTATACTTCAAGACACAATAAGACTATCGATGGTGTTCCAGAGGAAGATGCATTGTCCTCGAGCAACAGAGATCAAGACCGAAGATTGGATTGTTTCATCAAGAATAACCTACTACCTCAGTGGTCGAGTTCCTTGATACTCCCTTCAAACAGGATCAACACGTGCAAAGATCGCCAGAAGACATTGTAGAAGACTCAGCAGACAACAACAAACAGTTACCTCCAGATGTGATTTGCCTAGTGCAGAGGAGAGAGTATACGACAAAGGTCGTATCTATTCGGTAATCTTCATGTAACTCGAGGATTTAAGTGATGTGATCGATGATCTAGGAAAATCCTTGATTATTCGGCGCGTAAAAAATGCAACCGCTTTGTCGCGAACAATTGGATCTCGATCTTATTCTCTTCGAGAAAGGTCGAGACCTACGTGTGGAGCCTTGGGATCTGGATCAACAGATATTTTATCGCTCGTATTACTTTAGTTTACCCTCAATGTTAATATTGAGAGATACTTGTAGTTATGAGTATCTTTGTCTCAGAACATTCTCGCTAGACTAGAAGGGTCCTTTACATCGACTTGTGGGTTGGTGGTATCTCTACCGTCTGGTGAGATGTGGATCAATAATTAAGAAGTCAAGGGATACCCTTAGACTTTAATAGACATACTTTTGTTGTAGACATATCCCTACGGATGGTCAAATTGTTAAGTTATGGTATGATATGTCTCTGATGTGCGATAATCCAAGAGCCTTCGATATAGTTTTCGATGAACTCCTAGGCTTGTCGCTGCTTAGGCAAGTGGAGTAGGCGATCGAAATGATTGAAAATAGTCGATCGAAGATCACATATCGAGTGATAATTTTGTGTATCGTTGTTGTTAAACACTATAGAAATTGGAATAACGTGAGTTGCGATTATAGGAGATGTTAGGGGATATTTATCTATCCCAAAGATTCCTCCTCGAGAAGGATCCTAACTCTTTATCAAAAGAGGGATGGACATTTGAGATTATGCATCGATTATCGATGATGGAATATAGTAGTTATTGTGAAAAATATCCTTCGTTATGGATAAATGATCTGTTTAGATCAACAAAGAACACCTGTGTATACTCTTATGTTGATTTGCGACTGGAGCATTGATATTGTAGTGACATGGTGTCATACGATTATCATTGTCGTTGTGATGATTAATATATATCATCAACTTAGAGTAAAGGGGATGCAGGTGTGTAGAGACGCCAATTTCATACTTAGTATGAATTTTATAAGTTGTGATTAAGTTGTTAGATTAATTAACGATTTAGTCGTCACTGGATTTGAGAATCGTGTATCTTGAACACGATTGATCCTTTGTGGTTGTTGGAGTCGCAATGACCACCATCGTAGTGGTTGTTTCCTTGTATTGATTTTGTTATTCCTACGAATGTGGATGGGATGCTTTTAAGCATTAGTATACCACGAACTTGTTTGGCAAAAGGTAATGTTGGAAATTATTTAGTAAGATGGGTGAAACCTTATGAGACCTAGATGGTGGTTAACTTTACGCAAGTATTAGTTAATCCTTCCGAGTGGATAAAAGGAGGTGGTACGCGGATGCATCGCTTCAAGGATCGGAATGATTCTGATGCAATTTGAATGAGGCATATCGATCTATGCTTACGACAGCTAAGAAACTACAAGATAGTCCGTCATATATACATGACGTGACTTTAGTAGTTATTGTCCTCGATTTATGGATATATGGAGCAGAATGCTCATGGGATTTTAACTAACTACCGGGTAGCTAGTATAAAGTTGCTAGAATGCAATAGTTGTAATTTGCGAGATTGATCGCTATAGTCTCCCATGCACTTATAGAGTGCGTGGTGGAGGAAATTTTGATCTACGATGATGGACTTCTTTTCGAGAAGATAATTTTCCCATCTCGCGATAAGGATAGTGGTTTTCCGAGTTGCCGTGTTTAAGGAAGAGTTGCTACAGAGAGCACATAATTCTAGATGGGCTATATACCCGGTGGTACTCGATGTACCGAGAGTTGGAAACGCTTATACCGTGGAATGGTATAAAGAGAGTTATAGCAGATGTTACGCCGATGTTTAGTATGCCAAGAGTGAAGGTCAACATCAAAACTCGATGGATTGTTTAGAAAATTCCGATTCCGGAATGGAAGTGGGAGCATATCACGATTGATTCATGCATGTGATTGTTTAGAACCCGTAAAAGACATGATGTGATTTGGGTGATTGTGGATCGATCGACCAAATATTTCCTTCATATTCGTGGGTCATACCTATTGGATCATTTGGTAGAGTTGTATTACCAAAGATTATCGACCGCAGTACTTTAGTACTATATCCGATAGAGACCCGCGATTTATTTTTGGAGGGCTTAGTGCAACGTTTCATCCAGTGTATCATTAAGGATCTATTAAGATTATGAATTATGAGAGTAGTGGGAGGATCACATTCCCTTTAGTGGAATTTAACTATGAGGACAGTGTATCACTTCCATTGAGATGAATCCTTCGGAGACCCTATACGTTAGACTCAAAATCTCCGTGTTGGGAGGAAGTCCTGGGAAATGATAGCCATTTCCACAGAGTATCCAACATGATGCGAGTTGGTGCGTGTCATCGGATGATGGTTATAAGAGACACAAGGTCGATGTAAGAGTTACGCAGCATCAAGGCAAAGACCTTTAGAAATTCTCACTGGGAATAGGTATTTGCGTGTTTCACCTTCAAAGGGGTGAACGATTTGGGTATAAGGAGCGCATACGAGATGAACAAGACCATCCGACTCGTAAAGATTGGGATGACAAAGATCTCATCCGATGAGGAGGACTATATGAGAGCCGAAGATACTATCCGAGCTCGACCCTCATTTGTTTATTTGAGGTATGTGGTTATTTCGTAAACCTTCTTGAATTAATTTTCACATTTAAGTACTAAATTTGGGGACCAAATTTTAATAAGTGGGAGAATGTAAAACACCGGAAAAAAAATTAATAATAATAATGATAAAGCATGGTTAGGATTTAGTTAAATTTAACTTAGGCTTAATGGTAATTACTTAATCGAATCAAGGTTTAATTCCTATTGGGTTTTAAATCCAACCCTATAATAAAATTAAATCCGATCCGTATCTTTATTAATGCCGAAGCGCAATATGCGTTGCGCTTTTTCTCCTCGCGGCCGAATGTGGAGGCCGATGCGATTTCTTTCCTCTTCGCCGACGCGAAGCTCTTCTCCTTCTCTTTGTTGCCGCCAAATCTTTGGCCTCGCTCTTCGATCGTCGGTGCCACCGCGGCAGCTCTCCTCGCCTCGACGGTTGTCGCCACCACGAGTCCGGCGACGCGAGGAGTCGCGACGGCTAGATCTAGGGTTGATTCTCACGCCGATCTCTTCGGTCTCGACTTCTAGGGCTTTTCCCAATCGTCCGGAGAGGCGTGTTGGTCGCCACCTTGCAAGGTGCCCATCGAACGCCGGGCGATCGATTGCTCTCACGTGCACGGCAGTTGTTCCCCTCACGATCTCACTCGAGCGAGTGTTCCCCTCTTTGTTTCTTCCGTTTAACGAGCGGGCACACCCGACATGGGCAAAGACCACCACCCGACTCCTCTGCCACCGACGCCGTGCCTCCTCTCCCAACGCAGTCGTCGTTGTGTCACCCTCCGTCGATTCAAGCAGCAAGGAGCACTGACCCCCTTTCCTTGCTCGCGTTCCTATCATCGACCAACGACAACTTCATCTATGCGCCTTTCCGATTAGAATTGAGCTGGTGAACAGGGGTAATGGAGGGTCAGTCCGAGGGATTTGGGGGCAATTTCTATCCGAGCACAGCCAAAGATTGACTGTGTGATTGTTGTGGTGGAGAGTGCTCCCATTCTAATTACAGTGGTTCAAGAGAATAGAGGTAACGATGTGTGGAATTTTGATTAATTAAATTTGGTACAAACCTATACGATTGATTGGCTTGATTGCTAGGTTTAGCTAATCTGATGGGATTTGCTTGCAGTTAAATTGACTGGGCAGATTAGGTTTCTCGTAAATTGGATCAAGAAACTGTGAAAGGAAGCTAAACTTGGTAAGTACGAATTCGGATTATTATAGAGGTGTAGTTGCTATAGATCTGATGGATGGATTTGTATATTTGTCGTGTGCTTGAATTTAATTGTAAATGATGATATTTACAGGACGTGGATACGGAGCGATCCACGACGCGTGAAGATATTTATTTCGCAGAGCTATTTAACAGTGGGTAATTTCCTACCCGTCCGTAGTTATATTTCATTCAGGATCTAGTCATTGAGCATGAGCATGTTAGGTGTTCATATTACCTTGACCCTGTTCTTTTTATCGCATGCTTGATCTTCTACCGTCGGCTATTAACTCCATTGCTGATATCATGTTTATTTTATCATGATTAGGAGTATATATATAGGTGATGTAAGTAACTTAGAATTAATTTAAGTTACGTGCAAGTAGTAAAGTCCGGATGACAACCTGATGGTACATTGGGTAAAAAGGTCATCCGTAGATAGATAATGTCTTTAACCTAGGATTAGTTCTAGTACCCTTAGGTTGTATGTTACCACGGAACATGTATTGAGTAAATGGTCAAAGGAAGGATACTTAGGGTATCGCTACGGATCGATGGTCCTAACTTGTTATAATCGATAAGTACGACTCTCGTGGATGAGAGTGTGTCCATTAGTTGAGTACGACTCTACAGGATAGAGAGTGTGTCGCTAGATTGATATGACTCACAGGATAGAGAGTATTATGATCGATTGAGTACGACTCTCTACAGTGATAGAGAGTGCGAGATCCGTTAGTATGATTCTCTAGAGAGAGTCTATGGTGGATGTCGGTATGTGAGACATTGCATTCATGCATTTACATGCATCCGCAGGTCTCCCTTGTGGTTGAGAGTGTCGCAAATATCCCCGCCTCACTTTACTCATAGGAGGAGTTACCCGTGTGAGAGCAGAGCATCGAGGTGCCGACTCTATCACTATAGACGGTGGTAGTTGGATTATGTCGTAGTCCTGCGTGTGTGGTACTCGACCACTCATGGGTAGTGACGTCGAGTGACCAAGCAGGACCCCCATCGTGTAGCTTGCTCTTTACGCTTATATGCTACTCGATCATACGCCCACTTACCACCGAGAGTAGTGGTTGGTGTTGAGTTGGGACAGCTTGTCATGCTCGAGCCACCGAGGCCACACCGGGTCGTGGGTAGCTTTAGGGTGAGCCGACATGACCATGCATGCCGCATTGCCGTATCGATGGCGTTTAGATATTACCATATATATATACATATATGCATGTATATATATATATATGGATGGTTGAGATTAATATATATATATGGATACATATATATATATATATCTGATTATTGTGATGATGTTGCATTTGGTTGTACTATGCTTGTTGCATTAGGTGGACATCATATTCATGCATGTTTCTTACATATGTTATACAATGTGTCGGACATCGGTATGTGTTGGATAGACCACTAGATACCTTGACTGTAGCTAGAGTTTATTTTCGAGTTGATCTACTCTTCCCGCTGTATATATATATATGTTGGATATATGTTGAGTTGGATCAGAGTAGCGCGACTTCGTATGTCCGCATGTTTTATGTTGTTCATTCGTTAGACTTATAGGCTTGTATTTATATACTATGAGATATACATTGTATTTCTAGATTATGTTGTCGAAATACATGTGATATGACATATATACATGTTTTCTATTACTGCGAGTTTTACTCACCACCCTCGCGGACCGGGTTTTCAGCCTGTAACAGAATGACTTCGTGATGGACTCGAGCATCACGTGGGCATCGTCTCATCTCAACTCCGAGAGTCCGAGTTTTTGAGTCTTCCGTGTGTTTTGGTTATGTATTCTGAGTTATGTGATGTACGCACATGTTGGTGCGGGTTTTGACGAGGTTTCTTTATGTTCTGGTGTTAGTCATACCGGTATGCACTTTGTGGATTGTATTGTGGTCCCGTTGTTTCCGCTGTGTTTTTCGTTATGTTGTTATGTTCTTATATGTATATGTTATTATTGTTGTGGCCTACGGGCCTTGTATTAACCCGAAATGTTGCCACGTACAGGGGAGGTGCTGTCCGTTTGATTTTCGGTTCGGCATGCTCTCGGGGCGTGACAAAGGTTATGTATAATTACTTGAACCAAACCACATGTATGATTTTGCCCACATTTATTGCAAGAGATTCAACACCCATAAATATTTTGCACTCTCATTCTTACATACATTTAGGGATTTGACAACTCGATCGCAATGTTTGGAGACTTATACGAATATCCTCATGGGAATGATGTGTTGATAAGTGTGGTACAAAATTTGTACAAGAAATAAGATTCGATCCTCTACGTCAGCGGATTATTTAATGTCCGCATCATATCGCGTCCTCCACCGCACTTGTCAATGTACCAAAGTTAATAATCACCTGTGATTTACTATCTCTCATATTTATGGGATCGAGATGAGAGACCACTAAATTGACGATTCCAAACTTATACAAATTAACATAAAATGAAAATAGGTGCATTCTTTATGTCCTAACTGATGATATAATCATATATCATTTCATTTGTAAAATATCACAACTTTATGATTTTTAAAATGCCATGTTAACATGAAAGTTCATAGTTCTAACATCATAACTACCAATTATTACATTGATCATTAACCCTTTTTTTTATCAAAAAATTTAGTCATTTACTGTTCTATTCACCCTTAGCTTGTCATGATTGTCACATAAACTTCGGCATAAATTTTGTGAATCTTCTTTTAAAAAGTAGCTCCATCATTTTTTCTTGAATAACAAAAGCGTAACCACAAGCCAAATCCAACAAAATATCCAAGTTCATTATGAGAAAGGACAATGTTGCATGATCTTAACTTATCACATTGATATTGCATACAAATAAATATTATGTAATTTAATTTATTAATGAGTGTGAATTAAACATTAGCTTATTCATTTTTCATAAATTAGCACCCTCTCTTTGAGTCATCTAAATCTGTGAAAGAATTTATTTATTTCTTTTTATATCATTTCACAGATTTGAATCAAAGTTTGTCCTTTTTCATTACCAATAGAGAGTTCCATAGAGTTTTGTACCTTGGGGATGGGAGATTTGGACTATCTATTTTGTTCAAAAGGGGGATTCTATCTTACAATATATCAAAAGATTTTCGTGTCTTTGTGTTTTATTTATTTCCTTTATCAAATTTCTCCTTGGCTTAGTTTACCTTTTGATAATTTTAATTCTTTTTTACTAAATCGGTTTTGACAAATTTAAATGGATCTCTAACGTTGGAGGTGGATAAAATTATGATAAAGTTTATATGAAAACTAAAATAACATTGAGAACAGTTTTTTTTTCTTTTTAAAAAAGCCAACGATCAATGTAACGAACAATGGACACCCTCCTTTCTTAATTTCTCTCTTGCAATGGAATTGTTAGTCACATAATCTCGTTGTAGAAAGTGTAATTTTTATTTCAAAAATAACATTTCTCTACAAACCCTAAAATTATCAAATCATGAGATCAAATCGTAGCTACACCGTCATATAGGCAACCCCTTCCAAGGCCTCACTTGGATCAAGTACTCTTCGATGTCTTTTGTTGTAACTCACTTAAATAAGAAACTTAACCTATTAACCTGCTGTAAAGCCTAATCCAACCTCTGGTAGTCATCAATGAATTAATGTTAGGATATATTTAACACCAGCCTTAAACTTAAGTCTAGCATGTCCATATAGGTCGAAGTGAATATGATCGATATTACCATTAATTGTTCTTGTAAGTAGTGCTAAAAGTGATTCTTTTCTTCTTTTCAAAAACACAATATTGTTCATAGTGTTCCAGCCTTATGGTGTGTGGTCATCATAAAACTTATTCTTGCTGAGCATTGTCAAAAATATCCCTTGCATCATATTTAGCTCTTCCAACTTTTAGCTATTACTATACTTGCGCAATAAAATTTTATGTTGAAAAAAATAACAACGATGATGTCTGTTTAATAGTTTTAAGCAATATTATTCTTAAGTAGAAAATTTCATTTTACCCTTAAAATTTTCAATTTTAAGTTTATTAATTAACTGGATATAACAATCAATAAATTTGTCATCTATTGCAAGGGATTTAACACCACCTGTAATTCATCTATGATCTTACATCTACAGTACGAGATTCAGCATCTCCACAAGTAATCTGCAATCTCATATTTATCTACCTTTAGGATTCAACAACCCACTCATTAAGGGGAACTAACACAAATTACTATAAAATGGAAATAGCATAAGTGCATTCTTTATGCCACAGATTACATTGATGACGCAATCGTAACATTGTTTTCTTAGCAAAATATCACACTGACACAACTTCTAAAAGCACAATGCTTACATGAAAGCTCAAATTTGCAACATGAAAAATTATTGATTGTTACATTGACCATTGACCTTTAAAAAAAAATTAACCATTCGCTATTCTATTCAATCTTATCTTGATTACCACAAAAATTTGATCATAAACTTTGTCGACCTTTTTAAAATAAGAGTACCTCCATTTTTCATTGAATAATAGGAGAATAAATACACTCCACAATCCAACACAATATCCAAGTGTGCTACTTAGATTGATAGCATTGGGGACATTATGCGCTCTTCACTTGCCATATTGATATTGTTCCCATCAAAGCAACTCTTGTTTATTAAATCTCCACAAAGATAAAGGTTATACCAAATTCAAATAAACGATATAACTCGATAAATTATAAGGATAAAAGTTTCTAATGAACTCATTCCACCATCTATTTGGAATGCAAGGAATAATTTCTTGATAAATTCAAAGATGAATAAGATATCCTAATTCTTCGTAGTTATTTTCAAATCATTATTCAAAGATCATATGCTCTTGACCTATCAAAGAATAGATGAAAAGGTGCATCCACAACTAATTTGCTTGAAATTAACTACAAAAATTATACAAGAGGTAATAAACCATTTGATTGACAAAGTTTGATGTTGAATTTATTTTTCGAGATATCATAGAGAGAGAGACAAAAGTGATTTATTATTTGTAAAACAAAAGCATAATAAATTTCAGATGGAACATCGGGATCACATGCATATCAACAAGATGAAGTTGTCAATACATTTATATCAAGAGTATAATATTTCAACTTATGAGATCCACAAGTATATGTCACGCCTCGAGAGTATGCTGCGTCGAAAAGCAACGGACGAAAGATTTCCTCAGACGTGGCAACATATCGTTAATACAAGGCCCGTAGCCCACAACAACAATATATAAATGGACAATACCAAAACAATATATCCACAATAACACAAGAGGTGCGACCTGCGACTAACATACTACACAAAACAACGTACAAATCCACAGCCAGATACAACACTGATTATATATGGTCATAATACAAAATAACAGCAGAAGCAAATACGTGGAAAACCCTAAATGTTCGGTGTGAGATGGGATCAGCTGGCGGAGCTCCAAACGTCCAAGGAATCTTCTACCTGTTATCCGCATGAAAACCTGTGGTCCAGGGGTGGTGAGTATAAACTCAGGGGTAATATATAGAAAGTGCATGAACATATATAAAGAAATCTACAAGTATACATGTGAAAATCTACAGGTATACAACATGAGTCCAATAGACATACAGTCATATCCAAATCTAATAACAAGTAACTACAGTAAAGTCATACTCAATGTATATACTAAACTGATCAACTGAACATAAAGTAATGTACCAACGCACTGACGACTTACAATAACATAAGCTATATCATCCCGATAGATTTACAATAACATAACCTATATAATGTACCAGTCAATCCCATACGACTAATACTACAACATATGAACAAGATATGATCACATTTATAATAACTCTGTATCACACAATGACATGATGCTAATCAAATGCATATAATAAATCAATCAACGCATATATCATGCTCAACACATAATAAGAAATAAAATGCAAATGGCATGTATCATGATGAACAAGCATCAACATAATCATAGCTCAATCAAATGCAAGATCTCACGTGCATATATAAAATATATATCAAATACATGCATACATATATATCAAGAATGCATATGCATGGTCATCGTCATGACCCCACTCCAACCACGACTCCCAGATGACCTAGGTGGCTGACGATGACAACTATCCCGACTCCACCGCCACCACTCTCGAGCGACCGAAGGTGGGTAGTATGAAACAAGAGAGCTAGCGTATAGAACTATATGCTACTCCACAGGGGCCCTCGCAGCCGCTCCATCCCTACCCCATGAGTAGACGAGCACCGCATCTGTGACAATCGCACATCACACGACCACCGCCTATAGTGGGCGAGTGCGCAACACCACTGCAAAAGGGCTCGCGCGATCTCCATACTACACCATCCATAGTGGTTTAGAACGCACGCATCCAATGCTCGCCTCAATCGCTACCACTACCCCGAGTGGGGGAGGCAGGATGATCGACGACTCGCCTCATCCATAAGGGAGACCTGGCCACAAGATGCATGAAAATGTAATGATGCATAGATCCGCACAAGTATCCTCGCAACACTCCTAACCCACTACGAGACCTAGTCAACCAAAAGTCAAACATGCAAGTAATATAATTAATAAGACTCTCTCTATAAAACAAAGAGTCATAAACACTGATCACAACCACGCTAAGACCTCTAGTCAAGAGTACATACAATCACCGCCCATATAACCATACACAGCACATAATCCATAATGGATATACCATCACGCTAGACTCTAGTCCATGGTCACATATCGACAACCACGATTATACATGCACGAATGACTAGATCCGTCGCCCGTAAATGCACCCTTTAATACGGATATGATATATGATGACTCATCGTAATCCGAGCCGTCCCAACCTAGTGATGTAATACGATGGCTTGATACGGAGTCATGAAGATACACAACCACGTATGTCGCACTAAAGCGTACATCAATTTGTCGACTGTCCAATAGGGTTTATAGTTCTATCATGCTAGATATTCGATGAATAGCAGTATATATATATCTCGAAAGGTCGAAGCGGTCTGGCGTATGATTAAATAAGAGTGGATTTAAGGTAAGCGGTATAAGCGTATATCGAAGATCGTGCGCGGGAATTTGATCGAAACTACAGGGACCGGTAGATATTACCCACAATCACGTCTGAGCTCGAATAATCCTCCGGCGGTGTGGACCGCCATTATCTGACATCTTTCCTCGTCTACGAGTAGAAACTCAGTGCTTAAGATTTGATACACAGCCCAGGCTGGCTCCCCGAATCGACAAGATCGCTATATAGATCCTAAACAACACTCCTAAGCGGGGTTGTAATAGAAGCTCGCCACGGCTCCGATCCACATCACGACTAATCGATTACATCGTCACGCGTGAATAGATCGATCGGACGCATTCTGACATCCCAATTCATTATACACACTTCCCGATCACTACCGTAGTATCTACGATCCTCTGGCGTGATTGCCTTACTTTCGCCCGTCGCGGAATGTCGGGAAAATCATGTTCATGCCGTCGAGAAAAGCAGGAAGAGATGCGGCGTCAATCTGACCCATGGCCGTACAGGCATCGCGCAGTTATAGCCTCGATCGACCACCTTATCACGCGTCTGAATCCGGCGTTCCAGGCTCGACTTTGATCGCATCTGTGCGGTCGACCGCGAATCGTACAGATCGATCGGTCCCGTCGCGGCCGAATCATCCGTTGAGCAGAAACACCTGAATTCACTGACAATTACCATTGAGGCAATGAAAAGCTAAACTTAAAAACATTTAAATCTTCGCGAAAGCAGCGCAGGTTTTCCCGGTGCCTGTTCCCCGGACGAGCCGGCTCCAGATCACTGGCTTCGGGTGATCCGCGGTGAAACCTCCCTCTTGGCGAGTCGCCCACGGCGTTCCCGGCTTCCCGATCAGGCCTCGGCCCGGATTCAAGCGTGGGATTGAGCTCGCGGCGACCGTAGTCCGAAGCGAGTAAGGGTTGAGCCTCGGTCGAAATCGAAGAGGAAAGTCGACAATGGGGAAGAAGGAAAGTTGTCGATCGGAGAAGATAGGAAAAGCAGCGGAGAAGAAGGCGAGCCTGCCAGACGTGGGCTCGCGTACCGGAAGGAAGAGGATGGCGATGGCGATAAGCGGACTCCAGATTGCGTGCCGGTGATCGGCGTGGCGGTAGCGAGATCGGGATTGGGGAGAAATAAAGCGCGATCGGGTTGTGAGCGTGATATGGAGAGCTCGGCGACTAAGGCGTGCGGCGATGATATTATGCAAGGAGCTCTCGCGTGAAAAGCCGTGATGAAGAAATCGTAGCGGTGAAGAAGGGGATCGCGAATGTCCGATTCGTTCGGTGGCTTTTAAAGTCGTTGACGGAATTTGGCTAACCCGGCCCGTTCAGGCCAATCGGTTTGGATTATTTGACCGGTCGATTGGCCCGTAACCCCAGTGAGAATCGATTCCGGATTCGAGCTGATTGCGGCCCTGAGCCCGATTGCGGATCGAAGCCCGATTTGACCCATTGAGCCCGATTCTGGTCAAGCCAGGATTATCCCTTAATTAGCCCGATTAATCTGCTCATTTAACCTCGATTAATTAAAGGGTTAATTAAGTAGATTTTTCAGTATTTCGTTTCTCCCAACATAAAATTTGGTCCCAATTTAGGCTCATGTCTGATCACGAGATATCGTCCAAACCGTCTCAGTATCAGGAGAAAAGTCACACCTCAGTGACTAAGTGGAGTCTTGAGCTCAGTATTACATTATCTCTTATATACACTCTCAGCCGACCTATTAAAGGTAATAATTATACCAGTGGGCTCTATACTGCATGTAGATGGGAGACTTTGAATCGTAAGGTGAATCGTGAATCACTATCAAAAATGATACTGGATACTCCATGGATATAATTCCATCAGCGATCAATGAGTCCATCTTACGGCTCGGAAGAAAATGGCAAACCTAGCTAATCGATCATCGATTACCCCAAATCCTATCAAGTCCTTTCCGAATTCTAGATAATCTCCCAACACGATCTAGCGTACTAGGCTCCACTTTATCACGGATGCGTGACCCTACGATCACAATATTTCACCTTTGCTTGTTGGCGTACCCAACGTGACTACGAAATCAGCATGTCCCATATCTCGTTCCACCAGCGAGCGTCCCAATACTCACTATTTTCGGATACACTCCGAATAAATCATCACCTCTCGAATGAAGAGTCTCACGAAACAACTCTTCTAGCGAATGCAACTCGAACCACTATCCTTCTCGAGGAGGAGAATTATTCTCACAAGAGAAATTAATCTAATGTCAAAATTCACTCTGTCACACAGGCGAAAGTAACTGTAAGACTAACATGACAAATCTCGCTAGTTTCTCAACTAGCGTACACATAATATACGTCTCATTCAGCTGCATCGGGATCGCTCCTAATCCCTGAAATATTGCATCTATGTGCAGTACCCATACATCCCCAACGGAAGGACTAACTAACACTAATGCAAAGTCGGTCGTCTCAGGCCACGAACCTGGCTTCATGACTTGACCATGTGATTTCCATCACCTTCTTGGTCAACAAATCGTATATGATAATGCTAGTACATCCTATCCTCATCTACATGGTAAATATCAAATCAATCTAGAAACCATAACTTCCCTCAAGATTAGGAATATATCCCTCCGCGTATATGATGACAATCGATCTCAAATACTCGAGTACTTGATTCCTCACGTCCATGAACAACTAAATCGTCGATAAGTCTACAATAACATTATCAACATCTCTAAATTCATACCAAGTATGAAATATCATCTCTACACACTTGTATCCTTTTTACTCTAAGCTACGGATAGCTCGATCATCACACGACAATGATAATTGTATGACACTAAGTCATTTCTGATATCGAACATCGATCGTAGACCGACCTAGGATATACGTATCATTTAGGTGATCTAAACAAATCATCTATCACTAGCGAAGGATACTCATTCTCGACTAATGCGTTCGATCATCGATAATCGATCGTAACCTCAGTCGACTCTCTTCTAACAAAGAGTTACAAGTCTTCTCGAAGAAACACGAGGCGGATAAATCTCCCATAGTGTTTAGCAACGATACCCGTAAAATCATCTCCGGTATGAGGTCCCCGATATCGGGACTATTCCGAAATCACCTCAATCGCGTATTCCACTTGCCCGTGCGGTGGCGGAGTTCATCTAAAAACTACAGAATACTCTTGAATTATCGTACATCAAGAGTCCTAGTATACCAGCGCTCCAACAATCCAACTATCCGTAAGGATATGTCTATAGTGGAGGTAGGTCTAGCGAAAGGCTAAGGGTATCCCTTGACTTCTTGATTATTGATCAACATCTCACTGTGGTAGAAAATCACTAACCCACAAGTCGATAGGAACCCTTGAACCCTATCCAAGAATGTTCTAGACAAAGATACCTATAAACTACGGTATCTCTCGATATATCCATGAAATAGTATAACCTAAAATAATACCGAAGGACCGATCCTTGGTCTTCTATCTTCGTCTCGAGTAACCATGTAAAGCTTCCTGACATACTGCGGGCCAGATAATTTGAGCTCATGTAAATACAAAATACTATCATGGAGGCCCAAATCAGCTGCTTGAACTGGAAATGTCAAGATTGCATGGAGATGGTAAACTCTTGTTATCTTGTGAAAGATACACATCAGTATATCTTGAAAAAATGCTTGCATCATATACGCTCCATCTCGGTGAAAGGTATAGCTCATTGGAGAATCTGCGTAGATCGACTATCGTCGTAAAAATCTCTCTCCTCTCTGAACAAATCATAATCCCGCTGGGAAGGTAGCATTCTTTATCGTGCGAGAAGGTACAATTATTGTCAGCGTCTGAGTCTTACGAGATGTCTTGGTGATCTTCTTGAGTAACTTACTTCTTCGGATGAAAGTATCTAAGAGCTTGACTATATCGAGGTAGTAGATCATGCGATGTGATAAACCAATCTTACTGTAATGATATCGACTTTCGAGGTTGTGGATTATCGCTCGAAAGCATCATCCATAGTCTTCGAGTCTTGAAATCATACTCTCCTCGTAGATCTGCATTTGCTTATAGTAGAAAGCAGATCTGATAGGTCCATCGGATAATCTGGCTCTGTGTCTCGTCGTAACTCGCACTGCACACACATAATCTCCTTTCGGAGTCTTTCCTTTGAGTTTGCTGATAAACATGAGAAGCTGCTGACAATCTGCAATCGGTCTTCTATGATCGAAAAACTCTCCAACAGTCGCTCGTGACTCACGACTTTAAATCTCGCTCCATTTTATCCAACATTTGGAACTTGGTTCGATAATTTGACTTGCAATATATGCTTATCAAATCTCCAACTCTCAAAACACTTGCTACGAAGTCATTTCTATACACATGACTCGGTCTCAGGACTTCCGGTAGGATCTGGTAGAAGATCCAAATATCATGATCAAAATGTCATCCGATAACCCGTGGGTGGCCAAAACCAACCCAATCACATTCTTGGGCTATTAAATAGTCGTAACAGCCTTGAGTCTAACGACTCTGCATGGTACCTTCGTAACGAAACGATCACCCTACTCGATGCCCAAGAATTCCCTGACAATGAGTCAAAGAAGATGACGTGGGAAAATACTCTCTCACAACATCACCACACCGTGGCCAAGTGATGTGTGATTTCCCGTAGGTTATTTCCTATATCTTCCACCAATTACCGGCTAAATCCAGATAATGGTATGCAACTAACTTAGCTTCCTCTGTATAACACGAGTTAAGTACTCAAAAGTACCCTCAACGTCATACAACCTAGAACGACCAGTCCGGGGATCAAAATCCCTATGAAACACCGCAAACTAATCCTCTACTATCTACATCAGCAATAGTATACTCGCTTAGTCCATTACCCCTCAGGTAATAATCTGACTAACATATTTAGTGGAAATCCTTAGGACCATAATCCTTGATCTCCACAAGAGATATGCCTACCTAATCACTGCCTTCCGACTCGGTATCAGTCGGCTCTCAAAGGTAATTACCTTTTCGATAGCAGGTACATGTCTAATAACCTCTACATGTTGTTCCCATGGCCAACTCAAACCATGGTTACAAATAGTGACTAACATACTATAAGTCATGCACTGTTATAAGCAACTAAATGCATAGCCAACAGAAGGATATGTAATAATAGTTAACATACCTTATACCTTGTAGCTCGGAGATGTCATGCGGCGGATCGAACTCACAAAACCAAAACCGAGTAAAGCAAAACTTCGATGTTGAGCGAAATCAAAATCGAAAATGGACCCATGACCTAGGGCTCGATGCGATAAAATTGTCACGCCCGAGAGTATGCAGTCTTAAAGCAATGACGGGCGACATCTCCCTGTCGTGGCAGCATATCGGGTTAATATAAGGCCCGTAGGCAGCAATGACAATATATAAATGGGACGATACCAAATAATATATCCACAATGGCACGAAGTGCGCCGGGTGCGACCTACAACATACTACACACAAGCGCGTCTGAATCCACGTCGGATACAACAGCGATTATACATGGCCATGTCTGAATAACGGGTAGCCAAATGTGGAAAACCCCAGAATGTTCGGTGTGAGATGGGATCGGTGGCGAGCTCAAGCGTCGAGGAATCTTCTACATTATCAGGCGGGAAAACCGAGTCGAGGGGTGGTGAGTATAAACTCGGGGTAATATATAGAAGTGCATGAGCATATAGGGTAAAGAAATCTACAAGTATACATGTGAAGATCTACGGTATCTGGCGTGAGTCCAATAGGACATACATCTATCGACTCTAATAACAAGTAACTTCTGATGAAAGTCATACTCGGTGTATATACTAAAGCGATCAGTGAGCGTAAAGTAATGTATAGCGTACACGTGATTATGACACCATAAGCTATATCATCACAGCGGATATCTGATAACATAACCCGTATAATGTGCGAGTCGATCCATACGAGCCGATACTTAGACGTATGAGCGTATATGATCACACCGTATAATAACTCGATCGATCCGTACCACGATGACATGATGCTAATCAAATCGTATAACGATGCGAATCAGCGCATGTATCATTACTCGACACATAGCGATAAATAAAATCACGGATGGCATGTATCGTGATGAAAACCATATCGTGATCGTAGCTCGATCAAATCACGATCTCACGGCGTATATAAAAACATATATCGAATACATGCATACGTATATATCAATGCATATGCGTAGTCCTTGTCTGCGGACCCGTCGACCCACGATCCCAGTGGCGGTGTACGACGAATGACAACTCGACTCATTGCGCTCTCGGTGGCCAGGGTTGGGTAGTATGGTGAGTAAGCGTATAAGCGTAAAAGCTAACTACTCTAGGGGCCCTGCTGCGAGCCACGCTGTCCTACCCAGTAGCAAGCGCCGCATCTGAGGACAAGCTGCCGCGTCACACAACCACCGTCTATAGTGGCGAGTGCTAACACCGCTCTGGCGGTGGCGGTGCGCGTCTCGGCTACCACCATCCATAGTGGTCGGCGGCCGCGCATCGATGCTACGCCCTCAACCCTGCTACCACTACCGAGTGGCGGGAGGCGGGATGGTGACGACCGTCTCGTCCATAAGGAGACTCGGTCGTCGGCATGCGTCTGAAATGTAATGATCGTAGATCCATACAGTATCCTCGCCTCCCCACCTCACGGGAGTCACTGACAAAAGTCAACAATGCACGAGGATTACGATCCACAAGACTCTCTCTATTACACGAGAGTCATACTCGTCGTGATCGACCACGCTGAGACCTCTAGTCGATGGCGATACCGATCGGCCGTCCGTATAACCATACACAGGCATAATCCATAATGGATATACCATCACGCTAGGACCTCTAGTCCATGGTCATCTGACAACCATACAATTATCATGCGCGAACAACTAGATCCATCATAAATGCACCACTAATACGGATATGATATAACAATCGACTCCGTAATCCAAACCATCACCTAACCTAGTGATGTAATACGATAACCAATCTGAAGTCGCAAAGATAACCTAACCACATGTACTTACTAAACATCTATCTAATACATAATAGGGTTTATAGTTCTATCCGTGCTAGATAATCAATGAATACAGAGTATATATCTCGAAAGGTCGGCGATCTGGCATATGATTAAATAAGAGTGGATTTAAGGTAAGCGGTATAAACATATATCGAGATCATGCGGGAATTTGATCAAAACTAGGACGGTAGATATTACCCACGATCTGAGCTCGAATAATCCTCGCGGTCGCGGACCGCCGTATCCCAAACATCTTTCCTCTCGTCTACGAGGTAGAAACTCAATTAACCCGATTTGATACACGAAAACCAAACTCCCCAAATCAACAAGATCACTATATAGATCTAAACAACACTCTAAGGGTTGTAATAGAAGCTCACCGCATTTCGATCCACCACGGTAATCAATTCTATACATCCACCATAGATAGATCGATCGGACACATTTACAACATCTAATTCATTATACCTACCTTCGATCACTACCATAGTATCTCTCGATCTACAACATCAATTGCTTCACCACATGCCATCCGGAATGACAAGTCAGGAAAATCATGTTCATGCCGTCGAGGAAAGCGGGAAAAGCGCCACATCAATACAACCCCCATGGCCGGCGTACGAACATCACCACAGATTCTGACCTCGATCAACCACCTTATCGCGATACAAATCCGGCATTCCCATCGGCTTTGATCGCATACACACGTCGACCGCAAATCATGGGTCGATCCACATCCACGGCCCGAATCATCCCATTGAGCGAAACACCACAAATTCACAGCAATTACCATTGAGGCAATGAAGGAAAGCGAAACTTCACTAAATCTTCACCGTGATTTCCCACCGCCTGTTCCCCGGACAAACCAGCTCCAATCACTAGCTCAGGTGATGATCGACGGTGAAACCTCCCTCTCGGTAGGTCACTTCCACGGCGTTCCCAGCTTCCCAATCCAAACCTCCACCGGATTCCGGCAGCAAGATTGAGCTCGCAACGACCATCGAAACGAGTAAGGGTTCGAGCCTCAGATCGAAATCGAAGAGGAAAGTCAACAATGGGGAAGAAGGAAAGCTGTCGATCGGAGAAGATAGGAAGAAACGACGGAGAAGAGGAGCAAACCTCACGACGGAGCTCGACACCGGAAGGAAGAGGATGGCGATGGTGATAGCGGCTCTAGTTCGCGGCGAGACTGATCGGCGTGGCAGCGCGAGATCGGGATTTGGGGAGAAGCAAAACGCGATCGGGTTCAGCGAGGCGACAATGGAGAGCTCCGGCGACCTAGGGCGGCGGCAATGATGACCTTGCCGAGCTCTCTCTCGCGTGAAGAAGCCGGCGATGAAGAAGAAATCGCACGGTGAAGAAGGGGATTGTGAATGTCGATTTCGTTCGGTGGCTTTTAAAAGCCGTTCGACCAAATTTGGCTAACCCAGCCCATTCCAAACCCAATCCGTTTGGATTCAGCCCAGCCGATTCAGCCACTTAACCCAAGTCAAATCCAATTCCAATTCAAGCCTGATTTCAGCCCAAGCCCAATTGCAGATCAAGCCCAATTTCAGCCCAAGCCCAATTACAGATCAAGCCCAATTATCCCACTAATTAGGCCCAATTAATCTACTCATTAACCTCAATTAATTAAATGGTTAATTCATAGATTTTTTTTCCCGTATTTTACAGTATATTTCCAAAGAATTTGTTGTCGCCAAGATCAACGATTACTAATTGTTTGCAATTTTGTAGTGACGACGGGAGATACCCTTTTAAATTATTATTATTCAAGTGCAAGGATTTAAGTCTCCTTAAGTTGCCCAGAGAGTTTGGAATTTCTCCGAAGAGCATATTGTTTTCCAAATTAACATATTCAAGAGTTGAACCATCCTTCCAACATTGAGGGATTTTTCCAGAAATATGATTGTTTGATAAGTAGAGGCTCTGAAGTCCATGAGAATTGCAAATGCTAGAAGGTATGCTTCCATTAATATGATTATGTGAGAGGAACAAAAAAGTTAAATTTTGTGTGAACAAGGTCGGTGGTAGTGGTCCCGAAAAGGCATTAAGAGATAGGTCTAGATAAACTAGGTGAGGTAGAAAATAAGGAAGTGGACCTTCAAGTCGATTCGAACCAAGACTAAGACAAGCAAGGTTAGTCAAACTCTTTAATGATGCTAGCAAAGTGCCACTAATTTTGATGTTGGAGAGATCTAGAAAGATAATTTGGGAAGAAGAGCTCAAACATGGAGGAATTTCTCTTTTTGTTTGGTTGTTTGATAAGTTGAGAGACTCGAGTGCATGAGAATTACAAAAATTAGATGAAATGCTTCCATTAGTATGATTAGGTGAGAGAGGTAAATATTGTAATTGTGATGTAAATAAGGTCGGTAATAGTGGTCCTGAAAAGGCATTAAAAGACAAGTATAAAAAAGGTAGGTTGGGTGAAAAATGGGGAAGTGAACCTTCAAGTAGATTCGAACTGAGATCTAGATGAAATAGTTCAGTCAAACTCTCTAGAGATGCAGGTAGAGTACCACTAATTTTATTGCAGGAGAGATCTATAAAAGTTATGTTGGAAGAAGAGCTCCAAAACCATTCCGGCAAGTTGCCCTTGATACTTGTATTGTGCAAATCCATAATCGAGATGGATTGTTGTGAACGAAGCCACGTAGGAAATCTAGAACCTAACTTACAGGAACCAAAGTCAGTTACCTCTAATTGAAAAAGAGGAGTCCAATTGTGGTCTATTGCTATGGTAAGGACAGGGTTATAAGACAAGTACTGCAAGGCATTTAGTTTGGTTAGGTTGGAAAGGTGGATCTCAGTAATATTACCCTCAAAGGAATTCACAGAGAGGTCAAGAGAATTTAAGTTGACTAATTTCCCAATCTCAATGGGTATTGGTCCAGAAAGTGAATTAGATCGAAAAGAAATAGTATTTAGAGCAGTCAAATTTCCTAACTCACTAGGTATCGGACCAATAAGCGAACAATTATCAAGGTGTAGCGTGGATAAGCTTGACGGATTCATCATCCTGACTGGTAAAGAAATTCCAAGCAGATTATTGCTCAAGTCGAGATTTGTTAGGTGCTTCAATTTCCAAAGCACGTCAGGAAGGGGACTTAAGAGCAAATTGTTAGAAAGAACAACATCTGTAAGGCCAATTAAGTTGCCAATGCCTGCAGGGAGTGTCCCTTGAAATCGAGCGTCATCAAGTCGAAGAGACGAGAGGCTTGTGAGATTCCACAACCAGTTAGGAAAAGAAGAATTGAAGTTGTTGGAACCAAGATCAAGAATTGCGAGAGAAGTGAGGTTGAGATGGTAGTTAAGAGAAAGGGGGATGTGATTAATACTACAATTAAATAGATTTAATTGTCGTAGGGAAGGTAACATGTTGATTGCTGAGACCCAACTATGGGAGGCAGCGCTAAGATTCAGAGAGGACATGCCCAGATGAATTAAAGAAGAAAGACCGGAAAGCCATTCTAGGCTATGGACAACTGTAGCAGCAGAATTAGGGTGATGATATGACACGAGATCAAGATGACGAAGATTAGTTAAGTTTCCAAGGTGAGGGGGAATGGTTCCACCGAAGTTGGAGTAAGAAAGGTCAAGATACCTGAGTTTGTGAAGAGAACCAATAAGTGGTGGAATTTGGGTTCTCTCGAAGTCATTGAAACTTAGATTCAAGCTTTTCAAATGAGTCAAAGACAATAATGAAGGATGCAGCAGCTCACACCTTAGAGTGGTGTCTGACTCATTGGGTTGGTGGCCATTTGAATTTTGAAGGTTGAGCTCGGCCACTCGTACGCTGCCGGTTCTGTTGTGGCAGACGACGGCAGTCCAAGAGCAGCAGTCCGCTTGGGCACGCCACGAAGACAAGCGGGCGGAAGGATCTTCGATGGCGGCTTTGTAAAGCAAGAGAGCATCCCTCTCACTCTTCAAGCACCCCTTGCTGCTCACTCTCCCTTCTACTCCATCTACCTCCATAAGAAGGAAGGCCATGCTGATGAGCCAGACAAGACGAAGATAGTAGCAACGGTGGGGGTGATGCAGTGGCCATGGCTCACGGAAACGACGGAGTCTGCTTCACGGGCGGAGCCAGCGAGCCCCGGGTTAATCAACCTTTCAATTTTCTCCTTCGAGTTAACTCTAAAAAAAAAAAAATTTTAAAGGTGATATAGTGTACTACAGTACTTTTTTTTGTTTTTACCCCGAGCTAACACCCGGTAACTCATAACGTGGCTCCGCCCTTAGTCTGCTTCTACAGGCCGTTGCCATAATCTTGGGTGGATTGTTACTCTGCAGCAGAATTGGCAATGGCATGACTACTTAACGTTGAAGGCTGTGTCCGGTAAGAGTCTATTTCCCTCGGTGGAAATTGCTACTCCTTTTTAATAATAAAATTTTGTCCAGGTCCAACTGTCCAAGAGAGATAAATTAAAATATATATATTCATATGGATAATCTTAATTTTTTTAATTTATCATTTCATTTTTTTAAAAAAAAATTAACAGTGGAATAAATTAAAATAGTTTGTAGATCGAACGTTTTTTCTATCGCGATAAAAAAAAGATCAGTTTTTTTATTTTATCGTGTTTAAGCAAGAGAAATATTTTGAATCCGTGGCTCATTTGTTTAATTTGATAAGAAACAAACTTGTTCTAGTGAGAAACATTTCTGTGTGATAATAAACTCCTTATATATATAGTTTAATCCGTTTTATTTATGGTACAAACATCTGCATACGGTTCGTTAGCATTTTTTCCCCCAATATATTGTTTTTTTTCAATAAAAACTTCTTATTATTTATTTATGAATAAATGAATCCTTAATTTTTTAGATCATATTTTATTAATTTAATTGAATGGTTTAAATTTAGTAAACATTAACTTATCTTTTTCTAAAATTAGCACCTTCTATATAAAAATTTTTTTAGAGGATGTAATTTTTTTTTTAATTCTTCTATTTCCCACTTGGGATGATTTTTTTTTTAATTTTTTGCTGCTACAAAAAAAATGTTGGGGTGGAGATCCATGCTACCCTGTGCGAATGGTAAAGATCTTACTCTGGAAAAGACCGAAAGATTTCTTCTCTTTGGTTTGGGTTATATTTATATAATTTACCTATTATTTTTTTCTCTCGACGAGCAGACCTAAGCTGAATCAACCTAAGCAGACCTAAATTAAGCCGACTTAAATAGATTTGAAATGAATAAACCTGAACAAATCTGAGCTGACTAAAGTTATTGAGTGGCCGACTTAAGTTGCTGAGATGTTAAGTTGAATTGAGCTAATCTCTTGAACCAAGCTGAGCTATTGATCAACAAATCATAAATAGACATAGGTCACGATCTTTATTTCCCCATGAGGTGCTGTCTACTTCTCTACAATGTGCTACTCATTTTTCATGATTTTCAAAGTATCTTATATTGGTGTCCGATTTAGATCGTACAATATGAGTGCGAGTAGAATAACAGTATAATATCGCTTAGACGAAGTCGAGGCTAAAGTTGGACTCTATCTCCTTAAGACAAATTTGTCCCGCACACGGTGCTTACCGAATATGACAATGGTCTCCCAAGATACCACGACTTTATCTTGCGATAATAATACTGCAAATCACAAGACCTCCGAACTGAAGAAATTTTTTGAACACTCCAGAATGCAAGTGTGCAATGCAATGTTTGCTTTTCCTTGTATTGGAATGAATTCATGAATGAAACAAATGAAATGAAGGGTCTTATTTATACTTGTGAAGGGGTAGAGGAACCTCTTAGTTTAATCAAATCTTATCTATTCAATTTAATTGGATGATCTAGATTGCATCCATTTCTAAGAAACACAATATCTCTTCATTTGAATGCATCTAAGTCTTTCATTTTAAATTTGATGAAAGATTGTATCATCCAAAAGAGTACTTATGCCCCTTCATTTGAATGAATCGGATTTATCCATCTTAATCCGAGGATCCAGATTAAGCCATATTAATTTTTCATTCATCTAAATTGAGAAAATTATTTATTGGATCAATCAATTTTCCAATATCTTATACCTATAAATATCTAAGTATGTATTCCATATATAGAGGAGGGATTAGGAGAGCTAATAGGAGATCTCTCTTTGTGTGTGTGTATATATAGAGAGAGAGACTCTTGTTATGTTGGGGAGCTCCTTTTATATGAATAATATTTTTACTGTTCATGTAAAGGGAACTCATGGACACATATTTTGAACGTCCAACATAACTCATTCTATGATAGGAGCATCTTACTTGACTTAAACATCGGAGAGATCTCATTAGGATAACTCCCAATGAATCTTCTGATGCATATTAACCTATGCAAGTCTAATGACTTCACGAGAGAAAACTTGATAGACAACCTCACATGACGTGATCATTCACTATGATCAAAACTTTAAAAATGCTTTTATTTCAAATGGAAAGTTGTATCTTTACAATTGTAATTTACACAATTGCAAATCCAGTTCAAAAACTTGGAACTTGATAATTAACTTTCTTTGATGAATATTTAATTTGTGGCAATTTCACAGTATAGTTTGTAGTACACTAGCTAGCTACCAGTACAATATACCATGACATGCATATATGTCCTCATTAAATCCTACCTTCAACCAAATTTCTTGCTTGCTCACTCGCCATGTTTTTCCTGTTGAATTAGTCTGCTCATCGTTTCCACATCGTCACTTAATTACGAAACTGAAGTTCTTGGTTAAGAAAAATGTACTGACGTCTCACACGTTGAAACTCACTGGGTATATATCGGACCAATAAGCCAACAATTATCAAGGTTTAATTAGTGTGGAAATTAAAGCTTAATAGCTAGATACATAATCCCGACTAGTGAGATTTGTTAAATGCTTCGCTCAGTTTCCATACATATCGCATCAGGAAAGGGACCAGAGAGAAAATTCAAGGAAAGGGACCAGAAGAGTTGAAGTTGTTCCGATCCGACTAAGATCAAGAAGAGAGGTTGTTCCAAAGAAATCAAAGAAGAAAGACCAGACAGCCAGTCTCGGAATTAAAATAATATGAGTTGAGATTAATTCAAAACTTAATTAGTAAACAAGAGTTGCTTTACGAGAACTATGTCGATGTGATAACTGATAAGCAAAGACCATACACACTATTAATATTGTCTGTCCCTTGAATGAAACTGACGTTGAACATTTACTTGTTCAAGAGTTGAATTTCTTGAAGTAGATGTGGGGAAATCACAATAGTTTAATTACTTGCATGGTCTAGCTATAGTTAAATTAATCTCATTGTTGCAAACTTAAAATTGAAATTTTAAAGGTAAAAAATGAAATTTTCTACTAAAAAAATATAGCTTAAAACTTGTAAAAATATATCATATAGTTATTTTTCAATATAAAATGTTAGGATGCTAATAATTAATCACTAAAAATAGTTATGAACTAAAAAACCTTTAGGAATATTTTTGATATTTTCAAAAGTCCATGGGATCTTGTAATAAAACAAAATTGATGAACCAAAATGACCAAAGTAAAATGATATATTTTTTATAAAAGAAATAAATGTGATATAGAATTTGACAAGTTTGAAGAGTTGACATGATAAATTGAAAATCGTGAAGTCAAAATAAAATTTTCTACCTAGTTTTATTGGGAAAAAAAAGGAGGATTGAGACAAAACATATCAAATGGAAGAGATCCGAGTGGAAAAAATGTATACTTTTGAAAAATCTCTTATAATTTTTCTTTTCAAACATAAGCAGTGGAATCGTCCATTAAGATATATATATACAACATAATCGATTTACACTTTCTATACAAAATAAAATGTCACAATATTTTTTTAATACATGTTTTAGTAATGCAAAATCAAAAATATATAGATTTTACATATCCACCTAATTTATTGATTTTTTTAAAAAATGATAGAACGTAAAATTTATTTGTATACAACTTTTTTTTTATGAAGACCTATATAATTATTGGGTTTCTACCAATGAGCAAAAAAAAACAGTACAACTTGAATAATGAATTAATAAATAGAATATAAATTCTAAAAAAATAAAAAAAATCTCTTACTCTAGATATGCTAGAAAAAAGTATCTCTAACTTGTGAGGGATTTGACTTTTTATGAAAAGGAAGAAAAATAGAAAGATATATAAAAATTATAAAGTTATTCCTTAAAATAACTTAACTACTCAACAAGGTTGGTATTGTTGAATAAGCACTTTAAGCATATTATTATTAATAAAAAAATATTTATGACTCTTTGGATTAAATGGTAGAAGTTAAAAGATAAAGTAAGAGTACAAGGATTAGAAGAGATACATGATAACTTGAATATGATATGGAATAAAATGATATTAAAATTAAAAATGATAGTTAAAGTTTTACGAGGTGAGTTAAAAGAATGTGCACTATCAAATAAAGAATTATAGTGATGGAATGAAAATATATGAGAAAGTGAAAGAAAAATGAAAAACCTATAAAGTATTATATACTTGTAAGAATGAGAAAAAACTTTAAAAAGTATAAAATAGTCAAGAAAGAAGCTAAGAATGAAATTTTTAAATGCATATATCGACAACTAGATATAAAAGAATAGAAAAGAGATATTTGTAGAATAGTTAAAGTTAGAGAGAGAAAAATTAAAGATCTTACCCAAATAAAATATATTAAAAATGAATGCAATATAATACTATTGGACAATGAGAAAATAAGAAAATGATATAAGAGTATTTTCATCATCTTTTCAATGAAGATTTAGATGATCAATTTAACTTAAGCAATTTAAGTAGGTCAAAGGAGTATATGTAAAATACCAGAGAAAAAAAAATGGTTAGGAGTTAATTACATATAACCTAGCTTAGGAAATTTTAATAGTTCAATTAAAATTGGGTTAATGGAATCTAGGGTTAATGGCTTATTGGATCCAACCCGTTAAGCAAACTCAACCCGATCCGTTTTTTTCCCCTTCGTAACGCAAGCTGCAACTTCCTCTTCCATTTCACCGATCGCCAACCTTTCATTAAAACCCGAGCGCTTTCCTTCGTTCACCCCGACTCCGCCGTCTATTCTTTTTCTTCTTCTCCAACGCAGCCGGCGACCGAAATCTCCCTCTCCTCTCGCTCATTTTCTCTCCTCTTCTGCACGACCGCTTCAATTCCTGTCGCCCGAAGGTTCGTCGGCTCCTTTGCTCGAGTGGACGGCGATAGGGTGCTCGCGGACAAACCAGAGCACGAAGGAGGCTCTCAATTTTGGGGGCTTGGGTCAACGGCGACGGCACTGTGCTCGGATAGGGAAGACGACGACTGGCTGCCGGAGTCGGAGTTTCTAGCGTGAGCTAGGGCAGTGCGTCGGGGGGCTTTGATTTCGTCGGTGAGAAGAGCAGTCAATTGGGGTCTCTCGATCTTGGCAGGCGAATAGGGCAGGTGAGCATGGATCTCTCCATCAGTAGGTTTCTCCTTCCCCATCTACGATGAATTTCCATCTCCGACCAATTTCGTTCCTTCTGTGATTACAACCATCTTCGAGTTTTCCCTCACGATTCTGACCTCCGTTGCCGATCAACGCTGGAACAAGGTAAGATGTGGATGTTTCTTATAGTGGATGGGATTTTAGAATTCTGTGGATTTACCGTGACCTAACCTGAGTTTGGGCAGTGGTAGGTTTCGACGGACGGTGGAACTAGGGATTGTTTCTGCCGGTGGAGATTCCAAAAATTGTCGGTAAGCATGAACTATTTTTCCCTATTTTCTGTTCAGTCCAGTTGGATTAGTTACCTTGCTATGCTAATGTGGTCTCCTGCCGTGAGTGATGAACGGTAAGGACTGTGATTGGGAATGGGTCAGCTGTGAATAGGTTGACAGTTTGTTGGGCGTTTGACCGACTGTGAAGTAGTAGCTTTGTTTGGGCTACGAATAGAGATATGTAGCGGTGTGAATATGGGTTAGATTTATACTTAATTTGTGGGTGATCCTGTTACACCAAATTAAGTATAAAAAGATTAAATCTACATGAGATTGATTTGGTTGAATGGGTATGGAGTTGGATGAGTGGGTTAGCACTTTTGCTAATTGAAATGGTGAGTTAAATTAAATAGTCAAGCTTAACTCTTTGAGCTTCTAATTCATATTCGATAAAGGGACGCGAATATGGAAACGATAGAATAGTAAATTATATACATCTATTGTCATGTGCTTGAACTTAATGCATATCATGGTTTGTGCAGGACGTGGATACGAGGTAGGACCGCGGCCATGAGGATTTATATTGTCACGAGCTTCTTATCAGGTGGGTGATTCCTACCCTGGTCAGGTAGTTAATGCATACAGATTTAGATGCATGATCATCTTAAATGATCATGTTACCTTGATCCTGTTCTATTTATCTTATGCTTGATACTTTATCCGTTGGTTATTAACTCCTTGCTGCTATCATGTTTATTTTACCATGATTAGGAGTTATACATATAGATGATGTAAATAACTTAGAATTTGTTTAAGTAAAGTACAAGTAGTAAAGTCCGGATGACAACCTGATTATAAATTGGGCAAAAGGTCATCCGTAGGTAGATAATGTTTTGAACCTAGGGTTAATTTTAGTACCCATAGATTGTATGTTTACTACCGACCATACATTATGTAAACGGTCAGGAGAATGGTATTTAGGGTGTCGCTACGGACCGATGGTCTTAGCCTGATATGATCAGTTGAGTACGACTCCCTACAGGGTAGAGAGTACGTGATCTGGTTAGCATGACCCTCTGTAAAATAGAGAGTCTATGGTGGATGTCTGTTTGTGAGACCTTACATTCATGTCATTTGCATGCACGCTGGCGACGATGTCTCCCTTGTGGTCGAGAGTGTTGCCAGTCATCCTGCCTCCATGGTTACTCATAGGAGGAGTAACCGGTGTGAGGGCAGAGCATTATAGTGTCGCACTCTATCACTACAGACGGTGATAGTTGGATTTGCGTGTCGTAGTCCTGCGTATGTGGCACTCGACCACTCATGGGTAGTGACTGTCGGAGTGGCCAACAGCAGGGACCCCCATCGTGTAGCTTGCTCTTTACGCTTATATACTACTCGATCATACTGCCCACTCGGCCACTCGAGAGTAGTGGTTGGTGTTGAGTTGGGACAGTTGTCATGCTCGAGCCACCGAGGCCACACTGGGATCGTGGTAGCTTTAGGGTGAGCCGACATGACCATGCATACTGCATTGCCGACTTATGACATTTTTGCATATTACCATATATATACATATATGCATGTATATATATATATGGATGATTGTGATTAGCATACATATATAGATGCAGTATATATATATATGCTTATTGTGATGCTGCATTTGTATGTACTATGTTTGTTGCATTTGTTTGCACATATTCATACATGTTATTACATTCTTCTGTATGGTAGTAGGCCATCACTTGTATATTGGTTAGTTGTTCACTGTGATACCCTTGACCCATAGCAGGATGTAGTATGAGTTAGTTCTATTCTTTATACCATATGTTGTGTATATGTGCTCAGGTTGGATAGGTGTAGCGTAGTAGACGTTCAGGTATGTCTGCAGTTCATATTGACTTTTGGTTAGATGGTATATACATGGATATATTATCATGCTAGTGATACCTGTAGATTTTCTGTCGAAATACATGTGATATTAATGTACATGTTTATCTATTACCTGCTAAGTTTTACTCACTCCCACGGACCCTGGGTTTTTCTGTCGCCCAGGTAACAGGTAGAGATCTTCGTGACGACTTGGAGCTGCACCGGCGATCCATCCCATCTGCACATTTTGAGTCTCCCGAGGATTTGTGATTTGTATTTGTGTTATGGATTTGGTTCTATGTATGGACTTCGTCGTTATGTTGTGGACTTTATTTTGTGTCGATGTTTTATGTACGGTTTTAGTACTGTGGTCTTGTCAGGTGGTGTACACCTGTATATTTTCGTATATTTTGTTGTGGGTATGTGTTTATGTTTCCGTTGTGTGTTTGATATACTTATATCTGTTATTATGTTGTTGTTGTGGGCCTACGGGCCTTGTATTAACCCGAGATGTTGCCACGTACAGGGGAGATGCCGTCCGTTTGATTTTCGACACGGCATACTCCCGGCGGCATACTCATTCATACTACCCAACTCGATCACTCGAGAGTAGTGGCGGCTGGAGTCGGGCTAGTCGTCATGCCGTGCCACCCGGGCCATACTGGGGTCGTGGTTGGACGGGTCCACAGACATGGCCATGCATATGCATTGCTGATATATTTATGTATGCATGTATTTGATATATGTTTTACATATGCCTGTGAGATGCTGTATTTGATTGAGCTATGATTGTTGCACATGCTTGTACATCATGATACATGCCATTTGCATTTTATATACTGCCATGTGTTGAGCATGATACATGCGTTGATTCAGATTGTTGTATGCATTTGATTAGCATCATGTTATTGTGTGGTATGGACCGGGTTGTTATTACAGGTGATCATATACTGTTCATATATTGGAGTATTGGTCAGGTATGAGATTGACTTTGTGCGTTATATGGGTTATGTTATTGTATATCTGTTCATGATGATATAGTTTATGGTGTTGCAGACCGTCAAGTACGTTGGTACATTACTTTATGTTCAGTTGATCAGTTTAGTATATACATTGAGTATGACTTTACTGTAGTTACTTGTTATTAGAGTCGGATAGGATTGTATGTCTATTGGACTCATGTTGTATACCTGTAGATTTTCACATGTATACTTGTAGATCTATCCTTATATGTTGTTCATGCACTTTCTATATATTACCCCTGAGTTTATACTCACCACCCCGACTGGCTTCTCGCCTGCGCCTGTAATGTGCGTAAGATTCCTTGGACGTTCGGAGCTCCGCCAGCTGATCCCATCTCACACCGGACGAATGGATATGTTTTCCGTGTTGTTGTATCCTTACGGATTGTTGGTTTGGGTTTTTACCTTGTATTGTTTCCGTATTTGTGATATACAGACGTATTGTATGTATTTGGTCTTTGATTCGATTTCTGTTATGATTCTTGTCGTGTCAAGTCACTCCGGAGTGCACAGTTAGTCTTTGTATCTTATTGATCTGTTTGTATTATTTCCGCTGTGTTTAGTACGTTTGATATGTTGATATATGTGTATATCATATTGTTGTTGTGGGCCTACGGGCCTTGTATTAACCCGATATGTTGCCACGTACAAGGGAGATGTCGTCCGTTTGCTTTTCGGCACGGTATACTCTCGGGGTGTGACAATTTTATTGGTATCAGAGCCCTAGGTTGCGAAGTCCATTTTCGGATTTTATTTCGTTCGGACATCGAGTTTTGCTTTACTCGGTTTTGGTTTTGTGAGTTCTGGGATCTGGCTGTTGCGGACATCTCCGAGCTACAAGGTTTAAGGTATGTTAATTGTTATTACATATCTTTCTATTGGTTATGCATTTAGTTGCTTATAACATGGATGACTTGTAGGATATTGGTTAGTATTCGTAACCGTGGTTTGAGTTTGACCACGGGAATGATATGTTGAGGTTATTAGATATGTACCTACTATCGAAAAGGTGAATTACCTTTGAGAGCCGACTGATACCGAGTCGGATAGCAGGGGTTAGTAGTCACATCTATTGTGGAGATTAAGGATTACGGTCCTAAGATGTTCACTAATTATGTTAGTTAGATCATTACCTATTGGGTGGGTAATGGACAAGTGAGTATACTATTTCTGATGCAGATAGTAGAAAATTAGTGGATGATATTCATGGGGATTTTGATCCCCGGACTGGTCGTTCTAAGTTGTATAACATTGGGAGTACTTTAAGAGTACTTGACTCGGGTTATACGAAGATAGTAGTGTTTGTTAAATACCATTATCCGGATTTAGCCAGTACTTGGTGGAAGAGATAGGAAATAGCCTTCGGGAAATAAGGTATCACTTGGTCACAGTTCAGTAATGTTGTGAGATAGTATTTCTCCACGTCATCTTCTTTGACTCATCGTCAGGGAATTCTTGAGCTTCAGGTTAGGTGATTGTTTGGTAATGAAAGTACCATGCAGAGTCGTTAGACTTGCGAGGGTTACGATCACCTAATAACTCGAGAATGTGATCGACATGTCTTAAGCCACCTACGGTTTATTGGATGACATCTTGATCTTGATGTTTGGATCTCCTATCATGTAAAATATGAAAAAAAAATTATATATGGATTAAACCCTGTAATTAATTGGGATTAATTAAGGGATTAATTGGGCATAATTAGTGGGCTAATGAGTTAAATATTAGGCTTGGGCTGAAATTGGGCTTGATATGCAATTGGGCTTGGGCTGAAATTGGGCTTGATCTGCAATTGGGCTTGGGCTGAAATCGGGCTTGAATTGGAATTGGATTTGGACTGAACTCGGATTGGATTTGACTTGGGGTTAGACTTGACCAGGGCAGGCTCAACCAAACGGAACGACTCTTATAAACCCGATCGTGATCTTCCCTCTCGCGATCCCAACCTCTTCTCGCCGCAAACTTTCCTTCTCCTCTTCGTCAAAATCCCGATCGCCCCATCCACGGCCACTGCGGCTACGCTCTTCCATCGCCACCATCGCCGGCCTCGTTGTCACCGTGAGTTGACTGCCGCCACCCCGATCCCGACCGCTTCTCATCGCAGCTTAGCTCACCATCGGTGTTCTTCGTCCTTCACAGGCCGACGCAATCGCCGCTCGTTCGTCGCTTGATTGCCTACCCTTACTCGAGCTCTTTTCCTCTCGATCCCGACGGCAGCGAGCTCCTCCAACCGACGCGATCGCCGTCACCTTTCCCATTTTCACACGCTGTCTGCCGTCGAGCATCCGCAGCAGCACCGAATGATCCGCCACCACGAGCGAATAAGTTGCCTCTGTTCGATCCGCTGCGCTCTGCTCAGCCGCCATCTCTAAGTTGTGCTCATCGACCTAGATGAAAGCAAACGACGATGCCTTCTTTTGTCGTAGTCGCCATAGTGTTTGGAGATTGGATTGCTCGGTGAATAGGAGACGAGAAAGGGTTGCGAGAGATGATCCGACGGTAAGTTTTGGGTATGCCCATTTGTTTCATCCAGATGCATGAGTTATAGTGTGCCGGTGTGATTGTGATACGATGGATTTCGTCAATTGCTAGTTTGATTCCTGTTCTTTCATTTACTATGATTTGTTGACTATTGAGATTGATCTGATGAGTTGGATCTGAATTAGAACAGGGAGGTGGTGGTTTAATATGAGGTAAGGTTGTAGTTCTCTTGGATGATTTTCAATCCATGATATAGTTTCCTAATTTGTGTTGATCAGGATTGCAAACAATTCAGTGCAGCTATTATTGTGCTAGGTGGGGGCTTGGATCTGTGATTGCTTGCTTCTAACCTCGATGATAGCCAAGTGTTCTATTTCGTATGGTAATGCTTCAATACCATTAATATGGATCTAACTAGTATTTGGGTTAATCTGATAATACACTTATAGTAGGAGATGGGTGATAAGTGTGATTTATGTGTGTAGAAGTTTGATCGAGATATGAGATTGATGTAGAATTTGATTCAATCATTAGATGTGAGACTACACTTAACTGTATCCTATTGTTACAGGACTTTGATTGTGATAGATACATGGACGTGGAGATGGATAGCACGGATTACATAGCAGGTGGGTAATATCTACCTGGTCCGGTAGTTTTGATCAAATTCCTGTGCATGATCTTGGATATATGTTTATACCTATTTACCTTAAATCCACTCATGTTTAATCATATGCTTGTACTGCCTTGACCTTTGAGATATATACTCTGTTACTCATTGATTATCTAGCACGGATAGGAATTATAAACCCTATTATGTATTAGCTGATAGATGTTCAGTAAGTACATGTGGTTAGGGTTATCTTTGTGACTTCAGATTGGGTTACTGTATTACATCACTAGGGTTAGGTGATGGTTTGGATTATGGAGTCGATTGTTATATCATATCCGTATTAGTGGTGCATTTATGATGGATCTAGTTGTCTGTGCATAGATAATTATATGGTTGTCAGTATGTGACCATGGACTAGAGGTCCTAGCGTGATGGTATATCCATTATGGATTGTGTGTATGGTTATATGACGGTCCGATTGTGTATCGCTATGACTAGAGGTCTCGCGTGGTTGGATCGGATGAGTATGACTCTTTCGATAGAGAGAGTCTTGTGGATTGTAGTCCTTGCATAGTTGACTTTGGTTGACCAGACTCCCGGGATAGGGAGTGTGGCGAGGATACATGTATGGAGCTACGATCATTACATTGCATGCATCTGAGTCTCCCTTGTGGATGAGACGGTTGTCGGTGATCCCGCCTCCCGCCACTCGGGGTAGTGGTAGAGGTTGAGGCGAGCATTGGATGTGTCGCTCGGCCACTATGGATGGTGGTAGGAGATGCGACTTGGCCACCGTGCGAGTGGTGTTAGCACTCGCCCACTATAGGCGGTGGTTGTGTGCGTCACGGTTGTCTGTGCGGCGTTTGTCTACTCATGGGTAGGGACGGCGTGGCTGCGGCCCAGGGGCCTAGAGTAGTTAGCTTTTTACGCTTATACGCTACTCACCATACTACCTAACCTAACCACACTCGAGAGTGGTGGCGGAGTCGGGCTAGTTGTCATTTCCACCACCGCCACTCTGGTCGTGGGTTGGGCGTCATGACATGACCATGCATATGCATCGATATATATGTATGCATGTATTTGATATATGTTTTACATATACCGTGAGATGCATTTGATTGAGCTATGATTCGTGATATGGTTGTTCATCATGATACATGTCATCCGTGATTTTATTTATCGCTATGTGTTGAGCATGATACATGCATTGATTGATTATATATGCATTTGATTAGCATCATGTCATTGTGGTACGGAAGGGTTATTATACAGGTGATCATCATTCGTATATGTCCGAGTATTAGTCGGTATGGATTGACACGTACATTATATAGGTTATGTTATTGTATATCCGTCGGATGATATAGCTTATGGTGTTGCAGACCGTCAGGTACGTTGGTACATTACTTTATGTTCAGTTGATCAGTTTAGTATATATACATTGAGTATGACTTTACTGTAGTTACTTGTTATTAGATTTGGATATAACTGTATGTCTATTGGACTCATGCTGTATACCTGTAGATCTTCATATGTATACTTGTAGATCTATCCTTATATGTTGTTCATGCACTTTCTATATATTACCCCTGAGTTTATACTCACCACCACCGACCACTCGGCTTCCTGTCCTGCGTAGAAGATTCCTTGGACGTTCGGAGCTCCGCCAGCTGATCCCATCTCACACCGGATGAATGGATATGTTTTCCGTGTTGTTGTATCCTTACGGATTGTTGGTTTGGGTTTTTCCCTGTATTGTTTCCGTATTTGTGATATACGAACATATTGTATGTATTTAGTCTTTGATTCGATTTCTGTTATGATTCTTGTCGTGTCAAGTCACTCCGGAGTGCACAGTTAGTCTTTGTATCTTATTGATCTGTTTGTATTATTTCCGCTGTGTTTAGTACGTTTGATATGTTGATATATGTGTATATCATATTGTTGTTGTGGGCCTACGGGCCTTGTATTAACCCGATATGTTGCCACGTACAGGGGAGATGTCGTCCGTTTGTTTTTCGGCACGGCATACTCTCGGGGCGTGACATATCATATCCTACCGGAAGTCCTTAGACCGAGTCATGTGTATAGAAATGATTCCGTAGCAAGTGTTTTAAGATTTGGAGATTTGATAAGCATATATTGCAAGTCAAATTATTGGAATCAGAAGTCTCCGAATGTTGGATAAAAGGAGCAAGTTTGGAGTCATGAGCTACTATGGGAGAGTTTTTCGATCATAGAAGACCGATTGCTCGTCAGATCGTTAGCATCTTCTCATGTTTATCAGCGAACTCAGAGGAAAGACTCCGAAGGGAGATTATGTGTGTGCAGTGCGGGTTACGATGAGACACAGAGTCAGATTATCCGATGGACCATTGTATCTGTTTCTACTATAAGCAAATGCAGATTCACGAGGAGAGTATGTATTTTGAAGACTCAGTTAAAGACTATGGATGATGCTTTCGAGCGAACGATCCACAACCTCGAAAGCTGAGATCATTACAGAAGATTGGGTTATCACATCAGCAGAGAATTTACTACCTCAGATATAGTTGGAGCTCTTTGATACTTTCATCCGAAAGAAGTTACTCAGTAGTATCAGCCGAAGACATCTCAGAAGACTCAGACGTTCAGACAACAATTGTTACCTTCCCAGATGACAGCTACAGTTACCTTCCCAGGCGGGATTATGATTTGTTCAGAGGAGAGAGATTTTACGACGATAGTCGTATCTATGCAGTATTCTCCAGTTGCAGCTATACCTTTCACAGAGATGGAGCGTGCTACGATGTTGGCAGTTCTTCAGTATTTTACAGCCGGATGTGTATCATTTAAGACAACAATGTGTTTATCATCTCCATTCTGATTGTTTGATTTGTACCTCGGTTATGATTGATTTCAGTTCCTCCATGATAGTCTTTGCATCTACATGAGCGCAGCCGTCCAGAACAGATGTTGGACAAGTTTACATAATTACTCGAGAAGAAGTATAGAAGACCGAAGGATCGGTCCTTCGGGGTATTACTTTAGGTTATCCTATTTGCGGATATATCGAGAGATACTGGTAGTTATAGGTATCTTTGTCTAGAATGTTCTTATATAGGATTCGAAGGGTTCCTATCGACTTGTGGGTTGGTAATTTTCTCTACCGTCAGGTGAGATGTTGATCAACAATCAAGAAGTCAAGGGATACTCTTAGCCTTTGCTAGACATACCTCCACTATAGACATATCCTTACGGATAGTTGGATTGTTGGAGCATTGGTATACTAGGACTCTCGGATGTACGTATAATCCGAGAGTATTCGGATGTAGTTACGGATGAACTCTCGGGTTGGTCACCACATGGGCAAGTGGAATATGCGATTGAGGTGATTTCGGGAATAGTCCTGATATTGGGGACCTCATACCGGGAGATGATTTTATGGGTATTAGTATTGCTAAACACTATGAGAGATGCGGATAGGATGTTTTAGCGATACTATACCGTCGACTAGTTGGACCAAGAAGGTGATGGAAATCACCTGGTCGAAAGTTTGTGAAGCTAGGTTTCAGGGCCTAGACGGTGACTGACTCTCGTGTCAGTTAATCCGTCCGATATGGATGGAAGGGTATTGTACGCAGAGGCATCATTTCAGGGATTAGGAGCGATTCCAATACCGTTGAATGAAACGTATATTATGTGTATGCTAGTTGAGAAACTAATGAGATTAGTCATTATAGTCTTTCAGTTACTTTCAGTTCTGTGTGACAGAGTGAATTTTTGGACATTGGATTAATTTCTCTTGTGAGAATAAATCTCCGTCTCTGGGAAGGATGGTGGTTCCCAGAGTTGCATTCGCTTTAGGAAAAGTTGTTTCAGGATACTCTTCATTCGAGAGTAATGAGTTATTCGGAGTGTATCCGAAAATAGTGAGTATTGAGACGTTCATGTTGGTGGAACGACATATGGGACACGGTTGATTCCGTAATTTGATGCCAACAGGTAAAGGTGGAATATTAGTGATCGATAGGGTTATGTACCGTGATGAAGTGGGAGCCTAGTACGTTAGACTGTATTGGGAGATTATCTAGGAATCGAAAAGGACTTGATCTGATTTGGATAATCGATGATCGATTAGCTAGGTCCGCTCATTTTCTTCCGAGCCGTAAGGTGGATTTCGTTGGATCGCTTGACGGAATTATATTCATGAAGTATTCTTGAATATCATTTCTGATAGTGATTCATGATTAACCTTACGATTCTGACAAAGTCTCCGATCGGTCACGGGTATAGAGCTCCACTCTGGTACAATTATTGACCTCTAAATATGTTGAGAGAGTATATAAGAGCTGGAAATATAATATTCGAGCTCAGTACCCCACTTAGTCACTTGAGATGTGACTTTGCTCTGGATACTTGAGATGGTTGTTTTGACATCTCGTACTCGTGCATGAGTCAGAAATTTAGGGACCAAATTTTTATAAGTGGGGGAGAATGTAAAATATGGGAAAAAAAATTATATATGGATTAAACCCTTTAATTAATTGAGATTAATTAGGGGATTAATTGGGTTTAATTAGTGTTGGTGCAATCGGCCCAGGTCACGATTGACCAGGACTCGAGTTTGACTCGAGTGATGTTTTGATGTTTGACAAAGTATGTTTGACATAGGATTGACATTGATGTTGGACATTGATGTCGGTTAATATGTTGGGGAGATTGTTTATACAATCGACCCAGGTTATAATTGACTTGATAGTTGACCAGGGTTGACCATGTGATTATGGGAAAGTCCAAGCATGGGTCTTGGCAAGGTAAAGTCCAAGTCATGGGTACTTGGCATGGAAAGTCCAAGTGGGACACTTGGCAATTGGGAAAGTCCAAGTCTTGAGCACTTGGCAAATGGAAAGTCCAAGCATGGGTCTTGGCATGGAAAGTCCAACATGGGTTGGCAAGGGAAAGTCCAAGCTTGAGTCTTGGCATTTGGGAAGTCCAAGGGTATTGATATTGGCAGCGTAAAGTCCAAGCGGAGTCTTGGCGGTGTAAGTCCAATGTGCCTTGGCGGTGTAGACACCGTTAGCATGACATAGCCGATGGAAGCACCTGGAAGCTAGCGCGATGGATGAACAAGTCATGAATGACTTGGAGGGATCCGAGAGGCATGAGGCTGATGGAGGTGGCTAGAAGGCTTAGGTCTAGGCTAAGGGTGGTCTAGCAAGTATGGGGGCACCATACTTGGGTTTAAACCTCATGTTTGAGGTTGACAATCGACTGACATTATGGCCGGTTTGACTACCGTGAGTCGACTTGAGTTCGACTGCCAACTTGGGGCTGAAAATGCCGCAGCGGATCGGCATTTCGTTAATGCGATCGATGGATCAGCGATCGCCAAGGGATGGCGATCGCACCGGTCAGTGTTGAGCGAGCGCTCCGTAGCCCGGGCTGGTCGGCTACGGCGTTACCGCCAATGTTGGCGATGCCAAGAGATCCGTTGGAGTTTTTCCAGCGTGGATCGATCTGTTGTCTCACGACAACAGTGGCATCAGTCGACTGGTGACTTATGGCAGTCGACTGATAGGCGGAAATCTAGCCCAACGCAGGTTATAAAAGCAGCTCGGAAGGAGGGTTTTAGCAGTGATTTTCTTGGACATTTTGAAGCGATTTGCTGCTGCAAATCAGAGCCTTCAAGTGCTAGTCTAAGGCAATCAACAAGCAAGCTTCTAAAGAGTTTTTGTAAAGTGTTCTTTACTTCTCTTGTTGTATTTCCTCTTATATTTGCTTGTTGTATTTAGATTATTGTTGTAATCTTATTGTAAGAGGTTTCTCCACCTCCGACTTGTGTCGAGAAGGAGTATTTATCATAGTGGTGTGTGATTGGCATCGCTAGAGCTCTTTAGAGCTCGATCCGTGGAGTAGGAACCGGTTCGGTTCCGAACCACGTTATATCCTTGCGTTTGTGTGTTTGTGTTTTCGTTATTGCTTTATTGTCTTTGTTTCCGCTGCGCTAACGAAAATTGTAGACAAGCACGCGAACGATTTCCATCTACGTACGGTCAACGCTATTCACCCCCCCTCTAGCGGCGTCAAATCCCCAACAAGTGGTATCAGAGCCTGGTGGCTCTTCAACGGATTAACAACCGAGAGCAAGACGCTAGAGGGTAAAAGATGGAAGTTCAAGATCAATTAGGTTGGGACATCAACACACCGGTGCCCTACACCCTATACGGACGAGAAGGATTCAATTCTTGGAAGGGAAGAATTGAGGATTTTATTATGATGATAGACTTTGAGGAATGGTCCATTTTGATGGATGGATTTGAATATCCAAGAGGACCAAGAGGTGGATTCCTCAAAAAGAAGAGGTGGACCGAAGAGCAAGTTCAAGCATCCGAGAAAAATGATAAGGTGATAAAATTTTTAATTGATTTAATACCTAACAATATCTTGTGTATGTTAGGTAATTATGTAGATGCTAAAGAGTTATGGAGCCAAGTGGCAAAGCTCCATGAAAACTCATCATCGGTTCGAGAAGAAGAAGAAGATGTAGAATGCTCATCGGTCCAATCGGAAGAGGCCAAAGAAGCAAGCTCCTCCTCACAAGCAAGTGAGGATTCAGAAATTGAAGAAGAGTCAACATCCGGGTCAAGAGGAGAGTGTGAAGAATTGGAGGTTGAGAGGCCATCAATCTCCAAGGAGGAGGTAGAAGTGGAAGAAGCATCCACCTCAAGGATTGAGGGGGAGGAGAGAACCTCCATACCGGAGCATCAAGAAGAAGCTTCTACATCCAGTCAAGATGAAGAAGTGTCAATTCCGAACTCCACCACTAACCTAGGTAACTCAAACACTCTAATTTCAAATAAAAATAATATCATGTGTTTTGAGTGTAGGGAAACCGGGCACTACAAGAGCAAGTGCCCAAAGAAGGTTAGGAAAGCTCCACCGACACCAAAAGTCAAGGATGTCGGTTCCCCAACATCTAAAGGCAAGGAGCACATCATATGCTTCAAGTGCAACTCAAAGGGGCATTATCGGAGTCAATGCCCTAGGGGGAAGAAGAAGGGGCAAGAAGGAGCATCATATGTAGGGGGAGCCTCCAAGGCAAACCCTAAGGTATATTTCAATAATGCACCTTCTAGATTTAATAGTCAAAAGCATGCTAGGAATTTTAATTCCCTTGCAATTCATAAAGAGCATGCTAGAAGTAAGGAATTTTGCTTAGGTGCTAAAAATGTTTACCTTAGGAGAAAGGAGAAATTTGGGACTAATGTCCCTAAAAATATTTTACCTAGGGATTCAATCAAGAAAATAGGAGAACATCTAGGTCTGAACCCTAAGTGGACTAGGCATATGCCTAGGAAAACCAATGCCCAAGATTTAAATCAAAATTCTAAAATTGGGCAATTAGAATTAGAAAACCAAGCCTTGAGGTCAAGGCTTGAAAAACTTGAAAAGACCCTTAAGGTTATGCAAAATCACATGCAAGGGTCAATTGGTCAAACTCCTAGGTCAAAATCTCAAAGTCAACATTTAGGACCTAAGAGTCAAAAGTCAACCAAGGGCAAGAACGGTTTGGGTCACAAACCTAAGCCTAAGGTGGCTTACCATAGTGTTCCATTTGACTATGGAACACAAATTAGGTCCCGGAAGACCAAGGTCAATAGGGAAGTCATCCCTAGAGTTGACCAAAGGGTGTGCCTAGTGGCTAGGATTTCTAGGAAACCTAGGGTGGCCACTAAGAAGGTTGCAAGGGGAGTCACCCCTAGAGTCAACCTAGGCAAGACCAAAATGACCAAGGCTAATAAGCCTAGAAAGGTATCTAGGGAGGTTATCCCTAAGGAATACCTAATTAACCCTAGGAGCTCAAATCGGTTTTGGGTTCCTAAGAGCGTGATTGATTCACGCTAGATGGGTTTAGAGTGTGCCAACCTTGATTGGATGGGTAGTTAACTCAACCATGATAAAGGTGGCATTTTAGGTTATTTTCAAGGTTATGGATACCTTGGAAATAGATTTGAATTAATATCCTAAAAGATTTTAGGATGTGCCAATGCATTGTTAAAATTAAGAAAAATCAATTAAATTGGCACAATTTAGGTTTAGAGGTTAGTGTGTCATTTTAGGTTTTTTGCACACTAGGGAGATTAATGATAATATGGCAACAATATATCTAATTATATCAAATGGCAATTAATATTAAAATTTAGGTATTACTATACCTATATATTTTATATGTCATGCCTTGATTGTCATATGTCATGTCATGACATCATGCCTATTTCTATGATTTTATATGTCATGAGTATGCTTAGGTTTTAGGTTAATGTCATGTATGCTTAGTTTTATATCATATGCCATGACATCATGATTATGAGCATATACTTATTTATATCTTCATTAATGCCATAATCATTCATGCATTTGATTAAAATTGAGTTAAGGACTTTGGCATGACTTGGAGTCCCATTTATAAGGGAATCAAGTAGAGTTGCCTTAGAAAAATTCATGAAACCCTAGTTTAGGGAGAACAAAACCCACATCTCACATCCAATTGACATGTATGTGTATTTATACACCCTAGATACATGTGAGATGCTAGGATATGAGTTGAGTTCAAGGTGCATAGTTTTTGCATCTAGTTGAACCAAAACTCATCTAATTTTATTTGTGGATCATTGAGAAAGCTTGTGTACAAGTCATGTGCATAGAGCCTAAGGAATATGATCCAAAATAAGGTTTTGAAATCATTTTAAAATCAATTTAGAAAACCTTGGTGAAGTCTATCTTTTGATAGCAATCACCATTGATGAAGTTGATACAAAATAGGGCCAAAACATTGAAAATTTCAATGGTTTTGAGTTTTGTATCAAACTCACTATTTTATGTGTAAAATAGTTTTCAAACATTTTTCACCCATTGTTTTGGTCATAAGTATTATACGTATCAAATTTCATGATTTTTCGATATACGTATAATTAGTTATGATTTTCTGAAATTGGATTCTGATAGTTGAGTTTCGGAAAATTCAACTACCAGTCGACTGCCATTGGTGGCAGTCGACTGATGTATGTGGCAATCGACTGATTATTGTCAGGAGTCGACTGCCAGGTCTGATTTCGGGTTAACAAGGTTGTTTAGCCCATTTTCAGCCATGGTAAAGGTCTCTAACCACTCCTAACCCTAGGATATGCTTTGGGAAGCATTATGAAGGGTAAAAATTCATTGGATATGGATTTGGAGAGGTGTTAGGTCAAAGTATCAATTTGAGGTGGTGGAAAGTTCAATGTTGAATTTCCAACCTTAATTTTGATGGTTTAGAGTTCCTATTGGCTTAGGGACTCCCCAAGGACATTGTTGGTGCAATGGTCAAGGGGGAGCAAGCCTTTATGGGGAGGTATCCATCTTGGGATGATGGATGTGTTTTTCTCCTTGAAAAGGAGAAGTTATTGGGAGAGTATCATCAATTGGGAAAATTGATGGGTCTTTGATACCCAATTTGGAAATTGGGAGAGAGTATAGGATTGCCTCTCTTGAGTGATATGAGACTTATCACTAGGAAGATGATAGACATCCTAGGTATTTTTGGATCAAGGGGGAGATTGTAAGATCTCATTGGGACATGAGACATTGACCCCCTTGGAGGGATAATCTTTTTGATGTTAGTCAAAAAGGGGGAGAATGTTTGGGGGAGAACATTTGGTTTACATTTTCACTTGAATGTTTGGGGGAGAACATTTGGTGAGTATTTACCAATTTGGGATAATTGGTAAGGGATTTGAGTTAGTGTTCTAACTCATGATTTGATTGGTTTTTGTCAAACATCAAAAAGGGGGAGATTGTTGGTGCAATCGGCCTAGGTCACGATTGACCAGGACTCGAGTTTGACTCGAGTGATGTTTTGATGTTTGACAAAGTATGTTTGACATAGGATTGACATTGATATTGGACATTGATGTCGGTTAATATGTTGGGGAGATTGTTTATACAATCGACCCAGGTTATAATTGACTTGATGGTTGACCAGGGTTGACCATGTGATTATGGGAAAGTCCAAGCATGGGTCTTGGCAAGGTAAAGTCCAAGTCATGGGTACTTGACATGGAAAGTCCAAGTTGGACACTTGGCAATTGGGAAAGTCCAAGTCTTGAGCACTTGGCAAATGGAAAGTCCAAGCATGGGTCTTGACATGGAAAGTCCAACATGGGTTGGCAAGGGAAAGTCCAAGCTTGAGTCTTGGCATTTGGGAAGTCCAAGGGTATTGATATTGGCAGCGTAAAGTCCAAGCGGAGTCTTGGCGGCGTAAGTCCAATGTGCCTTGGCGGTGTAGACATCGTTAGCATGACATAGCCGATGGAAGCACCTGGAAGCTAGCGCGATGGATGAACAAGTCATGGATGACTTGGAGGGATCCGAGAGGCGTGAGGCTGATGGAGGTGGCTAGAAGGCTTAGGTCTAGGCTAAGGGTGGTCTAGCAAGTATGGGGGCACCATACTTGGGTTTAAACCTCATGTTTGAGGTTGGCAGTCGACTGACATTATGGCCGGTTCGACTGCCGTGAGTCGACTTGAGTTCGACTGCCAGCTTGGGGCTGAAAATGTTAAATACTGGAAAATGTAAAATAGTAAATTAAATGGTCAAATAATTAAGGAAATAATCCTGGAAATTTTTCAGGGATTTTAGGGAATTAGGAATTTTTCCGGAATTTTTCTGGAATTAAACGGACTCCATATGAGATTTTTACGGGGATAAAGTAAATAGGCTTTAGAGGGGTCTATTTAAAGGGGATAAATATGCGATGGAAAACCCTAATTATCTATTTCCCTTTTTCTATTCTCTCCGCGTTCCCCTTCTAGCTTCTCTCGCGCGATCCCTTCTTCCCCGATTTCCTTTTTCTTTCCCCCGCGCCCGAAACCCCCCTCGCAACCGCCTCTTCTCTCGCTACATGGCCCGCCGCCCGACAAGACTGCTCTCCTCTCGGGCTCGACCACGTGGATAACAGGATCGCGACCGGCAGCTCTCGCCGGCCTCGCTCCGACCGTCGCGCACAAGACCGGCAGCCTCTCTCGCAGGCCACACAACCGCCGAGCCGACGCCCTCTCCTCGCGGCAAGGACGGCTAACTTCGCTGATGGGACCAAGGACGCGCCAAGCTGAAGGGTCGTGCGGTTGGCGCCGGCTGGCAGCCGAGTGAGGTCGTTTCTCCACGATCTCGCCGAGCTATACTTTCGCGCGTGTAGAATTAGGGCAATGGTGGAGACTGCCGGGCTGGGAACTACTCTTGGGCCGAGCATCGCTGGTTGATCTTGAGCCGTGAACAGGGGATTACCGCTGAGGATAGGGCAAAGGAGTTGGCGCGTTTTTCCGGCGAATAGGCGATTTGGGGGAAAATGTCATGGGAGACTTCCAAGCTTGGTAAGATTGAACTATCTTCTCTTTTTATTAGCTGTAAATTTATAGATTATGGGTTGTTGGCTGTGAGATTTAAGATGGAGAATTGGTGGTAAGTTCAGATATGGGTGTTTATAAATGTATAATATGTTGTTAATTTGTTTAATGGTCGATAGGGATTAATGCGGAGGATTTATTAGGTTAAATGGGATAACTAGATCAATATAGTTGACCCGGGATTTTATTAAGCATTTGGGTTAATGGGTTTAAGTCCGAAATCGGCTTAGGATTTGATTTGTCGGTGGATTGCATTATGTGTTTAACAATAGTTATGCATTATACAGGTTTTGGTCACGAGGCAGGTTCACGGTCGTGACGATCTGGTTCTTTTTGCGGACATTTTATCAGGCGGGTACTTTGACTTATCTTTTAGATATAGTCAAGTTGATATGTTAGTTAGGATAGCATGCAATAATATTCATGTTTATATGCCTAGTGTGTTTTTGTGCCTATTGATACATGCATTGGATAGGATATGATTATATCTCCCTGTTTTATTTGGATCATAGTACTTGGATTAGGGATATGTACATACTGATTGTACATATTATTCGGATAGATATTTTGAGTAGGATTGACATGCTTTAGTATCATGCACCATCTTGCATGATTGCATGCTGGCTGGACGGGGTTCCATTATTATTGAGCCCGCAGCCAGTTACATGACCTGCACACACTGCCACTCATGGGTTAGTGGTACATCAGGAGGGTGTGTGCAGTTGCTCTGTCAGGCTCCGCTGGTCCGCTCATGGGTAGCGATGAGGCAGCGTGGTAGCAGGCAGGGATCCCTCCTCTGGTCTATGACACCGGGAGATGAGAGCTTAGCTCCCCCACTATGTTTGGGGCAGGAGGATAGGTGTACTCCGACAGCATCCTGTCCACTCGGTCACTCAGGAGCAGTGATGGCAGAGTGCACAGTTGTCATAGCCCTACCCACTCGTTTTCACCATTGCGTGTGAGGCGGCTGACTGGCGTCAGGGGTGACCATGTCATTTGCACGACATGCATTTTGCACGGATTGCATTTGTATTGTGTTTGCTGCATTATTGTATTGATGCCTTGGATGTTGCATATGATTGACATGCATACAGGATTCATATTCTTATATGGTGATGACTTTATCTCTTATAGTAGGGCACATGCTCCTATATCGAGTAGGAGACTGTGTGTGTACAGTCCTTTTGCATTTATTTCTTGCTTACCATATATATGAGACTGTACTGGCATGATTAGTATTGTTAGCTATTTCTTACTATTCATATCGACTAGTATCCGCTAAGTTCTTTGAACTTACCCCGTGGATTTATTTTTATTTCAGGATGAAGCTGTCAGGAGAGTCCAGTTGCCATATTCCCCCCCCCCTCGTAGTGACAATTTATTAGTTGTCTGAGTTATGGAATTGGATTTATGTACTCGTGGATTTTTTTGGGGTCCTTGTGGACCATTGGTCAGATTTTATTTTGATTGGTTTGGTTGGGTATTCCTGCCCAGATGGCAGAAGGGGTAAGTCTAGTTAGTGTAGACTTTGTTTACCTAGATTTGTTGGCCTGAGGCCTTATTATTATCTGCGTGTGTTGTGGTATGATTCGTCGTGTTGGCCGATGTATAGTGGGTGTAGGCCTTGTATAAAAATTGGTATTGTCACACCGTCTGGGAGATCTTTGTCGGATTTTAAATGCAGGCGGGACTCCTCGGCGTGACAATTTATTTGTATCGAGCGTAGGTTTGAGTTCTTAGGGTCTTTGGGTTTATGGAGTTCGCCAAGTTTGGCGAGTTAGCTGGGTATTTTTGAGTTGCAGTTCAGCGATTTTTATGTTTGAAATTGAGGTATTATTAGAGGTCATATATGGGGATTTAAGCGGACAGGACATCTCCAGACAGCTAACAGGTAAATATATTCTAGAAAATTTTCTAGATTTAGTACATATTTATTTTTGGTTATGCGGTGATATCATGTTTTATCTAGTATTGTTTTAACCTGATATCTGTTGGACAATTAGATTTTTAGGTTGCTGGTTTATGGATAGTATTTGGTTATAAATTGCTATTACTGCTATACGTAGCTTGTTATCATTGTGATAAAAATGATTAGATATTATTGGTAGATGTTTACCACTTAGGATTTGACTAGTATTAGGATTATTAGACTAGTTGAATAATATGACTAAGATGGATAAATTCGTAGAAGGCATGATGACATGATTACAGCTTATGTAGTTTAGAGTATATATAAGCATCTGATGCTGTATTTAGTATTGCCTTGATTTTGATCTGGCATGACCCTTTAGTTATACCCTAATTAATTTCAGCCATTGATTGTCATTAGTATGACTATGTTGTCATTATTTAGACAGTGTGTTATATATTTATATGGTTATATGTTTTTGCGGTGGATACCATGATTAAGACTAGTAGAGATAGAATAACTTAGATGAAGTTATTCTGTAGGAGCGGATCTCAGGAATGAAACAACATTAGTGGAACCCTAGGTGTAATAAACCGGATGTGCATATTGGTATGTGATTACCCATTTACTGTTTCAGTGATATGGTGATCGGAGGTCGAATGATTAGGATGCGATTAATCCTTACTATATCTCCCATTCTTGGTTGAGAGAGAGAGTCTGCAGTAGAGTCTCTCTATAGGTAGGTGCTTTGTATACATGTGGTCTCTCATGCATGGTTGAGATGACCTCTTTTACGAGATATATTCTTGCTTTATTCGTTCGGAGTTGGTGATAATCGGATTTGTATGACATCTGTAGCTAGATAGCTAATTTACAGTTAAGTAACCACGAGATCTGTGGTAGCATGTTATAGCATGCATGATTGGTAGTAGGACGATATAATTTGGGATTAACCCTCTTGAAGGGCTTGATAGTAGACTTGTGGTCCTTATTGGCCTTGATAGGCATTTCCTGTTAGTTGGGGCGAACCCTATGATTAATCGTCTCGACGTGATTATTAGTGGATTTATGATTTTGATCGACCTTGATAACCGATCATGTTAGAAGGGTTGGAACGTTAGATTTAACCATCTCGACTTATTTATTTATAAGTCGATGATCTTTACCGACTTTGGTAAACATTTTGTATTAGAGGTGTTGAAACCCTCGCTTGACCGCCTCAATGGGTTTAATTGTAGATCGGTGATCTTTATCGACTTGGATAGTCTTTCTATGCAAGATGCATTGGGTAATCTTAGGCTTAACAACCTAGGATAATCGACTGTCCACGAGTTCCATTCGTGGTAACATGTAGTTGCACGTAGACAGTGCTATTGATTGTCGACCCACGAGTTACGTTCGCGGTAGCTCATAGATAGTTCCCTTTGTATTACCTCGAGAGCCATGAGGCTTTGTCGTGGTATCTGGATGTGCATTGCTTGTTGCAGTGATTGTTATATGATCAGGATAGTTGCAGACTGATATTGGTACTCGATAGTTACTCTGCTTGTTCCTGTGACTTCTATTATGTGCATTATGATTATGCACTATTGTCTATACATCCACAGAGTGGTTGTACTCACTCCCTCCTCACTTATACTCTAGGTTAATTGATGGAGGACGTGTTCAGTGGACCTACCTTGGTGTCGCTCAGAGAGTTCTTTGCCGTGCTTGTCTCCCTGCATCGTCGGGATGCCGCTTTGTTTACTTTATCGGTGTTGCATTTTGATTATGCACTTTGGATTTTTAATTACAATTTATTTGGTGTCACAAAACTATTTTACTTTGTTTGATATATGTTTAGTCGTGCATGCATGCAGTTATTGAAATACTTATATTTCTATAATTATTTCGAGGTTTTTACCAGATTTGGTCTATGGATTTTGGATATTGTCACTAAGGGGCTCCCTTGTCATTTGGATGACGGATATGTCCCCAGGACGTGACAATTTATTGGTTTGCGGGTTTTGTGTTTCGAGGATTTTATTTTCCTTAGATTTTTGGGAGTTCTCGTGTTTTGAGACCAAGCAAGCTGAAGGATATCTCTGAGCTATAGGAAAAGTATTGTCTTTAGTAGTTACGGTACTTTTGTGGCTAGGAAAACTATTGACTTAGTGAAATTGTCCCTACTCATGGTCGGGGACGAGGTCGATAACGTATTGACCTTGAGGAACCTAACGATGATTTCAGAAGTACGGATTCTTTAGAGGTGTCGACTGATGTCGAATTAGGAAGCTAGGGATTTGGCCTGCTAGTCACCCATTTGAAGGTCAAGGAGTAAACCCTCAGAGAATATCAGTCTCTGCTATTAGTGGTTTGGTTATGGATAAGGCGTGTATACTTACACTGGTCAAGACGATGAAAGATCGTTTTACCTTATTATAGGAGGTGTCGGGTGGGATATTTATCTGTCCCAGAATTTTCCAGAGAAGATCCGGAACTCTTTGTTAAAAGAGAGATTGACCTTTGAGATTATGCATCGATTATCGATGATAGAATGCGTTAGTTGTGGAAGGAAATGAATATCCTTCATTGTGGGTAGAGGATCTATTTAGATCAGCTATAGGACACCTGTATATACTCTAGGTTTGATCTATGACTGGTGGGTTGATATTGTAGTGACATGGTATCATACAATTATCATTGTAGTTGTGTTGATCGTTATATCATCAACCTAGAGTAAAGAGAATACAGGTGTGTAGCGAAGACAATTTCATACTTGGTATGAATTTGTATGAGCTTGTGATTATCTTATTAGACTTAATGACGACTTAGTCGTCCAGGGATTTGGGAAGTCGTGTATTTTGGACACGATTGACTCAGTTGTGGTTGTTGGATTGCGTAACTTGGTCACTACTGAGGGTGGTAGTTGGAGTTACGCACTCGGTCACCGTTGATGGTAGTTTTCTTGGTATTGATTTGGATATTACCATAGATATGGATAGGATGCTCTAGCGGTACTACATCGCTGACTGGTTGGACTAGGAAGGTGATAGAATTTATGTGGTCTGAAGCTTGTGAAACCAGTTTCAGGGCTCAGACGATGGTTGACTTTTACGCCAGTGTTGATTAATCATTCTGGTATGGATGGAAGGGTGGTGTACATGGATGCATCATTTCGGAGATCGGAGCGATTCCGATGCTATTGAATAAGACGTATCCTAAGCTTACGGCAATTAAAGGACTGCGAGGTAAGCCGTCATATATATGACGTGGACTTCACAGTAATTATGTTGTTTTGAATAGGCGAGGAGCAGGAATGCTCATGGGATTTTGGCTAGCTACTGGATTTGGAACACGAACGGTTGTAACAAGGAAGTTTGGTCGCAATAGCCTCCCATGCACTTACAGAGTGTGTGGTGGAGTGGATTTTGGACTGTAGATGGACTTCTCTTGTAAAAGATAATTTCCAATCTCTAACTCCGAGGAGGATAGTGATTTCCGGAGTTGCATTAGTTTAAGGAACAGCTGCATCAAGAAATTCCGATTCCGGAATGGAAGTGGAAGTGTATTATTATGGATTTTGTGGTGAGTTTGCCTAGGACACGTCAATGCCATGATGCGATTTGGGTAGTCGTTGACTGACTAACCAAATCCACGCACTTCTTAGCGATTCGGAAGACCGACTCTCAGAATCGTTTGACAGAGTTATATTGTTGGGATACCATCAGATTGCATGATGTTCCTTTTAGCATTATATCAGATAGAGATCCCCGTTTCACGTCTCGGTTTTGGCAGAGTCTGCAGCAGACCTTAGGCACACAATTCGTTTTGGTATTGCATTCCATCCGCAGACAGATGGACAGTCTGAGCGGGCCATTTAGACACTCGAGGACTTGCTAAGGTCCTATGTAATGGATTTCGGGGGCAACTGAGAGGACCAGTTGCTAGGACCCGTAGAGCTCAGTATGAGACAGGGTTGGTCCGTACTATCAGACAAAGGATGGACGAGACGCAGGATCGTCAGAAGAGTTATGCAGATCGGAGATGGAGACCTCGGAAGTTCTCTATTGGTAACCAGGTATTCCTGCGAGTCTCACCCACGAAAAGGGGTGAAGAGATTTGACCTTCGTAGTAAGCTAACTCCTAGATACATTGGTTTGAGGTTTTGGAGAGCATCGGAGCAGTCGCTTACCGTCTAGGGCTACCACCATTTTTGGCTGGTATCCAGGATGTGTTTCAAGTGTTCATGCTGAGGAAGTATATGTCAGACTCTACACATTCTATCAGATGTGTCAGGTTCCATTCAACCTGATGCTACTTATGTAGAGGTTCCGATATGGATTTTGGATCACAAGAACGACAGTTGTGAAACAAGATTTTGCAACTTGTCAAGGTCGGGTGGAGTCCCCTCACAGATGAGGATGCTACTTGGGAGTTTAAGGAAAAGATCAGAGCTCAGTACGCCACTTAGTTACTTGATATGTGGTTTTCCCCAAGTACTTAAGTTGAGCAGTGTGACATTGCTTGTTGGTACTTGAGTAAGAAATTTGGGGACCAGATTTTTATTAGTGGGGGAGAATGTTAAATACTGGAAAATGTAAAATAGTAAATTAAATGGTCAAATAATTAAGGAAATTATCCTGGAAATTTTTCGGGATTTTTAGGGAATTAGGATTTTTTTTCGGAATTTTTCTGGAATTAAACGGACTCCATATGAGATTTTTACGGGGATAAAGTAAATAGGCTTTAGAGGGGTCTATTTAAAGGGGATAAATATGCGATGGAAAACCCTAATTATCTATTTCCCTTTTTCTATTCTCTCCGTCGCATTCCCCCCTTCGGCAGTTCTCCTCGCGCGATCCCTTCTTCCCCGATTTCCTTTTTCTTTCCCCCGCCCAAACCCTCGCCGCCTCGCCCACTTCTCCTCGCCACGCACGCCGACAGACTGCTTCTCCTCATGGGCTCGTCGACCACGGCGCGATAACAGATCGCTCCTCGCCTCCGACCGTCGCGCCGCACCGGCAGCCTCCTCGCGTGTCGCGCCACAGCCGCTGCACGGACGCCCTCTCCTCGCGGCGACAACTCGCTGATGGGACCAAGGACGTCGCCGACGGGCTGAAGGGTCGCGGTTGGGAAGTCCAAGGGTATTGATATTGGCGTCAGAAGTCCAAGCGGAGTCTTGGCGGCGTAAGTCCAATGTGCCTTGGCGGTGTAGACATCGTTAGCATGACATAGCCGATGGAAGCACCTGGAAGCTAGCGCGATGGATGAACAAGTCATGGATGACTTGGAGGGATCCGAGAGGCGTGAGGCTGATGGAGGTGGCTAGAAGGCTTAGGTCTAGGCTAAGGGTGGTCTAGCAAGTATGGGGGCACCATACTTGGGTTTAAACCTCATGTTTGAGGTTGGCAATGATCGTGACATTATGACGGGTTCGACGGTGAGTCGACTGAGTTCGATCACAATTTGAAAATGTTAAATACTGGAAAATGTAAAATAGTAAATTAAATGGTCAAATAATTAAGGAAATAATCCTGGAAATTTTTCAGGGATTTTAGGGAATTAGGAATTTTTCTGGAATTAAACGGACTCCATATGAGATTTTTACGGGGATAAAGTAAATAGGCTTTAGAGGGGTCTATTTAAAGGGGATAAATATGCGATGGAAAACCCTAATTATCTATTTCCCTTTTTCTATTCTCTCCGTCGCGTTCCCCCCTTCGGCAGTTCTCCTCGCGCGATCCCTTCTTCCCCGATTTCCTTTTTCTTTCCCCCGCCCAAACCCCCTCGCAACCCTCGCCCCTCTTCTCTCTCGCCGCTGGCCGTGCTGGCCGGCGGCGCCGACAAGACTGTTCTCCTCTCGGGCTCGTCGACCACACGACAACAGGATCGCGACCGGCAGTTCTCGCCTCTCGCTCCGACCGTCGCCAGACCGGCTCTGCAGGCGCTGCCACACCGCCCATAGCGCGCCTCTCCTCGCGGCAAGCGACGACAACTCGCCTGATGGGACCAAGGACGCGCCGACAGTGAAGGGTCGTGCAGTTGGGCGTCGGCGTTGGCAGCGCTTCGAGTGAGGTCGTTCTCCACGATCTCCGCCGGAGCTATACTTTCTGCGTGTAGAATTAGGGCAGTCGGGTGGAGACTGTCGTCGGTGTGGGAACTACTCTTCGGGCCGAGCGTCGCCGGAGGTTGTTGATCTTGAGCCGGTGAACAGGGGATTACCGTTGAGGATAGGGCAGTGGAGTTGGCGTCGGGTTTTCCGGCGAATAGGGCAGATTTGGGGAAAATGCTGCGGGGAGACTTCCAAGCTTGGTAAGCTTGAACTATCTTCTCTTTTTATTAGTTGTAAATTTATAGATTATGGGTTGTTGGCTGTGAGATTTAAGATAGAGAATTGGTAAGTTCAGATATGGGTGTTTATAAATGTATAATATGTTGTTAATTTGTTTAATGGTCGATAGGGATTAATGCGGAGGATTTATTAGGTTAAATGGGATAACTAGATCAATCTAGTTGACCCGGGATTTTATTAAGCATTTGGGTTAATGGGTTTAAGTCCGAAATCGGCTTAGGATTTGATTTGTCGGTGGATTGCATTATGTGTTTAACAATAGTTATGCATTATACAGGTTTTGGTCACGAGGCAGGTTCACGGTCGTGACGATCTGGTTCTTTTTGCGGACATTTTATCAGGCGGGTACTTTGACTTATCTTTTAGATATAGTCAAGTTGATATGTTAGTTATGTTAAATACCGAAATTTAAAATACGAAATTAAATGGCCAAAATTTCGGGGAAATAATCCTAGGGATTATTTTCGAGATTTTTAGGAATTTTTAGGAATTTTTCTGGATTTAAATGGAGGTTGTACAAAATAATTACGGAGATAGGGAAAACAGACTTTTAAAGGGTATGTTTAGATGAGTAAATAGAATAAATTTAACCTAAGTTATTAATATCGGTTTTTATATTTTTCTATTTCCTTTTCTTCTCCCGTGCGCCCGATTCCCTTTTGCGGTTACTTCTCTCGCGCGGCTCCCTGCTCTCCGCCGACGACCAGGCGCCGCTCTTCTCCGCCCCTCTCGCATCTGACCGCCGCCTTGATGGCCGCTGTGGGTTCGCCGACGCCTCTCTCTTCCTCCGCGCGCGTCGGCCGCCACAGCCACAGGGCAGTCGTCGCCGGACTCCTCTGCCCTAGGCGACGAGCGCCGGCCTCCTTTGCCATCGGACCGCCACCGTGAACTATCTCTTCGGTCGTCGCTGCCAGCGCCGGCCAACCTGGACAGTGCCGGTTCGGCGTCACAGTCACTGTTGGAGGGCTGCGATCACTGCGCCGGTGGTCGCCGGAGCAAGTGAGTTAGGGCAGTCGGAAATTTTCTCCGGTGAACAGGGTAGAGGAGTTGCTGCCGGAGGAGTCTAAATTTCTGGTAAGATGATTGATTTTTCTTTCCTTATTGAAGTTTGTTTGGCCCTAATGTTGCTACAATTAGGGGAGAGCCATCGGTGGAGTTCCTAGGGCTGGTAAGCATGGTTTGGTGTTTGAGGTGGCTGTGATTGGAGTTGTTGTGGGTTGAGAGGGATGTAAGAGTCTATTTGGGTGATATCGGCGGTACATGGCTAAGGTCGGGTGTGAATTTTGGAAATGGAGTTGGGAATCTGATTTGGGGGAAGGATTGGTTGTCGGTGGGATTCTAAGGCCGGTAAGTATGATTCCGGTGTTATTCGGTTGATCGGTACGGTATTCGGAGGATATGGGATTTGGGTGATATTGTTTGATCTTGAGGATATTTTTATAGGTGATGAATTAGGTTAATTGATTTGGAATTAATTGGGCTAAATTAATTGTATGGATATTTATGGAAAAGGAAAATTGGAAATAGTTTGGGTTAATTGGGATATAAAGGAAAACGATTAATTATTCGATTTGTCGTTGAATTGTATTTTTGTGCTTGACTATAGTCATGCTTTATGCAGTTTCATCCGAGGCGAGTCCCGATCGTGAGGTTTCATTTTTCATGATATATATTCAGGCGGGTATTTTGACTTAACTTTTAGATTAAGTCAAATTGATATGCTAGTAGGATAACTTACAATAATTTTTTCATGTTTATATGCCTGGTATACTTTTGGTGCCTACTAGATACATGCATGTGATAGGATATGATTATATTTTCCTGTTTGATTTGGATCATAGTATATGGATTAGGGATATATACATATTGATTGTACATATTATTCGGATAGGTATTTTGAGTAGGATTTACATGTTTTAGTATCATGCACCATTTTTGCATGATTGCATGCTAGCTTGACTGGGTTCCATTATTGTTGAGCCCTCAGCTAGTTACATGGCCTGCATACACCTCTCATGGGTAGTGGTACATCGAGGAGGTGTGTCTGATTGCTCTGTCGAGCTCCATTGGTCGCTCATGGGTAGCGATGAGGCGTGGTAGCGAGCGAGGATCCCTCCTCTACGGCCTATGACAGGGAGATGAGAGCTTAGCTCCCCACTATGTTTGGGGCGGGAGGATAGGTGTACTCGGCGGCATCACATCCGCTCGGTCACTCGGGAAGCGATGATGGCGAGTGCCGCGGTTGTCATAGCCCTACCCACTCGGCTTCACCATTGCGTGTGGCGGTGGTAGCGTCGGGGTGACCATGTCATTAGCGCATGCATTTTGCGGATTGCATTTTGTATTGTGTTTCTTTGCATTATTGTATTGATGCCTTGGATGTGCATATGATTGTCATGCATCTGAGATACATGTTTATATATGGTCGAGGACTCTATTACTTCTAGTCGAGCACATGCTCCTATATCGAGTAGGAGATTGGTAAATCTGATCATTTTGTATTTCTTGCTTGCATACCCTATTTATGTGAGGCTCTTGGCATGATATTTTTATTATTAGCTATACCTTACTTTGCATATCTATATACGAGTTCTTTGAACTCACCCGTTGATTTATATCTATTTGGGATGAAGGCTGTCGGAGAGTGCATTGCGGACCCCACTCGTCGTGAATATTTTATTTTGGATATTTGCTTTATGGTTTGTATATTTTGGTTAGAGGACATGTATAGGTTTAGAGATTGATTTTTGTATTTGGATTTTTGGTGTCAGTATGGACCTTATTCGGATTTTGCTTTGATTGGATTTTGGTGAGTATTCCTGCCCGGATAAGCGAAGGGGTAAGTTGATTTATATTTTGGTTGATGGCACGAGGCCAAATTATATAATCGTGTGAGTTTGGATTAGTCGTGTTGGCCAGATGTATAGTGGTCGTGTAGGCCTTGTATGTAAATTGAGATTGTCACCCGTGAGAGATCTTTGTCGGATTTTTAAATGCGGGGTCTCCTTGAGCGTGACAATTTATTTGGTATCGAGCGCCTAGGTTTTGAGTTCTTAGGGTTTTGGATTTTTGAGTTCGCCCGTTTGGCGGGTTTCTGAGGTAATTTGGAAAATTTTGGATTGGTATGGATTTCCAAGATTTTTATATTTGAAATTGAGGATTTATAGCGAGTCAATATGGGGATTTGGCGTGGGAACCTCTCTGCGTGAAAATAGGTATGATGAAAATTTTATATATTTTTACTTCTAGTAACATCTGTTCTAGTAGCATCTGTAATAATTTAACAGATATGAGACGAGGTGGGCGTGCACCTGCACCGAGACGTGGTGCAGGGTAACCACGCAAGAGGACAGTGAGATCTCTGGTTATGGAGTTGTCAGAAAGGGTCTATTGAGTTTTGACTCAGGTGCAGACTCGTAGTAGTGGTCGCCCACCAAGGTGACCCGGTAGGAGTTAATACTCGAGTTAGATTTGGCTATGTGTTTAGTGGATAACAGAAATAAGCATTTAAATGTGTTGGTCACTATTTGTAATCGTAGATGGAGTTGACCACAAATGACTTGTTTGTGAGTCTTGGACCTGTGTGAAAAGATGCATTGCCTTTGAGAGTGGTGATGTCGAGTCGAGCGGTCAAGTCATCATATTGGTTGTGGAAATCAAGGACTACAGTGTTAGGGATTTTCACTGATTATGCTAGGCAGATAATTACCCTGTGGGGTATTGGACAAGGACTGTATACTATTGTTGATGCAGACATTGGAGGTTTAAGTTACGAAGTTCCATAGGGATTTTGATTCTTGGCGGCTTGAGCCTTAGACTGATAACATTGAAGGTACTGATAAGTACCTAACTGGTATTTATATAGGAGTGGAGATAGTTTCTTACTATTGCAATGATCAAGTTGTTACTTGGTGGAATATGTAGGAGAATTTTGGGAAAATAACTCATTACGGGATCACGGGTTCAGGATGTTTTCGAGAGACGGTATTTCTCCATGTTATTTTGTATGACTCATTGTTGGGAAATGCTTGAGCCTTAAGATGAGTGATTAATTGATAATGGAGTTTCATTATAGAGTTTGTTAGACTTGCAGAGTTTACCCCCATTTAAGGGCTCAAGATAGTGATCGAGTTGTTTTCGATCACCTACGATTTATTGGTTTACATTTGGATGAGGATAGTTGGATCTTCCATCAGATCCTATCGGGAGGCATTAGGGTGAGTCATATTTATAAAAATGACTGCAACAAGGGTCTCAAGAGAATAGTGTAGTCAATCTAATGATAATAACCTACACTTCGGATAAGGTAACGGTAGGAGTCGTGAACGTGCTTTTCTAGCTGAATTCACGTGACATTATTTCGTTCCCATGTTGATGTTCGATATTGATTAAGGCTCTGTCCCGGGAATGAAAGATGGATGAAACACCTCATTTCCCAGTGGAAAACAGGAATATGGATTTAAGTTTTCTCCTCAGATATATGTCGCTATAAGAAGTAGTTTGTACACTTGTGGAGATATGAGGCTGGTTGTATGGTTCTTGAAGAAAATGATAGGAAGAGGTGTATACACTTAGATTCATACAGTTATCGAATTCTTTTTCTAGATCACTGTGAAATAGGGAATCCATTAAGAGCAGAAGTTGGATGAGTTTACATCTTTACTCGAAAGGAGTTGTAGATGATTGAAGGATTGATCATTGAGGTATTACTATAGTTTACCTTACTTGATGATATATTGAGAGATACAGTGTTTACAGATATCTATGGTTAAAACATGCACTGATAGGATTAAAAAGATTTTCATATTTGGATCATGTGGATTAATAGTGTTTCCACTGATAGGTGAGATGTTGAGATGATTACTGTGATGATTATCACAGGGGTATGAAAATGATTTTGGATGTTTATAGGTTGATTGATGGAAATGTTATATTATGGTGAGAGAGTTGACTTAATTGTTTTATTGTTGACTTGGTTGATATGATGTGAATATCTGGATATTAACTTGAGGTTATGCTTGTGACATGATGGTATAAGAAGGTCTCTCGGATGCCTGTATAATTAGTAATCGGATGTAGTGTTGGATGAGGAACTTCTAGGCTTGTAGAGCAAGTAGAGTAGGCGATCGGAGGGATTTCGAAAATAGTTTCGATATCGAAGATCCCCTACTGTGAGATAATTTATTTGGTACTGAGGTAATGTTATTTTTACGAGCTAATATTTTTACTTATGGTGCGTTGGCTGAGGGCTAGTGTAAAGCGTACAAGGTTGTTAAAGCTCGTGATGTACTCAAGGCAATGTCATTCAATTGGCTGTAAGCCAATCGAGTTGCTATGATACTGTCATCGATCGGTCTTTCAAAGTTGGTAAGGTTGATGATGCCGAGAGGTAATTGATGGAAAGATGATTTTTCCAGGGGATAATTTAGTTGGTATCAATGTTGTTTAACACTATGGGAATTGGAAGAATCTAAATTCCAATTATAGGAGGTGTTGGATGGGATATTTATTTATCCCAGTATTTTATTGCTTGAGAAGCTTTGGAACTCATTGTACAATGAGAGATGAACCTTTGAGGTTATACATCAATTATCGATGATGGAATGCGGTAGTGGTAGAAGGAAATGAATATCCTTCATGGTGGATTGAGGATCTATTTAGATCAGCTATAGGACACCTGTGTATACTCTAGGATTGATTTATGATTGGTGTGTTGATATTGTAGTGACAGGGTGTCATACAATTATCAAAGTTATAGGGATGATTGATATATCATCAACCTAGAGTAAAGAGGATGCAGGTGTATAGTGGTGACAATTTCATAGTTGGTATGAATTGTATGCGATTATCTTGTTTGACTTATGATGACTTAGTCGTCGAGATTTAGGAAATCGTGTATTACGGACACGATTGGATCATTTATGATGGTGGCAGTTGGAGTTGAGCACTCGGGCACCGTAGATGATGGTTTTCTGGTATTGATTTGATTATTATCATAGATATGGATAGGGTGCTCTAGCGGTATTACATTGCTGACTGGTTGGATCAGGAAGGTGTTGGAATTTATTTAGTCTGAAGCTTGTGAACCTAGTTTCAAGACTCAGACGATGGTTGACTTTTACACCAGTGTTGTGTGATCATTCTCGGGTGAAAGGAAAGTTAATTTATATCACGGATCGATGTTTGAGAGAATGGAGCGTTTGATTTAGTTGATCGAGGCGTATCCCATGTTTATGTCAAATGAGGAACTACGAGATGGGTTGTCATATATATATATATGGCGTGGACCTAGCTAGGAGTTGTTATGTTGCTTTGTAGAGGTGAGAGTAGGAATGCTTATGGGTTTTAGCTAGCTCTTGTGTAGTTGCATTTGAATTTAGGAAGAGTTACTATTGATTCGGGAACAGCAGATAGATTCTGTTGTGATGATAGAGCATCTACAATAGAGTTGTACTTTTGCTCTCTGGTTCGGAATTAGTGATATTGGAATTTGTATGTAGTAGGTGGCTAGATAGCTACGGCATCTTATTGGCTATGATGAGTCCGTCGTGGTAGCATGTCGTTGCAGTAAGTAGTGCCTTTTGCATTACTCAGAGCCACGAGACTTAGTCACGATATTTTGATAAGTATTCTTGAGATTGCAATAGGTTCTATATGTTGCGGATGTTTAAGATTGTATCAGGAAAATAGTAAGTATTGAAGCGTTCTCAGTGGAGGAGCGACATGCGGAATATAGTTGATTTGGAAATGCAGTAAGGTGGTATATAAATAATCGAGAAGGTTACGTACCAGAGATGGAAAGTGAGCCTAGTATGATGGGCGGTGTTGGGAGATTATTTGGAATTCGGAAAGGACTTAGTATGATTAGCTAAGTCCGCTCATTTTCTAGATCCATACGATGAGTTGTTGGATCATTGGATAGGTTATACTATGAAGATTTCGGTTCATGGAGTATCTTTGAGTATCGGATGCGATAGCGATTCAAGATTTACCTTAGGATTATGGTAAAGTCTTTAATAGGTCACGGATATAGAGATCCACTCTGATTAGGTACTTAGTTATAGGTGGGCGAAATGAAGATACTATTCATACTTTGGAAGAGTGCTAGAAGCAAGTGTGATTTGATGTTAAGGGATATCCACTTAGTCACTTGAGGTGTGACTTGTCTCGGATGCTGAGATGGTTGTTGGGACATCTCGTACTAATATCTGAGTAGGAAATTTGGGGACGAATTTTTATTAGTGGGGAGAATGTTAAATACAAATTTAAAATACGAAATTAAATGGCCAAAATTTCGGGGAAATAATCCTAGGGATTATTTTCGAGATTTTTAGAAATTTTTAGGAATTTTTCTGGATTTAAACGGAGGTTGTACGAAATAATTACGGAGATAGGGAAAGCAGCTTTTAAAGGGTATGTTTAGATGAGTAAATAGAATAAATTTAAACTAAGTTATTAATATCGGTTTTATATTTTCTATTTCCTTTTCTTCTCCGTCGATTCCCTTTGCGATTTACTTCTCTCGCTCCCTCTCCCCAAGCGACCGGTAGCCGCTCTTCTCCGCCCCTCGATCGACCAGCCTTGATGGCCTGTGGGTTCGCCGGCGTCTCTCTCTTCCTCCAGCGTCGGCCCGACCACGAGGCGATCGTCGTCGGACTCCTCGCCCTAGGCGGCAAGCCGGCCTCCTCGCCATCGGACCGCCACCGTGAACTATCTCTTGATGCGTCATTTGCCCAACTGAACGATCATGGGTTCGTCACAATCACTGTTGGAGGGCTGCGATCACTACGCCGGTGGTCGCCGGAGCAAGTGAGTTAGGGCAGTCGGAAATTTTCTCCGGTGAACAAGGTAGAGGAGTTCTTCTTGGGAGTCTAAATTTAGTAAGATGATTGATTTTTCTTTCCTTATTGAAGTTTGTTTGGCCCTAATGTTGCTACTGATTAGGGAGAGCCATCGGTGGAGTTCCTAGGGCTGTAAGCATGGTTTAGTGTTTGAGTGTGATTGGAGTTGTTGTGGGTTGAGAGGGATGTAAGAGTCTATTTGGGTGATATCGGCGGTACATGGCTAAGGTCGGGTGTGAATTTTTGAAATGGAGTTGGGAATCTGATTTGGGGGAAGGATTGGTTGTCGGTGGGATTCTAAGGCCGGTAAGTATGATTCCGGTGTTATTCGGTTGATCGGTACGGTATTCGGAGGATATGGGATTTGGGTGATATTGTTTGATCTTGAGGATATTTTTATAGGTGATGAATTAGGTTAATTGATTTGGAATTAATTGGGCTAAATTAATTGTATGGATATTTATGGAAAAGGAAAATTGGAAATAGTTTGGGTTAATTGGGATATAAAGGAAAACGATTAATTATTCGATTTGTTGTTGAATTGTATTTTGTGCTTGACTATAGTCATGCTTTCATGTTTTATCACGAGGCGTGTCTCAAATGTGACGATTTCATTTTTTTGCGGATATATATTCAGGCGGGTATTTTGACTTAACTTTTAGATTAAGTCAAATTGATATGCTAGTAGGATAACTTACAATAATTTTTTCATGTTTATATGCCTGGTATACTTTTGGTGCCTACTAGATACATGCATGTGATAGGATATGATTATATTTTCCTGTTTGATTTGGATCATAGTATATGGATTAGGGATATATACATATTGATTGTACATATTATTCGGATAGGTATTTTGAGTAGGATTTACATGTTTTAGTATCATGCACCATTTTTGCATGATTGCATGCTAGCTGGACGGGGTTCCATTATTGTTGAGCCCGCAGCTAGTTACATGCTCGCACACACCGCCACTCATGAGTTAGTGGTACATCGGGAGGTGTGCAATGTGCTCACAGTCTACCGGGTCCGCTCATGGGTAGCGGCGAGGCAGCGTGGTAGCGGCGTGATCCCTCCTCCGCCTATGACACCGGAGATGAGAGCTTAGCTCCCACTATGTTTGGGGCGGAGGATAGGTGTACTCGACAAGATCCTCGCCCACTCGGTCACTCAGGAGCAGTGATGGCAGAGTGCACAGTTGTCATAGCCCTACCCACTCGGCTTCACCATTGCGTGTGAGGCGGCTGACTGGCGTCAGGGGTGACCATGTCATTGGCACGGCATGCATTTTGCACGGATTGCATTTTGTATTGATGCCTTGGATGTGCATATGATTGTCATGCATACAGGATACATGTTTATATATGGTCAGGACTCTATTACTTCTAGTCAGGCACATGCTCCTATATCAGGGTAGGAGATTCAGGTAAGTACAGTCATTTTGTATTTCTTGCTTGCATACCCTATTTATGTGAGACTGTACTGGCATGATATTTTTATTGTTAGCTATACCTTACTATGCATATCTACTATACCCGCAGAGTTCTTTGAACTCACCCCGTTGATTTATATCTATTTCAGGATGAAGCTGTCAGGAGAGTGCAGCTGCCGGACCCCACTCGTCGTGAATATTTTATTTTGGATATTTGCTTTATGGTTTGGATATTTTGGTTAGAGGACATGTATAGGTTTAGAGATTGATTTTGTATTTGGATTTTTGGTGTCCGTATGGACCTTATTCGGATTTTGGTTTGATTGGATTTTGGTGAGTATTCCTGCCCAGATGGCAGAAGGGGTAAGTTGATTTATGGTAGACTGTTTATCATTTATTTTGGTTGATGGCCTGAGGCCAAATTATATAACTGCGTGTGAGTTTGGATTTCGTGTTGGCCGATGTATAGTGGCCGTGTAGGCCTTGTATATAAATTGAGATTGTCACCCGTGAGGGAGATGTTGTCGGATTTGCGGGTCTCCTTGGCGTGACAATTTATCTTTATTATCGATCGGGCCTGTTGGCGCGGCGACCCTATTGATCGCCGAGGCGAATCGGTGACCCCTATTGGTCGTCGCCTCGCGTCGTTACTCACGGTCTTACCGACGTGGGTTTTTGCCTGCCCCAAGAGTCGAACTCTAGACCTCCAGGATAAGTACTAAAGTTTATGAATCCTGGTAACCAAGTGATCCAGGATCACTTGGTTACCAGGATTCATAAACTTTAGTACTTATCCTGGAGGTCTAGAGTTCGAATCCTGGGGAAGGCAAAAACCCACTTCCAGGGTGAAGAGTGAGTAACGACGGCCAACAGGCGACGTCGCGACCAATAAAATCATCGAATCCGCCAACGATCGGCGCGACAATGTCACCGACCGCCAACAGGTCGGTCAGCAAGTTAGGATAGCATGCAATAATATTCATGTTTATATGCCTAGTGTGTTTTTGTGCCTATTGATACATGCATTGGATAGGATATGATTATATCTCCCTGTTTTATTTGGATCATAGTACTTGGATTAGGGATATGTACATACTGATTGTACATATTATTCGGATAGATATTTTGAGTAGGATTGACATGCTTTAGTATCATGCACCATCTTGCATGATTGCATCGGCAGACGGGGGTTCCATTATTGTTGAGCATGACGGTTACATGACTCGCCTCGCCACTCGGGGTTAGTGGTACATCGGGAGGGTGTATCCGATTGCTCTGTCGAGCTCATTGGACCACTCATGGTAGCGCGGCGGCTGGTAGCGGCGAGGATCCCTCCTCCGGTCTATGACACCGGGAGATGAGAGCTTAGCTCCCCCACTCTGTTTGGGGCAGGAGGATAGGTGTACTCCGACAGCATCCTGTCCACTCGGTCACTCAGGAGCAGTGATGGCAGAGTGCACAGTTGTCATAGCCCTACCCACTCGGTTTCACCATTGCGTGTGAGGCGGCTGACTGGCGTCAGGGGTGACCATGTCATTTGCACAACATGCATTTTGCACGGATTGCATTTGTATTATGTTTGCTGCATTATTGTATTGATGCCTTGGATGTTGCATATGATTGACATGCATACAGGATTCATATTCTTATATGGTGATGACTTTATCTCTTATAGTAGGGCACATGCTCCTATATCAGGGTAGGAGACTCAGGTGAGTACAATCCTTTTGCATTTATTTCTTGCTTACCATATATATGAGACTGTACTAGCATGATTAGTATTGTTAGCTATTTCTTACTATTCATATAGACTAGTATCCGCTAAGTTCTTTGAACTTATCCCGTGGTTTTATTTTTATTTTAGGATGAAGCTGTCAGGAGAGTCCAGTTGCCATATTCCCCCCCCCCCCCCCTCGTAGTGACAATTTATTAGTTGTCTGAGTTATGGAATTGGATTTATGTACTCGTGGATTTTTTTGGGGTCCTTGTGGACCATTGGTCGGATTTTATTTTGATTGGTTTGGTTGGGTATTCCTGCCCAGATGGCAAAAAGGGTAAGTCTAGTTAGTGTAGACTTTGTTTACCTAGATTTGTTGGCCTGAGGCCTTATTATTATCTGCGTGTGTTGTGGTATGATTCCGGTCGTGTTGACCGATGTATAGTGGTCGTGTAGGCCTTGTATAAAAATTGGTTTTGTCACCCGTACAAGGGAGATCGCCGGATTTTTGCAGCGGGACTCCCTCGGGCGTGTAATGCCCGCGATGACGCTCGCTGGTAGCGATCGATGATGGATCCGGCAATGATCGCCAAGGGATGGCAATGATCGCCGGTCGAGTGTTGAGCGCAGACGCTCGCGTACGGCGGCTACGCGCGCTGGCGCCGATCGCTACAATGTTGGCGATCGCCAAGAGATCCGTTGGAGTTTTTCCAGCGTGGATTGATCCGTTGTCTCACGACAACAGTGGCATCAGTCGACTGGTGACTTATGGCAGTCGACTGATAGGCGGAAATTCAACCCGACGCAGGTTATAAAAGCAGCTCGGAAGGAGGGTTTTAGCAGTGATTTTCTTGGACGTTTTGAAGTGATTTGCTGCTGCAAATCAGGGCCTTCAAGTGCTAGTCTAAGGCAATCAACAAGCAAGCTTCTAAAGAGTTTTTGTAAAGTATTCTTTACTTCTCTTGTTGTATTTCCTCTTATATTTGCTTGTTGTATTTAGATTATTGTTGTAATCTTATTGTAAGAGGTTTCTCCACCTCCGACTTGTGTCGAGAAGGAGTATTTATCATAGTGGTGTGTGATTGGCATCGCTAGAGCTCTTTAGAGCTCGATCCGTGGAGTAGGAACCGGTTCGGTTCCGAACCACGTTATATCCTTGCATTTGTGTGTTTGTGTTTTCATTATTGCTTTATTATCTTTGTTTCCGCTGCGCTAACGAAAATTGTAGACAAGCACGCGAACGATTTCCATCTACGTACGGTCAACGCAAGGACTGAATCTAATGGGCTGAATTCATTGGGCTGAAGCTAATGGACTGAATCTAATGGGCTGAATCCATTGGGCTGGAATTGGGTTTGAACTGGATTGGGTCAAAACAGATTGGGTTGAACTTAGGTTGGTTTAACCGAGTCACTCGAGCGACATTTAAAAGCCGCCGGACGAATCGAGCAGCCATTTCCATTCGCGATTTCTTTGTTCTGTTCTTCTCCGCGTCGCCGCTCTTCCTTTCTCCTTACGATCGCCGTCTTCCGAAGCACTGTGCTATCGACCTTGGGAGATCCGACCGGCGGGAGAGGCGCAGAGTAGCTGGAATCGGAAGGAGGCTTGGAATGGAAAGCTAGGAACGCCGGGGGAAAATTAGCCGCTGAGAGTGAGGAGCTGGCTGTTCCTTGTCGCCGGAGCTAGGTAAGTGTCGATCTCTTTCCTTCGTTGACATGTAAGCTGAGATCCAGCTACGGGTGGTTTGTTGAACTGGGATCTGTGGTTTGGCAGTGGTGGAGCTCGATTTTGTTCCGATGAACAGGGCAGCTGGGGACACGGCTGCCAGTGGAGGGATTGAGCTCGGTAAGCTTCGATTTTCGTGTTCCTATGTTGTCTGTAATTCATGTGAATTCGTAGTATGTCAGTTCTTAAGGGATTTGATGGTTTTTGTCGATGGGTGATTTGTTCGTTTGATAGAGATCTTGGCATATTGAATTGAATGGGGTATTGGTTTGAGCTTGAGGTAAGCTGCCATTATAGTTTGGTTGTGATAGATGTCGATCAGATTAGTTCAATTTCATATTGATCTATTTGAAGTCGATGGATCTATGTGGTTGTGCCGACTGTGTGTGGAAGGAGAGGTTGCAGCTTGTGATTAGCTTAGATTGGTGATATTGTTTATGCTGATTGTGCGTGTGTGTGGATGATTGGAGGTGGTGGATTATTGGTTGCTTTGGATGTTTGGGTGAATGCAGTATTGAGTGTAGTTTCGATATAAACTCTGTTTTTCCCCTTCTTATTTTGTTCTGTGCAGGGTATTTCGGACATGTAGTATGTTAATGGATTGGTTATGTGATTTGGATATTGGGATAAGCTTAGATTATTCTAAGCGTTGATAATCTTGTGGGTTTTGGAGATGATAGGTTTAGGGTTACGAGAGGTGTGTGTTCGAGGTTATAACTCGTAGGTGAGGAAAGGATGCGAGTATAGGAACGATGTAGTGTTTAGTTCCTACGTTTATTGGATACTTGTACTTAATCATTATTTGCTATTATGTGCAGGTTTGGGATACGAAGCAGGTCCGCGGCGGTGACGATTATTCGAGCTTCGTATCAGGTGGGTAATATCTACCTGGTCCGATAGTTTTGATCAAATTCTAGTGCATGAATTTGGATTTATGTTTATACCTGTTTACCTTAAATCCACTCTTATTTAATCATATGTTTGTACTGCCTTGACCTTTGAGATATAAACTCTGGTACTTCAGTGATTATCTAGCTCGGATAGGAACTATAAACCCTATTATGTATTAGCTGATGGATGTTCAGTAAGTACAGGTGGTTAAGGTTATCTTTGTGACACAGATTGGGTTACTGTGTTACATCACTAGGGTTAGGTGATGAATTGGGTTATGGAGTCGATCGTTGTATCGCACACATATTAGTTGTGCATCTATGGTGGATTTAGTTGTCTGTGCATAGATAAATGTGTGTGGTTGTCAGTATGTGGTTATGGACTAGAGGTCCTAGTATGATTGTATATCCATTATGGATCGTATATTTGTGTATGGTTATATGGACAGTCGATAGTATATCTCTACGGACTAAAGGTCTTAGCGTGGTTGACTGTCAGATGAGTATGACTCTTTGTGCGATAGAGAGAGTCTTGTGATTGTAGTCCTTTCATAGTTGACTTTGGTTGACCAGGACTCCCCATGGGATAGGGAGTGAGGCGAGGATACATGTATGGAGCTATGCATCATTACATTTGCATGCATGCTGTTGACTGGGTCTCCCTTATGGTTGAGACGGGTCGTCAGTCATCCTGCCTCCCCGGCCACTCGGGGTAGTGTTAGCAGGGTTGAGGGCAGAGGATTGGATGTTTCGCGCTCGGCCACTATGGATGGTGGTAGCTGGAGATCGCGACCGCCACCGCAGAGTGGTGTTAGCACTCGCCCACTATAGACGGTGGTTGTGTGACGTGCAGTTGTCCTGTGTGCGGAGCTCGTCTACTCATGGATAGTGACGGAGCGACCAGCAGCAGGGACCCCCGGGGAGTAGTTAGCTCTTTACGCTTATATGCTACTCATTCATACTACCCAACTCGGTCACTCGAGAGTAGTGGCGGCTGGAGTCGGGCTAGTCGTCATGCCGTGCCACCCGGGCCATACTGGGGTCGTGGTTGGACGGGTCCGTAGACATGGCCATGCATATACATTGCTGATATATTTATGTATGCATGTATTTGATATATGTTTTACATATGCCTGTGAGATGCTGCATTTGATTGAGCTATGATTGTTGCACATGCTTATACATCATGATACATGTCATTTGCATTTTATATACTGCCATGTGTTAAGCATGATACATGCGTTGATTCAGATTGTTGTATGCATTTGATTAGCATCATGTCATTGTGTGGTATGGACCGGGTTGTTATTACAGGTGATCATATACTGTTCATATATTGGAGTATTGGTCAGGTATGAGATTGACTTTGTGCGTTATATGGGTTATGTTATTGTATATATGTTCAGGATGATATAGTTTATGGTGTTGCAGACCGTCAGGTACGTTGGTACATTACTTTATGTTCAGTTGATCAGTTTAGTATATACATTGAGTATGATTTTACTGTAGTTACTTGTTATTAGAGTCGGATAGGACTGTATGTCTATTGGACTCATGCTATATACCTGTAGATTTTCACATGTATACTTGTAGATCTATCCTTATATGTTGTTCATGCACTTTCTATATATTACCCCTGAGTTTATACTCACCACCCCGGGACCCTGGGCTTCCTGTCGCCCAGGTAACAGGTAGAAGATTCCTTGGACGTTCGGAGCTCCGCCAGCTGATCCCATCTCACACCGGACGAATGGATATGTTTTCCGTGTTGTTGTATCCTTACGGATTGTTGGTTTGGGTTTTTACCCTGTATTGTTTCCGTATTTGTGATATACGGACGTATTGTATGTATTTGGTCTTTGATTCGATTTCTGTTATGATTCTTGTCGTGTCAAGTCACTCCGGAGTGCACAGTTGGTCTTTGTATCTTGTTTATCTGTTTGTATGCTTCCGCTGTGTTTGATATATTGATATCTTTATGTTATATTATTGTTGTGGGCCTACGGGCCTTGTATTAACCCGATATGTTGCCACGTACAGGAGAGATGTCGTCCGTTTGCTTTTCGGCACGGTATACTCTCGGGGCGTGACAATTTTATTGGTATCAGAGCCCTAGGTTGCGAAGTCCATTTTCGGATTTTATTTCGTTCGGACATCGAGTTTTGCTTTACTCGGTTTTGGTTTTGTGAGTTCTGGGATCTGGCTGTTGCGGACATCTCCGAGCTACAAGGTTTAAGGTATGTTAATTGTTATTCCATATCTTTCTATTGGTTATGCATTTAGTTGCTTATAACATGGATGACTTGTAGGATATTGGTTAGTATTCGTAACCATGGTTTGAGCTTGACCACGGGAACGATATGTTGAGGTTATTAGATATGTACCTGCTGTCGAAAAGGTGAATTACCTTTGAGAGCCGACTGATACCGAGTCGGATAGCAGGGGTTAGTAGTCACATATATTGTGGAGATTAAGGATTACGGTCCTAAGATTTTCACTAATTATGTTAGTTAGATCATTACCTATTGGGTGGGTAATGGACAAGTGAGTATACTATTTCTGATGCAGATAGTAGAAAATTAGTGGATGATATTCATGGAGATTTTGATCCCCGGACTGGTCGTTCTAAGTTGTATAACATTGGGAGTACTTTTAGAGTACTTGACTCGGGTTATACGAAGATAGTAGTGTTTGTTAAATACCATTATCCGGATTTAGCCGGTACTTGGTGGAAGAGATAGGAAATAGCCTTCGGGAAATAAGGTATCACTTGGTCACAGTTCAGTAATGTTGTGAGATAGTATTTCTCCACGTCATCTTCTTTGACTCATCGTCAGGGAATTCTTGAGCTTCAGGTTAGGTGATTGTTTGGTAATGAAAGTACCATGCAGAGTCGTTAGACTTGCGAGGGTTACGATCACCTAATAACTCGAGAATGTGATCGACATGTCTTAAGCCACCTACGGTTTATTGGATGACATCTTGATCTTGATGTTTGGATCTCCTATCAGATCCTACCGGAAGTCCTTAGACCGAGTCATGTGTATAGAAATGATTCCGTAGCAAGTGTTTTAAGATTTGGAGATTTGATAAGCATATATTGCAAGTCAAATTATTGGAATCATAAGTCTCCGAATGTTGGATAAAAGGAGCAAGTTTGGAGTCATGAGCTACTATGGGAGAGTTTTTCGATCATAAAAGACCGATTGCTCGTCAGATCGTTAGCATCTTCTCATGTTTATCAGCGAACTCAAAGGAAAGACTCCGAAGGGAGATTATGTGTGTGCAGTGCGGGTTACGACGAGACACAGAGTCAGATTATCCGATGGACCATTGTATCTGTTTCTACTATAAGCAGCCGGTATCTACGAGGAGAGTATGTATTTTGAAGACTCAGTTAAAGACTATGGAAGATGCTTTCGAGCGGACGATCCACAACCTCGAAAGCTGAGATCATTACAGAAGATTGAGTTATCACATCAGCAGAGAATTTACTACCTCAGATATAGTTGGAGCTCTTTGATACTTTCATCCGAAAGAAGTTACTCAAAGGCGATATCCAAGACATCTCGAAGACTCGAGACGTTCGAGACAATAATTGTTACCTTCGGGCAGAATTTACCTTCCTGTGGGATTATGATTTGTTGAGAGGAGAGAGATTTTCGACGATAGTCGATATCTATGATATTCTCGATTGCGGCTATACCTTTCACGAGAGATGGGCGTGCTACGATGTTGGCGATTCTTGATATTTTTACGATCGGATGTGTATCATTTGCGACAATGTGTTTATCATCTCCATTGCTGATTGTTTGATTTGTACCTCGATTTGTGATTGATTTGATTCCTCCATGATAGTCTTTGCATCTACATGAGCGTGTAATGGCCCAAAACAGATGTTGGACAAGTTTACATAATTATTCGAGAAGAAGTATAGAAGACCGAAGGATCGGTCCTTCGGGGTATTACTTTAGGTTATCCTATTTGCGGATATATCGAGAGATACTGGTAGTTATAGGTATCTTTGTCTAGAATGTTCTTATATAGGATTCGAAGGGTTCCTATCGACTTGTGGGTTGGTAATTTTCTCTACCGTCAGGTGAGATGTTGATCAACAATCAAGAAGTCAAGGGATACTCTTAGCCTTTGCTAGACATACCTCCACTATAGACATATCCTTACGGATAGTTGGATTGTTGGAGCGTTGGTATACTAGGACTCTCGGATGTACGTATAATCCGAGAGTATTCAGATGTAGTTACGGATGAACTCTCGGGTTGGTCACCGCATGGGCAAGTGGAATATGCGATTGAGGTGATTTCGGGAATAGTCCTGATATTGGGGACCTCATACCGGGAGATGATTTTATGGGTATCAGTGTTGCTAAACACTATGAGAGATGCGGATAGGATGTTTTAGCGATACTATACCGTCGACTAGTTGAACCAAGAAGGTGATGGAAATCACCTGGTCGAAAGTTTGTGAAGCTAGGTTTCAGGGCCTAGACAGTGACTGACTCTCGTGTCAGTTAATCCGTCCGATATGGATGGAAGGGTATTGTACGCAGAGGCATCATTTCAGGGATTAGGAGCGATTCCGATGTCGTTGAATGAAACGTATATTATGTGTATGCTAGTTGAGAAACTAACGAGATTAGTCATTATAGTCTTCGCCATTACTTTACGTGTGACAGAGTGAATTTTGGACATTGGATTAATTTCTCTTGTGAGAATAAATTCCGCTCTCGGGAAGGATGGTGGTTCCCAGAGTTGCATTCGCTTTAGGAAGAGTTGTTTCAGGATACTCTTCATTCGAGAGTAATGAGTTATTCGGAGTGTATCCGAAAATAGTGAGTATTGAGACGTTCATGTTGGTGGAACGACATATGGGACACAGTTGATTCCGTAATTTGATGCCAACAGGTAAAGGTGGAATATTAGTGATCGATAGGGTTACGTACCGTGATGAAGTGGGAGCCTAGTGCGTTAGACTGTATTGGGAGATTATCTAGGAATCAGAAAGGACTTGATCTAATTTGGATAATCGATGATCGATTAGCTAGGTCCGCTCATTTTCTTATGAGCCGTAAGGTGGATTTCGTTGGATCGCTTGACGGAATTATATTCATGAAGTATTCTTGAATATCATTTCTGATAGTGATTCATGATTCACCTTACGATTCTGACAAAGTCTCCGACCGGTCACGGGTATAGAGCTCCACTCTGGTACAATTATTGACCTCTAAATATGTTGAGAGAGTATATAAGAGCTGGAAATATAATATTTGAGCTCAGTACCCCACTTAGTCACTTGAGATGTGACTTTGCTCTGGATACTTGAGATGGTTGTTTTAACATCTCGTACTCGTGCATGAGTAGGAAATTTGGGGACCAAATTTTTATAAGTGGGGGAGAATGTAAAATATGGAAAAAAAATTATATATGGATTAAACCCTTTAATTAATTGAGATTAATTAGGGGATTAATTGGGTTTAATTAGTCAAATTGGGCCAAAACCTAATGGGTCAATCTAATGGGTCAATTCATCAGCTTAATTGAATCTAATGGGTCAATCCATAATTTTTGAATCGATTGGGTCAAATAGATTGTTGAACTTAGGTTGGTTTAACTGAGTCACTCGAGCGACATTTAAAAGCCGCTGCATTTAATCGACATTTCCATTCGCGATTTCTTCGTTTCGTTTTCTCCGCCGCTCTTCCTTTCTCCTTACGAGGCTACCGCTACTAACCTTGGGAGATCCGCCATGGGAGAGGCGCAGAGTAGCCGGAATCTAAGGAGGCTTCGAATGGAAAGCTAGGAACGGGGAAAATTAGCCGCCGAGAGTGAGGAGTCGTCGCGAGCTAGTGTAAGTGTCGATCTCTTTCTTCGATATGTCCGAGATCCGTGGTTTGTTGAACTCGGATCCGTGGTTGGTGGAGCTCGATTTTGTTCCGATGAACAGGCGTACCGGGGACACTGAGGGATGAGCCTCGATTTTGTGTTCCTATGTTGTCTGCCTAAGGGATTTGATGGTTTTCGATGGGTGATTTGTTCGCTTGATAGAGATCTTGGCGATTGAATTGAATGGGGTATTGGCTCGAGCCGAGGTGTCGCCATTATAGTTTGCTGTGATAGATGTCGATCGATTAGTTCAATTTCATATGATCCGCTTCAAGTCGATGGATCTTGTGCCGATGTGGAAGGAGAGGTTTTGTGATTAGCTTAGATCGTGATATTGTTTGCGCGACAGGCGGTGTGGATGATCGAGGTGGTGGATTATTGGTGCTTGATGTTCGGGTGAATGCGTGATTGAGTGTAGTTCGATATAAACTCTATTTTTCCCCTTCTTATTTTGTTCTCAGGTGGTATTTCGGACATGTAGTATGTTAATGGATCGGTTATGTGATTTGGATATTGGGATAAGTTAGATTATTCTAAGCGCTGATAATCTGTGGGTTTTGGAGATGATAGGTTTAGGTTACGAGAGGTGTGTGTTCGAGGTTATAACTCAGAGGTGAGGAAAGGATGAGTATAGGAACGATGTAGTGTTTAGTTCCTACGCTTATCGGATACTTGTACTTAATCATTATTTGCTATTATGTGCATACGTAAGCGTGTCCGCTGGCAAGGTGACGATTATTCGAGCTTCGTATCAGGTGGGTAATATCTACCTGGTCCGATAGTTTTGATCAAATTCTAGTGCATGAATTTGGATTTATGTTTATACTTGTTTACCTTAAATCCACTCTTATTTAATCATATGCTTGTACTGCCTTGACCTTTGAGATATAAACTCTGGTACTTCATTGATTATCTAGCTCGGATACGAACTATAAACCCTATTATGTATTAGCTGATGGATGTTCAGTAAGTACAGGTGGTTAAGGTTATCTTTGTGACCTCAAATTGGGTTACTGTGTTACATCACTAGGGTTAGGTGATGAATTGGGTTATGGAGTCGATCGTTGTATCGTACACATATTAGTTGTGCATCTATGGTGGATTTAGTTGTCTGTGCATAGATAAATGTGTGTGGTTGTCAGTATGTGGTTATGGACTAGAGGTCCTAGTATGATTGTATATCCATTATGGATCGTATATTTGTGTATGGTTATATAGACAGTCGATAGTATATCTCTACGGACTAGAGGTCTTAGCGTGGTTGACTGTCAGATGAGTATGACTCTTTGTGCGATAGAGAGAGTCTTGTGATTGTAGTCCTTTCATAGTTGACTGGTTGACTGTGACTCCCATGCGGGATAGGAGGAGGCGAGGATACATGTATGGAGCTACGATCATTACATTTGCATGCATGCTGACTTGGGTCTCCTTGTGGTTGAGACGGTCGTCACCATCCCGCCTCCCGCCACTCGGTAGTAGTAGCAGGGCAGAGCATTGGATGTGCCGCGCCACTATGGATGGTGGTAGCCGGAGATGCGACCGCCACCGGCAGAGTGGTGTTAGCACCGCCCACTATAGACGGTGGTCAGCGACGTGCGCTTATCCGTGCGGAGCTCGCCTACTCATGGGTAGGACGAGCGACCGCAGCAGGACCCCGGGAGTAGTTAGCTCTTTACGCTTATATGCTACTCATTCATACTACCCAACTGGCCACTCAAGAGTAGTGGCGGCCGGAGTCGGGCTAGTCATCATGCCGTACACCCGCCATACTGGGTCGTGGTCGACGAGTCCGCAGACATGCCATATATGCATTGCTGATATATTTATGTATGCATGTATTTGATATATATTTTACATATGCCTGTGAGATGCTGCATTTGATTGAGCTATGATTGTTGCACATGCTTGTACATCATGATACATGTCATTTGCATTTTATATACTGCCATGTGTTGAGCATGATACATGCGTTGATTCAGATTGTTGTATGCATTTGATTAGCATCATGTCATTGTGTGGTATGGACCGGGTTGTTATTACAGGTGATCATATACTGTTCATATATTGGAATATTGGTCAGGTATGAGATTGACTTTCAGGCGCTATATGGGTTATGTTATGTTATTGTATATCCGCTCGTGAGATGATATAGTTTATGGTGGCGCACTGGCCGTACGCTTGGTACATTACTTTATGTTCTTGATCTTTAGTATATACATCGAGTATGACTTTCATCAGAGTTACTTGTTATTAGAGTCGGATAGGACTGTATGTGTATTGGACTCATGTTGTATACCTGTAGATTTTCACATGTATACTTGTAGATCTATCCTTATATGTTGTTCATGCACTTTCTATATATTACCCCTGAGTTTATACTCACCACCCCGACTCCTCGGGCTTCGTCGCCTGTAATGTAGAAGATTCCTTGACGCTCGAGCTGGCCAGATCCCATCTCACACCGGACGAATGGATATGTTTTCCGTGTTGTTGTATCCTTACAGATTGTTGGTTTGGGTTTTTACCCTGTATTGTTTCCGTATTTGTGATATACGGACGTATTGTATGTATTTGGTCTTTGATTCGATTTCTGTTATGATTCTTGTCGTGTCAAGTCACTCCGGAGTGCATAGTTGGTCTTTGTATCTTGTTTATCTGTTTGTATGCTTCCGCTGTGTTTGATATATTGATATCTTTATGTTATATTATTGTTGTGGGCCTACGGGCCTTGTATTAACCCGATATGTTGCCACGTACAGGGGAGATGTCGTCCGTTTGCTTTTCGGCACGGTATACTCTCGGGGCACGACAAGGTCACTGGCCGCGCTACAGCTAGCAATCGCAATGGGTGCCCTTTTCGTCCCGACGCTTGCCGCGATGTTCGCACATACGGTCTTCTCCTTCTTCAAATACGGCCATCCTCCTCATGAAGGATCGCCCGCACCGAGGAAATACTGCCAAGGGGAAACTTCTAATTTCCGGTATATATATATATATATATATATCATGTTTTTCCTTATTCGAAGTGAATCTGTGATTTGAGCCGTAATCGGTGAGTGTCGATGGTGCCGGTGAACAGGGCAGTAGGGAAGGAAACTGTGGTCGGCTGAGAGGGGTTGTGAGGGTTTTATTTGGGGGTGTCATGCGGTTAGGGTTGGAGGTGGTCGTGCAAGAACGGCTGTAAATGGGCTGAGTTTGGAGTTGTTGGCCGGCTGTGAAGGAGGTGGGTATAGAAGGTGTTTCGGGTTGTTTATAGGTTGTGAAAGGCTGTGATTGGGTTGGTGTTGGTTGTACGATCATAAGTGGTATGATTAGTGAGCTGTGAATGGTTTCGGATGTGTTTTGATATGGGAGGTAGTTATTTGGGTTTTGGTTCCGTCTGTGGATGGTGTATTCGAGTGAAGAGGTGTAGTAGTACAAGAGTAATTGGACGAAAAGACCATTATTAGGTGAAAGGGTTAGATAAATTAGTGGAATTGGAAATTGATTTGGATTAGTTGGTTTATGTAAGAAATCGATTAAGTATTTGATTTGTCGGTGGGTTGCATTTTTGTGCTTAACAATAGTTATATTGTATGCAGGTTTCGATCACGAGGTAGGTCCCCGGTCGTGACGATTTCATTCTTGCGGACATTTTTATTCAGGCGGGTATTTTGACTTATCTCCTAGATATAGTCATGTTGATATGCTAGTTAGGATAGCTTGCAATAATTTTCATGTTTATATGCCTAGTATGTTTTTATGCCTACTTGATACATGCATTTGATCAGTTATGATTATATCTTCTCTGTTCTACTTGGATCATAGATATGTACTTATTGATTGTGCATATTATTCGGATAGATATTTTTAGTTGGATTTACATGCTTTAGTATCATGCACCATCTTGCATGATTGCATGCTGGCTGGACAAGGTTCCTTTATAGTTGAGCCCGCAGCCAGTTACATGGCCTGCACACGCTGCCACTCATGGGTTAGTGGTACACCAGAAGGGTGTGTGCAGTTGTTCTGTCAGGCTCCGCTGGTCCACTCATGGGTAGCGATGAGGCAGCGTGGTAGCGGACAGGGATCCCTCCTCTAGTCTATGACACCGGGAGATGAGAGCTTAGCTCCCACCTGCTGGGGAGGATAGGTGTACTCGACAAAGATCCCGCCCACTTTGGCCACCAGAGTGATGGTATAGTGCACAGTTGTCATAGCCCTACCCACTCGGCTTCACCATCGCGTGTGAGGCGGCTGACTGGCGTCAGGGGTGACCATGTCATTTGCACGACATGCATTTTGCACGGATAGCATTTATATTGTGTTTGTTGCATTTTTATTGATGCCTTGGATGTTGCATATGATTGTCATGCATACAGGATTCATATTTATATATGGTGATGACTTTATTACTTCTAGTCAGACACATGCTCCTATATCAGGGTAGGAGATTCAGGTAAGTACAGTCCTTTTTTATTTCTTGCTTGCATACCCTATTTATATGAGATTGTACTGGCATGATTCTTATTGTTAGCTATATCTTTGCATATCGACTATATCCGCTGAGTTCTTTGAACTTACTCCGTTGATTTATATCTATTTCAGGATGAAGCTGTCAGGAGAGTCCAACTGCCAAACCCCACTCGTCGTGACAGTTTTTATTGGTTATTTGTTTTATGGATTTGGATTTTTATTAGAAGATAGGTTTAGGCTTGGAAATTGGATTTATGTACTCGTGGATTTTTGGTGTCCTTGTGGACCTTTATTCGGATCTTATTTTGATTGATTTTGGTTGGGTTATTCCTGCCCAGATGGCAGAAGGGGTAAGTCTAGTTAGTTTAGACTTTTGTTTACCTTGATTTGTTGGCCTGAGGCCTATTTTATTACCTGTGTGTGATGTTTGGATTCCGGTCGTGTTGACCGATGTATAGTGGTCGTGTAGGCCTCGTATGAAAATTGGTATTGTCATCCGTACAGGGGAGATGCTGCCGGATTTTTGTCTGGTGGGGACTCCCTCGGGGCGTGACAATTTATTTGGTATCAAAGCGCCTAGGTTTACGAGTTCCTAGGGGTTTTTGGATTTTTTTCGGAGTTCGCAATGTTTTGGCAGGTTTTTGTTGAGTCAATATGGAAATTTTTGGATTGGTTTGGATTTCCGACGATTTTTATGTTTCGGAAATTCGAGGATTTATGACGAGGTCAATTTGGGGTTTTGGTGTCGGCGAGATCTCTCCTGACAGTGAAATAGGTATGATGATAAATTTTATATGTTTTTACTTCTGGTAACATCTGTAATAATTTAACAGATATGAGACGAGGTGGGCGCGCTCCTGCGCCAAGACGTGGTGCAGGGCGGCCATGCCAGAGGACCTTGAGATCTTTGGCGACAGAGTTGCCAGAGAGATCTACTGAGGGTGAGCATGTTGATCAGGGTCAGGTTCCACATGGTGCTGTAGGAGTCGTCGATCCTCAGTCCTTGGCGATTCCTCCTCCAGAGATACCCGCTTATGGAGTATCTGATGTACCAGTGGGAGACCTGCTTGCTACACACGACACCCCCGCCAAGAGGGATCTCTACTTGACCGACCAGCAGGCCATCATGGAGCCGGTCAGCCCTCACTCGGTATCTGCCCCTGCGTATGCAGCGACACCATCTACAGTTGTTTCGCCAGCTCCTGCGACGCCCCCTACTCATCCTATTGATGTGGCTGCAGCACGAGCTCGGATTCCCGGTTTAGCAAAGTCGATGAAAAGTCGGTTCACCTTATTCAGCGGAGAGACTGATCCGAGCGTGGCTCAGTCTTGGATCGAGATGATGGAGCATACTTTCTACTATATGGTTTGCTCCGAGTGGGAGAAGGCAGAGTTGGCGGCCTTCCATTTACGAGGCGAGGCCGAGATCTGGTGGGACATGCAACGCTCGATTATCGGCAAGCAGCAGATTACCTGGGCGAGATTTAGAGAGGCTTTTGAGAGTCAGTACTTCCCACGGGCATATCAGATGATGCGTCGTCAGGATTTTCTGAGTCTATTACAGAATAATCGCTCAGTGATGGAGTATAATACAGAATTTAATCGGTTAGCCAGGTTTTGTCCAGAGTTAGTTGCTGAGGACAGGTCACGAATGATACAGTTTGTCTAGGGACTAGATGGGCATCTCCAGGTCAAGATGGCAGGATTTGGCAGTTCTTCCTACCGAGAGGCATTGGATAGAGCTTTGTTGATCGAGTCGGCTCAACAGAGAGTTAATATAGACATCGACTACTAGGCGGCCAAAGCAGTGGCCCGCGATCGATCGGTCAAAGTCACTTTGGGGCATCCATCCGCCTCGAATCAGATCTTTTTGGCCCTCGGTCTTCTCTCAGAGCCGGAGGCCGCCCACTAGTGACACTCTACTCGTTGTGGATCGAGAGAGCATATCGTCTCAGCCTACACCTTGGGATAGTCAGTTTGCTATTATTGCAAACTGCCTGGACACCTGAGCCAAGATTGTTCGTTGAAGGCTCAACATGTGGCTTCCGGGGTTTCTATCCAGGGAGGACCGTTGCGTCAGTCTGGGACTCAGAGAGGGGGCCAGACAACCAGACCTTCGCAACACCCGTAAAGGATAGCTCCCCCTATAGGAGTCGCATATGACATTCATGGATAGGAGTACACGGTCACATGCGGTGTCACAGTTGTTTGGGACCGCGATCAGATGCATTCCCACCATTCGGTACAAGTACTATTCACAATGACCACTAATACTGATGTCATTGCGGCCCCACCCATCGTTCAGACTAGTCGCAACCTTCTTACACCGCCATCACGCCGTATCGGCCTTCATCAGCCGTATCAGTCTCAAGCCCAGGCACAGCCACCTCTGGCAGTGCTACCACCTCCACCTCCATCGGAGACTGGGCGGATTCATATGATTACCAGAGAGGATGCGCAGCGAGCCAATGAATCCATTTTTCGCAGTACGGTTTCACTTTATGCATTTTCAGCTATTATGCTAGTTGATACTGGTAGTTTGCATTCGTTCATTTCTCGTGCATTTATGAGAGAGATTGGTAGATTACCTACTATTAGAGCACAGCGGTTAATCTTCTCCCTACCGTCTGGTGATACATTGGACGTTACCCAAGAGGTCCGAGGTTGTCCCTTAGATTTCGGTAACATCATTCTTACAGTAGATTTATTGATACTAGACATGGTCGAGTTTGACATTATACTTGGCATGGATTGGCTGTCAACATATCATGCCACAGTTGATTGCCAGACGAGGGTGGTCACTTTTCGACCTCCGAACCAACCCTCGTGGAATTTCACTGGCATCCGGGATGACGGTATAGCGACCATTTCTGCGATTCAGGCTTAGAAGCTTTTATTGCACGGTTGTCAGGGTTTTCTATTATCTATGATCAATGTAGAAGACAGTGGTGACTCTCAAATCGCTGACATTCCTATTGTCCGAGAATATCCATATGTCTTTCCAGAGGAGTTACCGGGCTTGCCTCCCATAAGGCAAGTGGAGTTCACGATTGAGTTAATTCCTAGGACGGCGCCGACATCGAAAGCTCCTTATCGTATGGCCCTGAGAGAGTTGGACGAGTTAAAGGTTCAGCTCCAGAAACTTTTGGATAGAGGTTTTATTCGCCCTAGTGTGTCACCCTGGGGTTCTCCGGTACTCTTCGTGAAGAAGAAAGATGGATCGATGAGATTGTGCATCGACTACAGGCATTTGAACGTCGTCACTATCAAGAATAAATATCCTCTACCCCGTATAGAGGACTTGTTTGATCAGCTCAGAGGTACATCGGTATATTCTAAGATTGATCTGCGGTCCGGATATCATCAATTAAGAGTTAGAGACTCAGACGTACAGAAGACAACGTTCCGTACCAGATATGGATACTATGAGTTTTTTGTAATATCATTTGGACTTACCAATGCTCCAGCGGTATTCATGGATTTGATGAATCGTGAATTTTTGGATTTCCTAGATCGGTTCATCATTGTCTTTATTGATGACATTCTGGTCTATTCTCGTTCTGAAGAGGAACACGCGCAGCATCTTCGTCTTGTTCTCGATAGGCTCCGACAAAAGCGGGTATATGCGAAGTTCAATAAGTGTGCATTCTGGTTACCCTCAGTCGATTTTCTGAGACATGTGGTTTCTAGTAGAGTATTTGATTGACCCCGAAGATCGGTTTGTCACGGTTGGGGAGCAGTAGAAATCGGTCAGAGGTTCGCAGTTTCTTAGGCTTGGCCGGTTATTACAGACGATTCGTTGAGGGTTTCTCGAGCATTGCTATGTCGTTGACACGCCTTACCAAGAAGGGCGTGAAGTTCACGTGGTTAGAGGCGTGCGAGACCAGTTTCCAGGAGTTGAAGAAGAGATTGGTGTCGCGACCGATTCGTATTACCATCGTGGGACGACGGTTTCGCCTTTATACCGATGCATCTCTAGGGGTTTAGGCGAATTGATGTGAAAAGACGGCAGGTAGTCTCTTATGCTTCTCGCCAGTTGTAGGAGCATGAGAAAAACTACCCAGTACATGATTTAGAGTTAGCCGCTATTATCTTTGCCTTGAAGATTTGGAGGCATCATTTATATGGTATTACGTTTGAGATTCTTACTGATCATAAGAGTCTCAAATATCTGTTTACGCAGAAGGAACTCAATCTCAGACAGAGGAGATGGATGGAGTTCCTGAAGGATTATGACTGTACCATTAGCTATCACCCAGGGAAAGCCAATGTGGTTGTCAATGCACTTAGTCGGAAGTCCCGAGGGACTTTAGCTTCCTTCCGAGTTTTAGTCACAGATTTGATTCAGGGTTTCTCTAAGTTGAGACTTGAGGAGCAGGGACCAACAGAGCAGGGCGTTCTGGTTACCATGGTTGCTCAGTCGTTTATCTGGATGAGAGTTCGGGAGGCTTAGGCCAGTGATCAACATTTACAATTCATTAGTAGTCAGATAACTTCTGGACAGCAGACTGAGTTCACCCAAGATGATAAAGGTATTATATATTTCCGAGGCAGATTATGCGTACCTCAGTCTCACCCGGTCATGGAGGAGTTACTTCAGGAGGCTCATCGCTCTCGATTTGCGATCCACCCAGGCGGAACCCGCATGTATCGAGATTTAAAGTGTTTGTATTGGTGGAACGACATGAAGAAAGACATCACAGATTTTGTAGCTAGATGTCTGATTTGTCAGCAGGTAAAGGCTGAGCACCAGAGACCAGCTGGATTACTTCAGAGGATTCCTATTCCTGAGTGGAAGTGGGATCATATTACTATGGATTTTGTGGTGGGTTTGCCTAGGACACGTCAAGGCCATGATGTGATTTGGGTAGTCGTTGACCGACTAACCAAATCTGTGCATTTCTTAGCGATTCGGAAGACTGACTCTCTAGATTATTTGGCAGAGTTATATTATCGGGAGATCATCAGATTGCATGGTGTTCCTTTGAGCATTATATCAGATAGAGATCCCCATTTCATGTCCCAGTTCTGGCAGAGTCTGCAGCAGGCATTAGGCACGCAACTTCGATTTAGTACTGCATTCCATTTGTAGACAGATGGACAGTCTGAGCAGACCATTCAGACACTAGAGGATTTGCTGAGGTCCTGTGTTATAGATTTCGAGGGCAACTAGGAGGATCACTTGCCGTTAGTGGAATTTGCCTACAATAATAGCTATCATTCTGCTATCCAAATGGCCCCGTTTGAAGCATTGTATCGTAGACAGTGTCGTACACCCACCCTCTGGGAGGAGGTTGTGGAGGCCCAGTTGCTAGGACCCCAGAGAGCTCAGCATGAGGCAGAGTTGGTCCGTACTATCAAACGTAGGATGGCAGAGGCACAGGATCGCCAGAAGAGTTATGCAGATCGGAGACGGAGACCTTTGGAGTTCTCGATTGGTGATCATGTATTCCTGCGAGTCTCACCCACGAAAGGGGTGAAGAGATTTGGACTCCGTGGTAAGCTAGCTCCTAGATACATTGGTTCGTTTGAGATTTTGGAGAGGATCGGAGCAGTCGCTTACCGTCTAACGCTACCACCATCTTTGACGAGTATACATGATGTGTTCCATGTGTCCATGCTGAGGAAGTATGTGCCAGACTCTACACATATTCTGTCAAATGTGTCATGTTCCATTGAACCTGATGCTACTTACATAGAGGTTTCGGTACGAATTTTGGATTTCAAGGAACGACAGTTGCGAAACAAGGTGGTGCGACATGTCAAGGTACGTGAGATATATTTTTCAGTACTTGTGGTATTTCTTACTTGTTATGCATATGAGTAGGAAATTTGGGGACCAAATTTTTATTAGTGGGGGAGAATGTTAAATACGAAAAATTTAAATACTGAATTTAATGGTCAAAAATTTTAAGAAAAATAATCCTGGAAATTTTTCAGGATTTTTAGGGAATTTTAGGAATTTTTCCGAAATTTTTCTGGATTTAAACGGAGTTCGTACGAGATAATTACGGGGATAAAATAAATAGGCTTTGGAGGAGTCTATTTAAAGGGGGTTAATCAACGACATTAACCTAAGTTTTCTATTTTCTTTTTCTATTTTTCCCCGTCGCGACCTCTTTTCCTCCGTCGACAGTTCCTCCCGCACCATTCCTTCACGTGCCGAAGCCATCCCTTCTTCCCTCGCGTCGCAACCGCCGCAACGCCTCTGACCGCCGCTTTCCCGGTGCTCAGGCCACCGGCTCCTTGCCTCTAAGCCACCGTGATCTTCTTCTCTTCCTCGTTCCCTTCTCTCGCGTAGCCATCCCTTCGCCGCTCGACCTTGCGACCGTCTACCCCTCTGCCACCAGCGTCGCCATCTGCGTCGGTGTTTCTTCACTCCGGATCGCACGTCGCCATAGCCGCCCGAGCCCCCAGACGCGACGGCCAGGTCACTGGCCGCACTGCAGCCAACAATCGCCGTGGGTGCCCTTTTCGCTGCTGATTGCCTGAGTCGCCACTATTCGCCACAGTCGATCAGTCTCTCCCTTCTCTGCCAGCGTCGGCCAGCCTCTGCAGCCGTGATCGGCCGGCACCGAGGAAATACTGCCAAGGGGAAACTTCTAATTTTCGGTATATATATATATATATCATATTTTTCCTTATTCGAAGTGAATCTGTGATTTGAGTCGTAATCGGTGAGTGTCGATGGTGTCGGTGAACAGGGCAGTAGGGAAGGAAACTGTGGCCGACTGAGAGGGGCTGTGAGGGTTTTATTTGGGGGTGTCGTGCGGTTAGGGTTGGAGGTGGTCGTGCAAGAACGACTGTAAATAGGCTGAGTTTGGAATTGTTGGTCGGCTGTGAAGGAGGAGGTGGGTATAGAAGGTGTTTCGGGTTGTTTATAGGTTGTGAAAGGTTGTGATTGGGTTGGTGTTGGTTGTACGATCATAAGTGGTATGATTAGTGAGTTGTGAATGGTTTCAGATGTGTTTTGATATGGGAGGTAGTTATTTGGGTTTTGGTTCCATCCGTGGATGGTGTATTCGAGTGAAGAGGTGTAGTACAAGAGTAATTGGACGAAAAGACCGTTATTAGGTGAAAGGGTTAGATAAATTAGTGGAATTGGAAATTGATTTGGGTTAGTTGGTTTATGTAAGAAATCGATTAAGTATTCAATTTGTCGGTGGGTTGCATATTTGTACTTAATAATAGTTATGTTGTATGCAGGTTTCAGTCACCAGGCAGGTCCCCGGTCATGACGATTTTATTCTTGCGGACATTTTTATTCAGGCGGGTATTTTGACTTATCTCCTAGATATAGTCATGTTGATATGCTAGTTAGGATAGCTTGCAATAATTTTCATGTTTATATGCCTAGTATGTTTTTGTGTCTACTTGATACATGCATTTGATCGGTTATGATTATATCTTCCCTGTTCTACTTGGATCATAGTTATTTGGATCATAGATATGTACTTATTGATTTTGCATATTATTCAGATAGATATTTTTAGTTGGACTTACATGCTTTAGTATCATGCACCATTTTGCATGATTGCATGCTGGCTGGACGGGGTTCCTTTATAGTTGAGCCCGCAGCCAATTACATGGCCTGCACACGTTGCCACTCATGGGTTAGTGGTACATCAGGAGGGTGTGTACAGTTGCTCTATCAGGCTCCGCTGGTCCGCTCATGGGTAGCGATGAGGCGTGGTAGAATGACAGGATCCCTCCTCTCTCACAAGTGAGATGAGCTTAGCTACCCCACTTTGTTTGGGGCAGGAGGATAGGTGTACTCCGACAGCATCCTGTCCACTCGGTCACTCAGGAGCAGTGATGGCAGAGTGCACAGTTGTCATAGTCCTACCCACTCGGCTTCACCATTGCGTGTGAGGCAGCTGACTGGCGTCAGGGGTGACCATGTCATTTGCACGACTTGCATTTTGCATGGATAGCATTTGTATTGTGTTTGTTGCATTTTTATTGATGCCTTGGATGTTGCATATGATTGTCATGCATACAGGATTCATATTTATATATGGTGATGACTTTATTACTTCTAGTCAGACACATGCTCCTATATCAGGGTAGGAGATTCAGGTAAGTACAGTCCTTTTGTATTTCTTACTTGCATACCCTATTTATATGAGACTGTACTGATATGATTCTTATTGTTAACTATATCTTACTTTGCATATCGACTATATCCGCTGAGTTCTTTGAACTTACCCTGTTGATTTATATCTATTTCAGGATGAAGCTGTCAGGAGAGTCCAGCTGCTAAACCCCACTCGTCGTGATAGTTTTTATTGGTTATTTGTTTTATGGATTTGGATTTTTATTAGAAGATAGGTTTAGGCTTGGAAATTGGATTTATGTACTCGTAGATTTTTGGTGTCCTTGTGGACCTTTATTTGGATCTTATTTTGATTGATTTTGGTTGGGTTATTCCTGCCCAGATGGCAGAAGGGGTAAGTCTAGTTAGTGTAGACTTTTATTTACCTTGATTTGTTGGCCTGAGGCCTATTTTATTACTTGCGTGTGATGTTTGGATTCTGGTTGTGTTGACCGATGTATAGTGGTTGTGTAGGTTTTGTATGAAAATTGGTATTGTCACCCGTACAGGGGAGATACTGTCGGATTTTTATCTGGTGGGGACTCCCTCGGGGCGTGACAGTATGACATATGAGAATAGATAAAATAAGAAATGATAATATTAAAGCTAGCGAACATTGGATTTGCATCTTTTGAGAGAAAATTTCATGATACATATTTAAGATGATACAAATATGTATTTAGATAACTAATAAATGTTTCAGTTAGACGGTATAAAATTATTATAAATATGCAAATCAAATGACAAAAATGAAGACTTAGTTAACAATAATAAAAAATATAAAATTTATTCAAATATAAACGATAATATAGTAGGGGATATAGTTCAGGATTCATATAGCTAACCCCATTAAATAAGATTTAGTTATTATTATTGTATAATATATCTAAGTATTCGGTTCTTGCAGTCCAATTAATCTTGAACATGAATAACTTGAGTCTCTGAAAGTTTTCTATGAGCCATCAAAATAAATTTGAAAAATGTAATTGGATTTCGACTGACGGTCCATCATCACGAGTAATTCGAACGCCGTTGACATATGTGTGCGCGACATAAAAATTGAATTCTCATTGAATAGACGTTCCCATCCCACCATTTCAAATCAAGTGCATTGACTTGATAAGTTTACAAGAGTGACAAACTAATAGGAGAAGTAAGATTTGAAACTTCAAACTGCTACTTGTCTTGCTGATCTTTCACTCACGACTTCAAAATCTTCTAGACTTTACTTCCTCATTACTGAAAAATTTTCCATACGACAGTTTCAACTTCAGAAAATTAAAGATCAGCTATTTCTTATACGAATATACGCAATTGTCAGCCACTGCGTGAGCTTCATTATTACACGTTGAAATATGCAGCCTGCTCATTGATTCCAGTCCATGGATCTTAAATAGGAAAAATGGACTTTTCCCTGATTATTTTCCAAAGATCACAAATTTCAATACGAACTCACATGAGTCATGACTAATTCCTCCTCTTCCTAACTAATTTCCACATCAGTTATCCAAGGGATTTTCTTATCAACCACGAATAAAAGAAGGAGATTTCTTTTTTGCTGAGTTCTTTATCTTTGTTCTAAGTTGCCAATTACACAGATTTAAGACTCAGTGAACAATAGTTGCTTTGCTTTTACAAGAATAATATCAATGTGATAAACGAAGATTATACATGATCTGTTAAAGGCAACGGGGGTCCAGTGCCAGACTTATTCAACCAGACCAACGTGGAGATGTGCTTATGAATGCTAGTGCCCAAAAGAGCTCAGTACAAGAGTTTGGCACAAGGGCCTACTTATTCAATTTGATAGACGAGCAGATGCATGGAGGTATTGCGCTCGCATGTGATAGGTACGGACATGAATTGGTGCAGACAAAAATGAATGCACAAGGAAAGCGTTGAGGCGACCGATCATTTACTCCCATGATGCAAAAAAGGTTGAAATCTATCAACTTAGCGGTCTCTATCAGTCCATCTCCGGACCATCGTACGAAAGGTAAATCACGGTAGATCTTTAGCCCTTGAGACTAATAACTAGCGCATAGAGGGACGATACCCTTACATTTACGAGGGATTGATTCGTTATCCTATGATGCAACGTCTACATGCGTTAGCCATTATGCCCTTCCCGCGGGGGCAACCGATCATTTACTCCCAAATTTATATAAAAGGGTGCCTAGATGTGTAAAAAGAACAGGTTGAACCATTGAAACTACTACTTCTATCTTTTCTATTCTCTCCGTTCTGTCCAATGAAATTTGATTTGAGCATTGGAGAAGTTTTGCTAAGGTCTTCCCCTTGACTTCCTTCTAAAACTCTCCTCGTTTGCAGTTTAGTTAGTAGCACATTTGAGGCATGGTGGGCACTGACTCGTTCCGCCACAAACCAACCTGTTTGTGAGAACTTACCTAGTCATTCTATTTGCTAAAGCGGTTGGGGTGAAGATCCATGGTACCCTGTGCGAATGGTTAAGATCTTACTTTGGAATGGATCGAAAGATTTCTTTTCTTTAGGTTATATTTACATAATTTATATATATATTTTCTCTCGACGAGCAGACCTGCGTTGAATTAACCTGAGTAGACCTAAGCTAAGCCGACTTAAATAGATTTGAAATGAACGAATCTAAACTGGACAAACCTAAGCTGACCTGAGCGATTAAGTGGCTGACTTAAGTTTCTGAGATATTAAGCTGAACTGAGCTGATCTTTCGAACCAAGTTGAGCTATCGCTCATAAACAGACATAGGCAACGATCGCCATTTCTCCATGATGTGTTCTTTGCTTTGTCAAGATGTGCTACTCATGTTTTATGATTTTCAAAATATCTTATACTTATAAATATCTAAGTATGTCATATGTGTTCCATGGAGGAGGGACTGGGAGGGCTAGCTCGAGCTCTCTCTTTGTATATATTTTCTTCTTTTGATTATATGGTAGAGGCATCTTCGTGACTTAAACATTGGAGAGACCTCGTTAGAATAACTCCCAATGAGTTTTCTAAGGCATATTAACCTATGCAAGTCTAATCATGTCGCCGCGAGAGAAAACTTGATCGACAATCTCAAATGACGTGGTAAATTCCTACCTTATCATTCACTATGATCAAAACTTTAAAATGCTTTTATTTCAAATGGAAAGTAGTTGTATCTTTACGATTGTAATTTACATAATTGCAGATCTAGTTCAGAAACTTGGAATTAAGTTGATAACTTTCTGTGATGAATATTTAATTTGTGGCAATTTCACAGTATATATAGTTTGCAGTGCAGTAGCTGGTACAATATATCATGACATGTAATTCTACTTATTGTCAATTTATCGAAATAGAAGGAGACCTAAGTTTTGATATTTCAAACTATTCAATCTAAATCAAGTAGTTGGCTTGCACATCTTTCAATGTTCAAAGTCTCCCACTCTCTCTATGTATGTCCTTATTAAATCCTACCTTCAACCAAATTTCTTGCTTGCTCACTCGCCATTTATTTCCTTCTGAATTAGTCTGCTCATCACTTAATTATGAAACTGAAGTTCTTGGTTAAGAAAAATGTACTGACGTCTCACACGTTGAAACTCACTGGGCATCGGACCAATAAGCCAACAATTATCAAGGTTTAATTAGTGTGGAAATTAAAGCTTAATAGATACATAATCCCGACTAGTAATTAAGATTTGTTAAATGCTTCACTCAGTTTCCATACATATCGCATCAGGAAAGGGACCAGAGAGAAAATTCAAGGAAAGGGACCAGAAGAGTTGAAGTTGTTCCGATCCGACCAAGATCAAGAAGAGAGGTTGTTCCAAATAAATCAAAGAAGAAAGACCAGACAGCCAGTCTCGGAATTAATTAAAATAATATGAGTTCGTTGAGATTAATTCAAAACTTAATTAGTAAACAAGAGTTGCTTAATTTACGAGAACTAACTATGTCGATGTGATAACTGATAAGCAAAGACCAGACACACTATTAATATTGTTTGTCCCTTGAATGAGACTGACGTTGAACATTTACTTGTTCAAGAGTTGAATTTCTTGAAGTAGATGTGGGGGAAATCACAATGGTTTAATTACTTGCATGGTCTAGCTAGTTAAATCTCATTGTAGCAAACTTAAAATTGAAAATTCTAAAAGTAAAAAATGAAATTTTCGACAAAAAAAATATAGCTTAAAACTTGTAAAAATATATCAAATAGTTATTTTTTTCAATATAAAATGTTAGGATGTTAATAATTAACCACTAAAAATAGTTATATGAACTAAAATACCTAGTTTTAGTTCATATTTTGATATTTTTAAAAGTTCATGGGAATCTTGGAATGAAACTAAATTGATGGACCAAAATAACCAAAGTAAAATGATATAGTTTTATAAAAGAAATAAATGTGATATATAATTTGATAAATTTGAAGAGTTGACATGATAAATTGAAAATCCTGAAGTCAAAGTAAAATTTTCCACCTAGTTTTATTCGATAGTAAAAGTATGGTATGTGAGCTAGTTTTTCTATAATGTCAATGTTCAATATGGACATTTCTAGGATTAGGGACTTTTATTCTCACATCTTAAGAATTGATCATTAATACACTATTAGACTTTTGTTACAAGTTTGAAATTATTTAAAATTCTATAAAATATATGCATTGCTTTATTAAATTGTCCAATTACAACATATAATGAATGTTCATGCAATTAATTTAATTGTTTCTGGGGCACCACCATTTACTAAAATATTTGTCCCAAGCTTTTCTTACAACTACCATATTTTTTTTATTTTTTAATCCAACACTTAACTGCACTTTCAATTCTAGGACCTAATTAAGATACATCTCTTATCTACTAGCAACTAAGATATCATCGACATCTACGCATAGCAATAAGCCCCCCCCCCCCCCCCCCCGGTGATTTACCTCTCTCTCGCCAGTGCCCTGGGACGACGGGTGGCAGGAGGCTACTAGTTGGACAGATTCTCAACTTTTGCAGACATCTACGCATAGCAATAAATATATAACGATCCATTTGTAGTTTCCAGAAGTAAACACAACTATCGTACTTGATACCATGCATGGGACTCTAGCAAAACAAATCTAACCTATATGGTACAAGTCCTGAGATATATTAGAATAACATCCCTATATAACTCATAGATTAAGACTCGATAATTTATTAGAGTATGTCTCTATAAATATCACAGCTTAGGATGTAAAAAGTGGATTCTTTTTTTTTTTAGTTTTATTTTCATCTCCTCTTCTTTATAGATGCATGTCTGATTTAGACATCGGAGAGACTTCATCGACAATACCCGATAAAATACATGTTAATTTAGTATATCAGTCAAGCTTCTTTGTCACACTCCTTTTGTACATCTCTTGCAATGGATTTATCAGTCACATTTGTCCTGAGAAACCATAAAATATTCAATATGTGAGGTTCAATGGTAGCTCCACCCTCACATAGGCAATATCATCCAAGGCCTCACTTGGATTGAGTGTTAAGTCGATTTTATATTTGTTTATTTATCTATTAGAATCTTCCATTGCTTATAAGTCTTGAAAATCTATCTTTGTGCTTGAAAGGGTGAACTCAAGATGTTACCATTGTCCTTGTGAGTAGATCTACTAATTAAAAGTGATTCGTTTGTTCTTTTCAAAAACACATTGCTCATAATGTTCCAGTCTTCTAGTGTATGATCATCATAATAATAATGGTTCTCGCTAAGCATAGTCAAGATTCTTGATTTCTATAATTCATACAAACATCCAAATTTTTATAATTTGCAAGATCTTTCAACTTTGTATCTAACACCCATTGTTGGTAAGAGTAACTAAAGTGATGAGATTCTTTTCGAGCTCTAGAACATGTGAAACAAGTATTAATATTGCATATTGCATTTCAGATCATTTAATTTCGATAATATTTCATTTTGTTTCAATAATTTTCTATATACCTCTAAACATTTGCAATTTTATGTTTCATAACTTTAGTTTTTTGCTCATCTTTTTTTTTTAATTTTCATTTCGACCACAAATTTGTTGGCGCAAAAGCAATTAATAAATTCAAAGAGCGGTTTACTAAAATCCTTTACAAATTCAATTTTTATTTTTTTAATGCAGTAAATTTATTAGGCAAAAAGTTTTATTTCACCTTCACAGTTTTTTTAAATTTATCATTCATCTCCTCAAATTCTATAAATTATATTTCACATTCAATTTTTTTTTATAAAACCATATTTTTTACATCGGTCATTTTGCTCCATTAATTTAGTTTTTTTTTTCAAGATTCCCATAAACTTTTAAAATTATCTAAATATATTTAAAGCATTTTTAGCCTTTACTATTATTTAGCGATTAACTAGTAATTTGATATCGAAAAGAATAACATCAGTGATGATGTCGCATTTTAATAGTTTTAAATCATAATTTTTAGTAGCAAATTTTATTGTACTTTTGAAATTTTCAATTATAATTTTTCTACCATGAGATAACAATAATCCATTGCAAGGGATTTGACATATATATTGCGCAAGCACATCATTTGTGATTTTCTCCACATCTACTAAAAAAATTCAATACTTTGCAAGCATTGGACTGAATTTATAATAATTTACATGAAATGGAAATATCATAAATGCATTGTAGATTACATTATTGACATCACAATCCTAATATTGTTTCGATTGCAACATATCACAAGCAAACAATTACTGGAAGAAACATGCTCACAATTCTAATGTAAAAACTACTATTTATTACACGGATCATCGTTGTTTTCTTTTAAAACATGAAAATCTAATAATTCATTCTTCTATTGCCTTTATGTTTTCTTAAATAGTTGGAAGATAAATACACTCCACAGTCCAACCAAAAATCCAAGTACATTGCTAAGATAAATTGATAGCAATTGGGATGACTTTTTGCTTGTCACATTAATTTTGTTTCCACGGAAGCAACTCTTGTTTACTAAGTCTCCACAAAGATAAGGATTGCCCATATAAATAGTCACATCATCTAGTGTTTGAAGTTGATACCCAGAGGGAATATTTCCCGATAGGTTATTGTAAGACAAGTTCAAATGGTTGAGGGCATGTAGTTGTGACAATCCTTGTGGAATAGCACCTGATAAATTGTTGAAGGATAAATCTAGAGTTTCCAATGAACTCATTCTGCCGATGCTATCTGGAATCTTGCCTTTGAAGTAATTTCTTGATAAATTCAAAGTGTGGAGTTCAACAAGATATCCTAATTCTTCAGGAATCTCATATGTCAATTCATTATTTGAAAGGTCTATACTCCTCACAAGATAAAGAATAGATGAAAAGCTCTGTTGATCTCCTTTTGTGACTAAAGTTATAATTTCCCAATAATCATCATGGGAAAATAGCCCTCTACCAAATTTTGGAAGTTGTTTTGCTGATGTCAAAATCATTGTTCTGAGATATCCAAAAGAATATGGTATTGACCCTGACAATTTGTTATTTGCAAGGTCGATGATTTGCATATCTCTCAGATGCCCAAGTTGTGGATCAATATAGCCATCAAACATATTTGAGCGCAATCGAAGAATGCGTAATAATTTCCAACTCTGTCCAATCCACAAAGGTATATTTCCAGAAAATTTATTGTCACCGAGATCAAGAACCAATATTTGATTGAAATTTTGCAGTGAAGACGGAAGTTGCCCTTTAAGATTATTATTATTTAAGTGTAAAAATTGAAGACCCATCAAGTTGCCAAGAGAACTTGGAATTTCTCCCGAGAGCATATTATTTCCCAAATGAATGTGTCGAAGTAATTGACCGTCTTGCCAGCATTGAGGAATTATTCCAGATATTTGGTTATTTAATAAGTTGAGATACAGAAGTGCATCAGAATTGCAAATATTGGATGGTATACTTCCATTAATATGATTATATGAGAGAAGTAAATATAGTAATTGTGGTGTGAATAAAGTTGAAGGTAGTGGTCCTGAAAAGGCATTAAAAGATAGGTCTAATAAAGATAGGTTTGGTGGAAAATGAGGAATTGGACCTTCAAGTAGGTTCGAACGAAGATCTAGATAAATTAGCTCAGTCAAACTCTCTAGGGATGTTGGTAAAGTGCCACTAATTTTGTTATGGGAGAAATCTACAAAAGTAATGTTTGAAAAAGAGGTCCAAATCCATTCTGGCAAGGTGTCCTCGATGCTTGTATTGTGTAGTTGGATAAGAACAATGGATTTTAATGAGCGGAGCCATGTAGGAAATCTAGGACCTAAATTAATGGAACCAAAGCTAATGTCTTGTAATTGAAAAGGAGGGGTCCAATTGTGGTCTATTCCTATAGTAATGAAGGGGTTTTCAAGCAAGTACAAGAACTCTAGTTTAGTTAGGTTAGAAAGGCGAAACTCCGAAATATAACCCTCAACGGAAGTAAAAGAGATGTCAAGATAATATAGGTTGACCAGATTCCAAATTTCAATTGGTATTGGTCCAGAAAGAGAATTATATGGGAGAGAGAGAGTATTTAGAGTAGTCAAATTTCCTAACTCACTGGGTATCGGATCAACAAGTGAGCAATTATCAAGGTATAATGTGGATAAACTTGATAGATTCGTAATCCCAACTAATAAAGAATTTCTGAGTTTATTATTGCTCAAATCGAAATATTCTAGATGCTCAAATTTCCAAATCACATCGAGTTGGGAATCAGAGAGCAAATTGGAGGACAGACCAAGATATGTGAGGTTAATTAAGTTGCCAATTTCATTTGGCAATGCCCCTCGAATTCCCGAGTCTCCAAGTCGAAGAGACGAGAGACTTGTGAGATTCCACAACCAGTTAGGAAAAGAAGAGTTGAAGTTGTTGAAACCAAGATCAAGAGCTGTGAGAGAAGTGAGGTTGAGATGGTAGGTAAGAGAAAAGGGAATATCATTGATACTACAATTATATAGATATAATTGTTGTAGGGAAGGTAATGCGTTGACTGTTGAAAACCAATTATAGGAGGCTGCGCTGAGATCTAAATAGGACATGTCCAGATAAATCAAAGAAGAAAGGCCGGAGAGCCAGGATAGGCTAGGGACAATTGTAGCAGATGCAGTAGGCATAAATCGATAATGACACGCATCGAGATCAAGATGACGAAGATTAGTTAAGTTTCCAAGATGAGGGGGAATGGTTCCACTGAAGTTGGAGCAAGAAAGATCAAGATACCTGAGTTTGTGAAGAGAACCAATGGATGGTGGAATTTGGGTGCCCTCAAAGTTATTGGAGCCCAAATTTAAGCTTTGCAAATGAGTCAAAGACAATAAGGATGGATGCAGCAGCTCACCACTCAATGCCGTCTGACGACTATCGTGTCCGTAACTAATTTGATTTTGAAGGTTGAGCTCTGTCACTCGTACGCTGCCCGTTCTGTTGTGGCAGACGACGCCAGTCCAAGCGCAGCAATCTACTTGAGCACGCCATGCAGACAAGCGGGCGGAAGGATCTTCGATGGCGGCTTTGAAAAGCAAGAGAGCATCCCTCTCCCTCTCCAAGCATCCCTTGCTGCTCACTCTCGCTTCTGCTCCAGCTACCTCCTTAAGAAGGAAGGCGAGGCTGATGAGCCAGACAAGACGAAGATAGTAGCAGCGGTGGGGATGGTGCAGTGGCCATGGCTCATGGAAACGGAGTGTGCTTCTCCAGGCCGTTGCCATGATCTTGGGTGGATTGTTTGTTATTCTGCAGCAGCAATGGCAATGGCAAGGGTTATTTATCATCAAAATTGTGTCCCGTCACTATAGATTAATTTTATAATGAAAAAGTTTACATATCCATTGGTGCGCACAAGGTGATTCATTTGCTCTCAAGCATTTTCGTCAACCGATTTCACAATCAATATGAAAGAGATAAATTATACAGAGTATTTTACACAATTCAGGACTAACGCAGTAGGAGGATAGACACTTCAAAAGATTTACGATCTCTGAGAATTGATTCTTGTTCATTGATACAACTCTATTATAACGCTAATTATAAGATCCTCTCTTGGAGACAAAACATTACTATCCATGATACAAAAGATTGGAATCCGTCAACCTAGCGGTCTCTACCAGTCCGCCTCCAGATCATTGTAAAAGAGATAAATTACGGTAGATTTTTCGCTTAAGACTAGTAACTAGTGTATGAAGGGACGACACTTTCGCATTTATGAGAGATTGACCCATTGTTTTATGATACAATATCTATATGCATCAGTCACTAGACCCTTCCCGCGGAGATAAAATATTGCTATCTATAGTACAAAAGGTTGGAATCTGCCAACCTAGCGGCCCCTACCAGCTCGCTCCCGAACCATCGTAAGGGAGGTAAATTACGGTAGGTCTTTGGCCCTTGAGACTAGTAACTAACGCATAGAGATACGGCACTCTCGCATTTGTGAGGGATTGACTCGTTGTCCTATGATACAATGTCTGTATGCGCTAGCCACTAGGTCCTTCCCGCGAGGGCTAAAACATTACTATCCATGATCCATCGGCCAGTAGATCCCTATCCTGCCTTTAATGAAAGGCCAACAAAATCAAGGCGATGGAAATTGTGATGCTCTATCCTGCCTTTAATGAAACGCCAACAAAATCGACGAGCAGATCAATTCAAGTTTATCCATCACCAAACAGTCTGCTACAGAGATATGGTGATGGATGCATTAATTCATCCATCAGCAAGTGGTAAATAGATCTTGCGCCTCGTGGAAATTAAGGTGGTGGAAATTAAGGCGATGGAAATTGTGATGCTGAGATCTTGCCTCTCATGAAACGCCAACGACATTGAGCAAGCAGTCTACTGCAGAGAATGTTGATACTCCCTTTTTTTTAATTGTTTTATTTTATTTGTTTATTTTCTTAATCATGCTCCAAGTTATTTATTGATATGAATGTAACTTAGTCTATGAGACACCGATAATATTCAAAGACATGGATAAGATCTTACACTTAAGTCATAGAAATAAATCGAGCCAAGAGCAAGATGACTTGGAAATGATAGAAGACAAAAGTGAGCTGAGTCGTGAACAGGGTGACTCGGAAAAGATAGAAGATAAAAGTGAGCCGAGTCGGGAGCAGAGTATTTCAGGAATAGTAGAAGACAACAAACCGAGTCGAAGCTGAATAACTCAGGATTTGTAGGAGACATAATTAAGTCAAGTCAAGAGTAGAGTAACTCGGAAAGTGTAGAAAGCATAAGTAAGCTGAGTCAGGGATAGGATGACTCAAGAGCTGAGGAAGCAATGGAGGCATGAGTACACCAAGTCGGGAGTGTAACGACTCAAGAGGCGTCGACTGTTAGGACCTTGGTGCTCTAGGAGGGGAGTGAATAGCGACTAAACTCGATCGTCGATTTCACTCTCATACTTGTCTACAACAGGTTATACACAGTGGAAATAAAGTTTAAACAATACAAAAGCACAAGCACAATAAACTGATATTTATATTGTTCGGAATCTCCAATTCCTACTCCATGGTCTAGCTCTTACGATAGTTCTACTATCACTTTCTCATTCTCAAAAACCTTTCAAAGGTGGAGAAACCTCTTACAACTTGTTTCTTATACAACACAAGCAACCAAATATAAATACAAGAAACATGAAGCAAAATACAAATGAAAAAACTTTACACGATTGCGATCTTACTTGTTTGTATAGCTTGGTTGCTTTGGAATGCCTTGGAAGATTTGGAATGCAACAGTAAATCCTCTTCTAAGTCTCCAAGAACTGACATCTTGAAATCTCCATGAAACTCTCTTTTATAAGGTCTTCATCAGGTTGATTTTCACCTACCATTCGATTGTCAAAACCCCTAGTCAACTGGCCAATCGATGGTTGCTCTTCAACGGCTAAATCTACATCATATTTTGGCTTGCTACAGTGCACCAGTCGATTGGTAAGCTTTGGTCGAACTAATCGGTTGAGTTGGAAATATTTTGTTCATCAAATTTATCATTTCAGGTCTCACCAGTTGATTGGTAAGCTCCAGTCAAACTGGTCGGTTGAGTTGGAAATATTCTGTTCAGTTATAGGCTGAAAATATTATTCACAATTGATTGTACTGTAGTAGTTGACTATTATAATAATCGACTGTGAACAATAGCAATCGATTGCTACTGTTCACTGTCGAGTTCTTTCGATTGTATTGTAGCATTTTTTTAACTGTAGTAGTCGATTACTGTAGCAGAGTATTATAGCAATCGACTGTGAACAATAAGAATCGACTGCTACTGTTCACAATCGAGTTCTAAACTCGATGGTGCTTGAACAGCAACATTAGTCGACTGGTACCTTAGTGTCAGTCTAATTTCAAGTTAACTCTTACTTCACTGGTATCTGGTCAACCTCAACCTACTAGGATTTTTTCCATCCAACATCCGATCACTCTTGATCTATCGGAACATTTCTTGCCTAGCATCTGGTCAACTATCACCTACTAGGACTTCTCTTGCCAATAAGGTCAGCTCGACCTACCGAGACTTCCCTCGCCAAGCACGGTCTCCTAGACTTATAGGATCTTTACTTGCCAAGTACGATCTCCCAGATTTGTCGAAACTTTCCTTGCCTGGTCATCCGATCACTCTTGACCTATCAGGACTTCACTTGACAAGCACAATCACCCCATGACCTATTGAGACTTCACTTTATCAAACATCCGGTCCTCCTTGACCTTTTGGACTTTCCTTGCCTCACATCCAGTCTCTCTGACCTGTAAGGGCTTTCCGATACCAAGCATCCGGTCCTTCTTGACATGTTTGGATTTTTCTCTCCTTGTGTCAAGTGTCCGATCAACCTTGACCGACCTGGAGTTCCCTTGCCAACTCTCAGTTGGACTTTCCAACACCTAGTATCCGATCAACCTTAAGCGACTTAAATTTTTTTCCTTGTCAACTCCCAGTTGAATTTCACTCATCAAGTCTCTAGTCAACCTTGACCTACTTGACTTCACATTCATCTCCATTTGACTATATATGTCTCATACCATCCCATAGTTATATTGTCATCCATACTCAAGTTCAATTACAACTTGAATCCCACTCGAGATTGGTCAATTTTGACCTGAGGTTGATTGCACCAGCAATCTCCCTCATCCCATCCTTTATCTCTAATCATATTATCAAATATCGAAACTCAACTCGAGCCCAACTAGAACTTAGTCAAACTTGACCTGAGGTCGATTGCACCAACAATCTATAGGATCGAAGTTATCCGAGAGAAGGGAGTGAATCTCGGAATATAAAATTTTCTTTTAAAAACTTATTTTATCTTTTAAGAATTTAAAGAGTAAATGTTTGACAATATCCTTAAGTTAAGCTAGCCAATAAGTCCAATTTCCTTCTTCTTATGCTAAAGTATAACAAATAGTTCATAACTTGTAATTTCAAATTTTCAAATTTTGGAGTTTAGTGTATATTTTGGTTTATAGTTCATAACATAGATTTGTATCTCAAACCCCACTTGCCTACCAAAACCTAGATTTTGACCATTTGATCATATTTTCCATCATTTTAAGGATCTTCTCTAATTTATCAAGCTTTGATCTCAAAACTTAATTTTCAACCTCTAATTGCTCAATTTTTGTATGCTCATCATTTCTATGATTATTTTTCTTCCTAGGCATGTGTCTAGTTTTCTTAAGATTATTGTCTAGGTTGTTCTCATTCTTTCTACCCTTAATTAAGCTAGGCCTACCTCTAAAAGTTCTAATATTTTCCTTAGGTAGGGTCATTCTAAAGTGTATGATGTGTTTCTTGTCTTTACGAATTGGGGCATTGGTCTCCTTGGGCTTCTCCTTAGCCTTTGGTGCCATAGGAGTCATCTTCTTGATTCATTTTGGGCACTTACTCTTGTAATGCCCTCTTTCCCTACACTCAAAGCATATGATGTGATTTTTATTGTTAAAAGTTGAATTTGAGTTACCCATCTCAGTGGTAGGGGACACATGGTCAAATTTTTCATCATTTCCGGATGTGGAGGGCTCCTCTTGCTCCAATGTTGATGGTATAATCTCCCCCTCAATCCTAGAGGTGGAGGCTTCTATCATCTCTTCTAGATCGGATGTTGAGCACCTCTCAACTTCTAAATCTTCAAGGTCTTGAGATGATGAATCTTCTTCCTTGGACTCATCATCATCTTGGACCGGCAAAGGCTCTTCATGAAACTTAACTAATTTCCTCCATAGTTTGCTTGCATCCTTATATTTACCTAACTTACACAAAACATTGTTAGGTATCAAGTTAACCAAAATTTTGGTTACCTTGTCATTTGCGTCGAATCTCAAAATTTGCTCCTCGGTTCATTTGCTCTTTTTGATGAGTCTTTCCTTGTTGTCTGTTGGAGATTCGACCCCCTTTGTTAGAGTGAACCATACTTCAATGTCCATTTGAAAGAATGTCTCGGTTCTTACTCTCTATTGATTAAACCCTCCTAGTTTGTAGGGTGGTGGTGCTCAAATGTCACATCTGAATCCATCATTGAATTCCATTCTTCTTGATGAACCTGCTAATCCTCTAGCCTCGTGCTCCCTCAGCTATTAGTCCAGATAAGAGCGACCTACCTCTGATATCACTTATTAGGACCTTGGCGCATTGGAAGGGGGATGAATAGCAACTCAACTCGATCATCGATTTTGTTCTCATGCTTGTCTACAACAAGTTATGCACAATAAAAATAAAATATAAACAATACAAAAGCACAAGCACAACAAATTGATTTTTACATGGTTCGGAATCTCCGATTCCAACTCCACGACCTAGCTCCTACCGATAGTCCCACTATCACTTTCTCCTTCTCGAAAATCTTTCGGAGGTGGAGAAACCTCTTGCAACCTGTTTCTTATAGAACATAAGCAACCAAATACAAATACAAGAAGTTTGAAGCAAAATACAAATGAAACACTTTACACGATTGTAATCTTGCTTGTTTGTAGCTTGGTCGCTTGGAATGCCTTCGAAGGTCTGGAATATAATAGTAAATTCCCTTCTAAGTCTCCAAGAACCGACATTTTGAAATCTCCAAGAAACCCTCTTTTATAAGGTCTTCATCAGCCTAATTTCCACCTATAAGTCGATTGCCAAAACCTCCAATCGACTAATCAATCGATCGTTGCTCTTCAACGGTTAAATCCACATCTTATTTTGACATGCTATAGTGCACCAGTAGACTGATATAAGTCACCAGTCAATTGGTAAGCTTTGATCAAACTGATCGATTGAGTTGGAAACATTCTGTTCATCAAATTTGTCATTTTAGGTCTCATCAGTCGATTATCAAAACCCACAGTCGATTGGTAAGCTCCAGTTGAACTGGTTAGTTGAATTGGAAACATCCTATTCAATTTATAGGCTGAAACCACTGTTCATAGTCGATTGTACTATAGAAATCGATTGTGAATAGTAGCAATCGATTGCTACTAGTCACAATCGAGTTCCTTCAATTGTACTATAGCATGTTTACTGTAGCAGTTGACTGCTTCTGTTCACAATCGAGTTCTAAACTTGATGGTGCTTAAACATTAACACTAGTTGACTGCTATTGTTTCTATTCTTTCTCTTGACAACTCCCAATTGGTTCTGAGAGTTTTCACTCTCAAGTCTAGCTGATTTTTAACCGTGTTAATAAACCTCCTGAAATACTCTAGTGTCTCAGACTTGTGTGAGATCAAGTAGATATAATCGAAATATGTGTAATCATATATAAATATAATAAAATATGTGGATCCATTTCAGGCTCTCACATTTATTGGTCCACAAATGTTGGAATAAACCAATTGCAATGGAATCCCAACTCTCATTGCTTTCCCAAATGATTTTTTTATAGATTTGCTTGCTAGGCAAAACTCACATAAGGACAACTCGACCTTAGTTAGCTGACCTAACATGTCACATAATGTTAACCGACCCATTCTCTCTTGCCCTATATGATCAAGTCTATTATGTCATACATTCACATCATCTACTACACTATCAAATGCAAAGGCAATAGGAGAAGCAGGAAAATCTTAGGAAATGAAATCAAATTTAGTACATAAAGTCCCTCATGAATTATACCGGAACATATTAAAGTATTATCATATGAGATGAAAAATTTAAAGTTTCCAATAGAAACAAAGTATTTTAGTTGATCTAGATAACAGACAGAGATAAGATTTCACCAAATCTCTGGAGCATACAATACATTATGAAGATACAAGACTTGATTACTTTGCAACAATAGTTTGCAAGTTTCAATCTCTCTCACCTCCACAAATGCCTTATTCCCCACATATAGCCTTCTCGCTTGTGGACTTAAATGGTGAAATTCGATGTATGCACTTCTATCACGAGTTACATGGTCTGTGGCTCTGAGTCTACAATCCACGAAGGAGAAGAGTTAGCAAACATCACATTAGATGACACAACTCAAACCATATAAAGAAAAAAGGATATACCTTTCGCTCACTACACTTGCATGTAAAATGTCTAAAGTTACCACATACATAGCATCAAACATTGCTCTTTATGAGCTCATTCTTTTTATTTTTTTGTCCTTTTTCATTTGTCTTTATGAATGCCTTCTTCTTGCTAGAATATTTAGTCTTCTTCTCATACTTGCACCACTTGCACTTTATTCCTCGAGATCCCTTACTCGACTCCGTAAAATTAGTATGACCCGAAGTAGACTTAGTCACCTTCTAGCACTCCTTCTCGAGCTCACAATGCCTACTCATATCCATGAAAGTATAGATACTTTCAGTGTGTATGAGATAGGTTTTAACTACATCCCAGGAGTCAGGCAATGACTGAATCACTCCTGGTACTTAAAGCTCATTTGACATAAACTCCCCCATATTTTTCAGAGAAAAAAATATACTTGACATATGCATTAAATGTTGATTCATAGTATGATTGGATCTCTTCTTATAAGTTATGAACTTATAGGTCAACATCCTTAACTTAGGAGCTGATGGGGCGTTATGATGCTCTTTAAGAGCATGCCAAACTGACATAGCAGTAAGATATTGCTCATAAATTGGGATTAGCTTATTGTGCATGTTGCTAAGAAAAATTACTCTAGCTTGGCCATCCTTTTTTTTCCAAGCATGATAAACTTCCTAATCCCCTCTTGCATGAGTTGTGGTACCCTTCCCAGGGTCCACAATCTCGTGCTTAAGAACCTCCTCAAGTTCTTGTTCCTCGAAGAAAAATTAAATCTTCTAGTGCTAAATGTCATAGTTGTCACTGTTCAACTTGTTTCCCTTCACGAGATCTAGTATGACATTCTTTGTTGCAACCATCTTTCTATCATAAAGAAAGAGAGACATTTGTGACATGCAATGCTTAATATCTCAATTTTATGTACCATACTAATCATTAAAACTCAAATGACTTGAATGCAAATTTCAAGACAAGCGTATGAATTAACGGACGTCTTACACCACAATTTAGAATTGCATTTTACCATTTAAAATAAGATGGGATACACAAATAGTCACATGTACTATAATACCCTTAGTAAATCTACGTGCCACTTTGAGGGTTTACTCATTGCCCAACACCAACAACAATTTGTCACACATCTCAGAGTTAGACCTCTTTATCTTCTTTAAGATACTCAGCTTAGGCCTAGTTCAAGTGGGCTACTCCCACTCTCTGGGTTAATTCCAAGTGAATTTTTTTAGCAAGTGAATTTTTTTAGATATTTATCGAGCATTATTGCACGTGTTGAGAAACTCAGTGTGACCTGAGTACTCGTCGAGTTCCTGAGATCCTCAGCGTCTTGAGCACCAAGAACCTCGCTTAAGACAAACTCCCGAGCTCCTCGGCTCTTCCCGAGTACCCACAACTCTTTGGTTTTTCCCAAAAACATCGAGTCGAGCACTACCGAGTGCATCTGAGCCCTGCCAACCACTCCCGATCACTCTCGGGAACTATTGAGTACTTGCCGAGCAATGTCGACTGAGAATCATGGCTTTCCCAAGCACTGCATTGGCCCGAGCAATGCTACTCACTCGAGCATCACATCGCGTACGACATTCTTAAGCACGTCTTTGTGCCCCGGATCCAACTCCGTGTCACTCGAGTATTTCTGGAGCCCGAGCACCCCATTCCTGGGGTCGCTCAAGCACCACTGGGGCAAAGCATTGTGGTGTCTGGGCACCACAGAACTCGACTTTGATGCTCGAGCACCTTTGCACCCGAGCACCGCACTGTGATCGAACTCCGTGTCTCGCCCAATCGCAAGTTCCTCAGTGTGCCCGAGCACTTCAATGTGCCCAAGCACCATAGTGCACTCGAAAATCGCGAGTGCCCAAGCACTTCATGCACGCAGGTGTCCCGAGCACTTTGGCTTGGCTGAGCACCTTGTGTGCATCCTGAGCACTATTTCTCTGTCACGATCTTTTTCTCTATGCCGAGCACCTAAAGTGCTCTGACGACATGGAGAGATCTGCTCGTCAAAGTTTTCTCACTAGGTAGTGTCAAGACCTACTCGACATCATCATGTCCCACTTGACACTGCCAAGTCCCACTCGGCGACATTGTGTTTCTTACTCGACATTGCCAAATCCCACTTGACGACGTCGTGTTTCTCAGTAGTGCCCCTCGACAATGTTCATCATCTTCTCCACGAAGACATGAAAAATTAATGAACATAAAAATAAAATTTATGTTGCTTAGTGGACGAGTACAACATGGGATGAGTATGCGGATGAGAATCGTGTTCCGCAATCTTAGACTCGACAACCATTCCTGAGTGTTAACTCAGGAAATTGTTGAATGTGAAATCACATTCAACCTGACTCTGATACCAATGTAAACTTATGAAATTGAAATTGTAGAATCATAAGCATTATACCTCAGTTTCGTAGAATCGTAACTTGGCTCTCAGTTCATAGATGCTAAAAGATGAACCGGCAAATTGTGATCTCCAATTACTCGTAGTTGGGATGACAGTCACGTAGAACAAATCGTCATCGTAGTGTCACAACATCCCAACCCTAAAATCCGATGATATTTGTTTGTGATGACGATTTCTTATTCTTCTCAAAAAGAGATGAGAGTTCTCTAAAAGTTATCTGAATCTTGCACTGCTTGCCAGCACACCAGCACTTGCACACAGATAACTCCTTCTCCATACCGTTCACACAAACTTGCATCATCAATCTTGCTAATTCTTCACAAGAAGTATTTATGGGGAGGGAGAGAATTGAGATCATGGATGAATGGAACATAAGATGACCCCATTATCCACATCTCTTAAATGTCCCTACGCAATAACCAACACTTTCCAAATTACTCTACTTCCGATTCGGTTCACTTTTGTCTCATACTCTTCTCGAGTTATCTGGCTCTCGACTTGGCTTATTACTGTCTTCTACTCTTCTCGAGTCACTTTGCTTCCGACTCTGTTCATTTCTATCTTCTATCCTTTTCGAGTCATCCTGCTCTCGACTCGGCTCACTTCTATATATCTTCTATCCTTTCGCAGTCACGTTTCTTCCAACTCGACTCACTTTTGTCTTCTACCATTTCGGAGTCACCTATTTTGATATACCATTACATGTAATTCTACTTATTGTCAATATATTTAAATAGAAGGAGACCTAAGTTTTGATATTTCAAACTATTCAATCTAAATCAAGTAGTTGGCTTGCACATCTTTCAATGTTCAAAGTCTCCCAGTCTCTCTATGTATATGTCCTCATTAAATCCTACCTTCAACCAAATTTCTTGCTTGCTCACTCGCCATTTATTTCCTGCTGAATTAGTCTGCTCATCACTTAATTATGAAACTGAAGTTCTTGGTTAAGAAAAATGTACTGACGTCTCACACGTTGAAACTCACTGGGTATCGGACCAATAAGCCAACACTTATCAAGGTTTAATTAGTGTGGAAATTAAAAAATATGGAACCACCATATTAGCGGTCCCCTCCGGCTGCCCCTACCGGTGGAGGAGGTAAATCAGGACCCAGATGACAAGTGCAAATGAGAGGGTATGTCGATGGCCCAGAGTCATAATCTCCTCGGGAATTGATCCCTGTCCATTTAAGAGTTGCCCCTTTACACTTATCAACTGGGCTAGCCCTGGGAGCTAATTAGTGTGGAAATTAAAGCTTAATAGATACATAATCCTGACTAGTAAGATTTGTTAAATGCTTCACTCAGTTTCCATATAGCATCAGGAAAGGGACCAGAAGAGTTGAAGTTACGCTGTTCCGACCAAGATCAAGAAGAGAGGTTGTTTCAAATAAATCAAAGAAGAAAGACCAGAGAGCCAGTCTAGGAATTAAAACAATATGAGTTGAGATTAATTCAAAACTTAATTGGTAAACAAGAGTTGCTTTACGAGAACTATGTCGATGTGATAACTGATAATTAAGCAAAAGACCATACACATTATTAATATTGTTTGTCCCTTGAATGAGACTGACGTTGAACATTTACTTGTTCAAGAGTTAAATTTCTTGAAGTAGATGTGGGGAAATCACAATGTTTTAATTACTTGCATGCATGCATGGTCTAGCTAGTTAAATCTCATTATAACAAACTTAAAATTGAAAATTTTAAAAGTAAAAATGAAATTTTCTACTAAAAAAATATAGCGCTTAAAACTCGTAAAAAGATATCATATAGTTTTTTTTTTCAATATAAACAATTGACCACTAAAAATAGTTATATGAACTAAAAAACTTAGTTTTAGTTCATATTTTGATATTTTTATAAGTTCATGGGAATCTTGGAATGAAACTAAATTGATGGACCAAAATGACCAAAGTAAAATGATATAGTTTTATAAAAGAAATAAATGTGATATATAATTTGACAAATTTGAAGAGTTGACATGATAAATTGAAAATCATGTAGTCAAAGTAAAATTTTCTACCTTGTTTTATTGGAAAGAAAAGGAGGTTCGAGACATGACCGAATTAAATGGAAGAAATCCGAGTGGAAAAACATATACTTTTGAAAAACCTCTTATAACTTTTATTTTCAATTATAAGCGATGGAATCATCCATTCGATATATACAAAATAATCAATATGCATGTTCTATACGAAATAAAATGTCACAATATTTTTTTAATACATGTTTAGTAATGCAAAATAAATAATATATTTTACATATCCACCTAATTTATTGATTTTTTTTTCAAAAATGATAGAACGTAAAATTTATTTGTACATCACAGAATTTTTTTTCATGTACACCTATATAATTATTGAGTTTCTACCAATGAGCAAAAAAAGTACAACTTGAGTAATGAATTAATAAATAGAATAAAAATTACAAAAAAATAAAAATAAAAAGTATCTCTTACTCTAGATATGTTAGGAAAAAGTATCTCTTATTTATGAGGAATTTGACTTTTTTTATGGAGAGGAAGAAGAATAGAAAGATATGTAAAAATTATAAAGTTGTTCCTAAAAAAAAAACTTAACTACTCAGTAAGGTTGGTATTATTGGATATGAACTTTAAGCATATTATTAATAAAAAAAATATGTATGACTCTTACGATTAAATGACAAAAGATAAAAGATGAAAATTAATATATTTAAAAATAAAATAAGAGTACAAGGATTAGAAGAGATACATGATAACTTGAATATGATATGAAATAAAATGGTATTAACATTAAAAATGATAGCCAAACTTTTACTAGGTAAGTTAAAAGAATGTACACCATCGAATAAAGAATTATAGCAGTGGAATGAGAAAGTATATGAGAAAGTAAAAGAAAAATAAAAAATCTATAAAGTATTATATACTTGTAAGAACGAAAAAATTTAAAAAAGTATAAAATGGTCAAGAAAGAAGCTAAGAATGAAAATTTTGAATGCTTATACTAGATATAAAAGAAGGAAAAAAAATATTTATAGAATAGTTAAAGTTAGAAAGAGAAAGATTAAAGATCCTATATAAATAAGATGCATTAAAGATGAATGCAATATGATACTATTGGACAATGATAAAATAAGAAAATGATGGAAGAGTATTTTCATCAACTTTTCAATGATGATTTAGGTAATCAATTTAACTTAAGCAATTTAAGTAGGTTAAAGGAGTATAAAAATTTAAATTTTTATTATAAAATTCAACCTTTAGAAGTAGAACAAACTTTAAATGAGATGTAAAATAAAAAAATAATTAGATCAGATGATATCCTAATAGAGATATAGAAGTCTAGGTAAGCAAGGTTAGAAAGTTCGATAATTTACCAAACAGCGCACGTGAAATTTAGAATTGCTCAAACAACGCTCCATACTTTCATATTTACCAAATAGCGCACTTAATTCCCTTTTTACCTCTCTTGCCAAACAGACCTGCAGCACAGTGAAATTCTCGAACGTGGTGCTGGAAATTCAAATCCCAACACCACAGTGGTGCTAAGATTTGTAATTCCAGTACCACAATGGTGCAGATCTTTTTGGCGGGAAGAATAAAAAGGGAATTAAATGCGCTATTTGGTAAACATAAGTGATTTAACATATGACAATCAATAAATTTGTCATCTAGTGCAAGGGATTTAACATATATCATGTGTAAATCTATGATATAGATCTTACCTCTTGGGTAAGAGATTCAACATCTCCACAAGTAATTTGCAATCTCATATTTATCTACCTTTAGGATTATTCAACACCCACACATTAAGGGGAACTTATACTAATTAATATAAAATTGAAATAGCATAAGTGCATTCTTTATGTCATATATTATATTGATGACACAATCATAACATTGTTTCATTTGCAAAATATCACAATAATACAACTTCTAAAAGTACAATGCTTACATGAAAACTCACATTTGCAACATGAAAAATTATTGATTGTTACATTGACCATTGACCTTTTTTTTATAAAAAAAAACCTAACCATTCATTATTCTATTCAATCTTATTTTGATTGCCACATAAGTTCGAGTATAAATTTTGTCGACTTTTTTAAAGTAAGAACACCTCCATTTTTCATTGAATAATAGGAGGACAAATACACTCCAAAATCCAACACAATATCCAAGTGTCCTACTAAGATAAATTGATAGCATTGGGGGCATTACGTGCTCTTGTCTTGTCATATTGATATTGTTCCCATCAAAGCAACTCTTGTTTATTAAGTCTCCACAAATATAAAGGTTGCCAATGTAAATGCTTGCATCATCTAGTGTTTGAAGTTGATTTCCAGAAGGAATTTTTCCTGATAGATTGTTATAGGACAAATTCAAATGGTTAAGAGCACTTAGTTCTGATAAACCTAGAGGAATAACTCGTGATAAATTATTGAAGGAAAAATCCAGAGTTTCTAATGAACTCATTCCACCGATATTATCTGGAATCTTGCCTTTGAAATAATTTCTTGATAAATTTAAAGTCTGGAGTTCAACAAGATATCCTAATTCTTTCGGAATCTCATCTGTTAAACAATTGCTTGAAAGATCTATACTCTTCACGAGATGAAGAATAGATGAAAAGGAAAGTTAGCCTCCTTTTGTAACTAAAGTTATGCTTTCCCAAAAATCATCATTGAAAAATGCTCCTTGATCAAATATTGGAAGTTGTTTTGTTGATGTCGAAATCATTGCTTTAAGATATCCAAAGGAACATGGTATTGACCTTGATAAATTATTATTTGCAAGGTCAATGATTTGCATCTCTCTCAAATGCCCAAGTTGTGGATCAATATAGCCATCAAACATATTTGAGCGCAACCGAAGAATGCGCAATGATTTCCAACTTTGTCCAATCCACAAAGGTATATTTCCAAAGAATTTATTGTCACCAAGATCGACAACCAATATTTGAGTGCAATTTTGCAGTGACGGTGGAAGATGCCCTGTTAGACTATTATTATTCAAGTGCAAAAATTGAACTCCCATCAATTTGCCAAGAGAATTTGGAATTTCTCCACCGAGCATATTATTTCCCAAATGGATATATTGAAGATTTTGACTCTCTCGCCAGCATTGAGGAATTACTCCAGATATTTGGTTATTTGATAAGTTGAGACGCATAAGTGTATTAGAATTGCAAATAGAGAATGGTAGTCTTCCATTAATATAATTATGTGAGAGAATTAGATATTGCAATTGTGGTGTGAATAAAGTTGGAGATAGTGGCCCCAAAAAGGCATTAAAAGATAGGTCCAGAAAAGTTAGGTTAGGTGGAAAATGAGGAATTGGACCTTCAAGTAGATTCGAACGAAGATTTAGATACATTAGTTTAGTCAAACTCTCTAGGGATGTTGGCAAATTACCACTAATTTTGTTATGGGAGAAATCTAGATAAGTAATGTTGGGAAAAGAGATCCAAAACCATTCCGGCAAGTTGTCATCGATACTTGTATTGTACAATTCAATAATCGTTACGGATTGTTGTGAGCGGAACCATGTAGGAAATCTAGGACCTAAATTAAGGGAACCAAAGCTAATGACTTTTAATTGAAAAGATGGTGTCCAAGTGTGGTCTATTGCTATGGTAAGGAAGGGGATATCAAACAAGAACAACAACTCTAGTTTAGTTAGGTTAGAAAGGTGAAACTCTGAAATATTACCCTCGAGGGAAGTGGCAGAGAGGTCAAGAATATTTAGCTTGACCAGTTTCCCAATTTCAATTGGTATTGGTCCAGAAAGTGAATTATATTCAAGAGAAAGAGTATTTAGAGTAGTCAAATTTCCTATCTCACTAGGTATCGGACCAACAAGCGAGCAATTATCAAAGTATAATGTGGACAAACTTGATAGATTCGTAATCCCAACTAATGAAGAATTTCTGAGTACATTATTGCTCAAATCGAGATTTGCTAGATGCTCCAATTTCCATATCCCATCGAGTTGGGAATCAGAGAGCAAATTGGAGGACAGATCGAGATCTGTGAGGTTAATTAAGTTGCCAATTTCATTAGGCAATGCCCCTCGAATTCCAGAGTCTTCAAGTCGAAGAGAGGAGAGACTTGTGAGATTGCACAACCAGTTAGGAAAAGAAGAGTTGAAGTTGTTTCCACTAAGATCAAGAACCGTGAGAGAAGTGAGGTTGAGATGGAAGTCGAGAGAAAGGGAGATATCATTAATACTACAGTTAATTAGATTTAATTGTTGCAGGGAAGGTAACATGTTGACTGCTGATACCCAATTATGGGAGGCAGCGCTGAGATCCAAAAAGGACATGTCAAGATAAATCAGAGAAGAAAGGCCGGAGAGCCAGTCTAGGCTGTGGACGATTGCAGCATCAGAATGAGGATCATAATTCGCATAGAGATCAAGATAACGAAGATTAGTTAAATTTCCAAGGTGAGGGGGAATGGCTCCACTGAAGTTGGACGCAGAAAGATCAAGATACCTGAGTTTGTGAAGAGAACCAATAAGTGGTGGAATTTGGGTCCTCTGAAAGTCATTGAAACTTAGATTTAAGCTTTGCAAATGAGTCAATGGCAATAATGAAGGATGCAGCAGCTCACCCCTCAATGCCATCTGGCTCGTTTGATTTTGAAGGTTGAGCTCGGCCACTCGTACGCTGCCCGTTGTGTTGTGGCAGACTACTCCAGTCCATGCGCAGCAATCGACTTGGGCATGCCAAGAAGACAAGCGGGCGGAGGGATCTTCAATGGCGGCTTTGAAAAGCAAGAGAGCATCCCTCTCCCTCTGCAAGCACCCCTTGCTGCTCACTCTCGCTTCCGCTCCAGATACCTCCGCAAGAAGGAAGGCGAGGCTGATGACCCAACAGAGCCTGACAAGACGAAGAGAGTAGCAGTGGTGGGGGTGGCGCAGTGGCCTTGGCTCAGGGAAATGGCCGAGTGTGCTTCTCCTGCAGGCATTTGCCATAATCTTCGCTGGATTGTTATTATGCAGCTGCAATGGCAATGGTGTTGTCTACTGGTGCTGAAGACTGTCGGATGAGGAGTGTATTTACCTCGATCGGCGCTTTTTATATTGCAGGAATCCAGTGTGGAGATTCCCATTCATTGATCAGGAAGTGGCCAATAAATTGGTCGTTTTCTTTTGTGGAAATTGGCGATGCTTTATCCAATTATCCTGCCGGTTATTAGACGCCGATGACGTTGACGAGCAGAACAAGTCAATGGCGAACGACGCAGTGGGCGACGGCAGAAAGAGTGAAAAATGTGCCGCGTGCACTGCTCATTTTTATTTATATTATTTAAATTATTTGGTTAATCATCCATTCATTATAATCTAATTTTCTAAGAAGCGGTTTTTTTTTAAGTCTTTGTTATCTGCAGGAGTGTGGGATGTAGATTAATGAGTTAAATCTTATTTATTTAATTTTTTAAAGCTTAACCGCAATCAAATTTATTTATTTATTATACAATCTTATTTGCTGAAAATGTTATTGAACTTCTTTTTATCAGAGTTCAATTAAATATTTATCTATGACTGTTTATATTATTTTTCAACTTTTTAACATATTTTAAATATAAATTTTATAAATTACTATATGACTCAGGCACTTGAAGAAACTTGAGTTGAGCTTAGGTTTGTACAATCGATTATTAATCGAATTGATTGAACCGATTTAATCAAAATTAAATAAATTAATTTTTTTATAAAATCAAACTGGTCAAAAATTTAAAAAAAATCCTAACCAATCAAATCAATAATAAAATCGGCTAATTCGATTAAAAATAAAAAAAATCTGAATTTTCAATATCAATCGATTGATGCTACAGTACCAATCGACTAGTTAAAAATCGAAAACAATAATTTTTAACCTCCAATGCTACAATACCAATCGATTGTTTGCTACAATATAAATCGATTGATATATAAAATTTATCAATCGACTGATATATTTAATTCAATTTTATCAATTAAATTATTTTTTTTAATTCAAAAATCGAAATCGAACCTAATTAATCGAAAAAATTGATATTTTTAAAAATAAAAAATGAATTTCTGAATAAACCAAATTAAACCAAACTTTCAATTTCGATCGGTTTAATCGATTTATTCAATTTAACTGAATTTGTGTACACCCCTAATTGAACCTATTTAAATTGAATAGTTTGAATTATTAAGTGGCTGATCTGAGCTCCCAAAATTCTAAATTAAGTTGATCTGATCTGTTGAGTTGTCGAGTTGCCAGACATGAGTCATAGTCTCCATTTCTCCAGCATGCGCTCTCCACTTTTTCATAATGTACTAGCCATTTTTCATGATTACCAAGGTATTCCATATCTATAAATATTTAAAAAATATGAAACTGTTACATTAATGATTTCTTCCGACTGTCTCTACCGATGAAGGAGATAAATCAATAACCTAGGAGACAAGTGTAAAAGAGGAGATCGATCGATAGCTCAGAGTCATAGTCTACCTAGGAATTGATCCTTGTCCATTTAAGAGTTATCCTTTTACACTTATCAACTAGACTAATCCTAGAGCTAAAAGAATTATAAATAAAATATTTAAGAATGTATGGAGGAGGGATTGAGAGGGCTAGCGTTCTCTCTCTCTTTTCTAATTCCTTCCATTCTACAATAATAGGGATGCCTTCGTGATTTAAGCATCGAAGCTAGAGGCCTAGTTGGGAAAACTCCTAGGGAATTTATGCAAGTTCAATCACATTGCAAAAGAAAACTACAACATCGAATGATACAGTAGATTTTGATCAAAACTTTAAAATGCTTGTGTTTCAAAATAAAAGTTGATGTATCTTTACAATTGTAATTTACACAATAGCAAATCCAGTTCAGAAGCTTGAGATTCAATAATCTAACTTTCTGCAATGAATATTTAATTAATTTATCGCAATTTCATAGTATAGTTTGTAGTTTACCATGATGTACATATAATTAACTCTATTTATTGTCAATACATTATCTAAATAGGAGACCAAAGCTTAATTAATTTGATATTTCAAACGATTCAATCTAAATCAAGTAGTTGGCTTGCACATCTTTCACTGCTCAAATTAAACTCTCCCAGTCTCTACGTCCTCATTAAATCCTACTTTCAACCAAATTTTCTTGCTCGCTCGCCATTTATTTCCTGTTGAATTAGTCTGCTCATCACTTAATTATGAAACTGGAGTTCTTGGTTAAGAAATTTGTACTGGCGGCTTACACGTTAGTTGAAATAGTGTGCTCTTCACGTTGAATATATAATCAGTCTACTCATCAATTTGGGGGATGGTCGAGTTGTTGCATATGGAAAACATAAAATGAATTGAGATTTATAGCAAAATATGCAAAAATATAAAAGCTGCGAGAAAAACAGAAGTAAATAAACTATAAATCGAATCCGAGTCTAGAGACATTGTTATCTTGATTGCCATTGAAAGAACTTAAAGATCAAGAAGAAATAAGAGTTAGGGCGATGCATGGCTATCAAATTTCTTCACCAACGGAATGCAAAGAAACCTCAATGATTGTCTAACCTTAACGATTAATTAATGAGTTTTCATTTTATTGGACTAATTACTTATGATGAATATATATGTTAACCCAATTAACATATGAGAAATAAAATCCAACAGTTGCATCCATCATTATTGTCTTTAACTCATTTGTAAAGCTAAAATTTAAGTTTCAATTATATGACAGTTTTTCCTTTTATATGGAGCTATTTAATTTTTTTAGAGGTAAACTATCCAGAGATGCTGGCAAAGTGCCATTCATTTTGTTGTGGGGAAAGAAGAGTAGAAGTCATTGAAACGAAGATGATCAAGAGCCACAAGAGAAGTGAGGTTGAGATGGAGATTAGAATAAAGAGGGATACTATTAATTCTACAATCATATAGATTTAATTGTCGTAGGGAAGGTAATATAATTAACATGCATGTTGACTGCTGATACCAAATTATGAGAGGCAGCGCTGAGATTTAAAAAGGGCATGTCCAGATAAATCAAAGAATAAAGGCGGGAGAACCAGTCAAGGCTGAGGCTAATTCCAGGAAAATAATATGACTTGATCAGGTCAAGATAACGAAGATCAGTTAAGTTTCCAAGACGAGGGGGAATGGTTCCGCTGAAGTTCGACCAAGAAAGATCAAGATGCCACAGTTTGCGAAGAGAACCAATGAACGGTGGAATTTCGGTTCTCTCGAAGTCATTGAAACTTCGATTTAAGGTGTGCAAACGAGATAAGGACGATAATGATGAATGCAGCAGCTCACCCTTTAAAGCCGTCTCCCTCTCGTTGAGTTGGTGAGCGTTTGGATATTGAAGGTTGAGCTCCGCCACCAGCACGCTGCCGGTGCTGTTGTGGCAGACGATACCAATCCATTCGCAGCAGTCTACTTAACCATCCTTTGGATTTCTCAGTAGATATAGCCATGGGGCAGCCTCCCTCAAAATCTGTGATTACTATTTATTCTCTCGCATTTCTTTAATAACATGATTATTATTTATTAATAAGTCTAACGTAATTACTATTTATTAATAAATTTGGACTTATTTATTCTCTCATATCACAAATTTAATATATGGCTCTTCTAAATTTAAAATTTTGGATCGATCCGTCATGGATATAGCTTTATAGTAATTGAATTCCGCTGACAAATTATATTATCGTGCGCATTTTGAAGAACATTTATGTCCATAGGATTTTATCCCTGCTGGAGGAGGTTGATGTTGGAGCATCCTTGTGCAAGACATTCCGATGCTCAAATCAATCAGGATTTAAATTAGAAGATAAATAATTAATTAACCTTTAGCGTTTTTAAGATTACTAGAGTTGTACGTACGTAAATGAATCGGACTTTTATAAATAAATATAATGTTCAATTCAATAAAATTCATTTATGCTTGTTGAATACTACAAAAAAAAATATATAAAATAAATAAATTTGAACCATAGAAAAAATTTAATTCTTTTGCGTTTCTGAACAAAGTTAATAAAGAATTTATGAATAAACTTATTTATTAATTTGTATAAAATTTAATTATAAATTTATTTTTAATTTAAATACATAAAAATTAATACAGCAATTTATGAAATATATATATATATATATATATATATATATATATATAAAATTATTCATAATACCTTAAAAAGTTAAAACAAAATGATATAAATTTTATGTATTAAAAAAATATTTAATATAAGGACAACAATATATATTTAGCTCACTAATCTACACACTTACACTTCTGCCTTTGAAAAAAACGCTTATTAGATAATCAGATTAAAATAAAAAGATGATTAACTAAATAATTAAAATATAATATAATATCAATAAAAATGAGCAGCAAGATGCACGCGGCACTCGTATGAAATCAGATTGCGCCACATTTTGCTGTCTTTCTGCCGTCACCCACTGCAGTGTTGGTCATTAATTGACTTAATCTGCTCGTCGTCAACGTCGTTGGAATCTAATGACCGGCAGCATAAAGCATCGCCCAATTTCCATGACTCTACTTTGCACAAAACAAAACGACCAATTTAATTATTTGCCACTTGCTGATGAATCAATGCCCATTTCCACCGAGGAAGACCGATTTATCCAACACTTGCTGCTGTTGGTGGATGAATGACAACATCAACTATAGAAGACCGATTTATTGACCCCTCGCTAATGGATGAATGACAATTTCCACTAAAGAATTATGAATGACAATCTCCCCATGCATTGGATTCCTGCAATATAAAAAGCGCCGATCGAGGTAAATAGATTCCTCATCAGACAGTCGTCTTGAGCATAATTAGACATCGCCATTGCCCTTAATGCAGCTGCATAATAACAATCCAGCGAAGAATATGGCAACTGCCTGGAGAAGCACACTCCATTTCCCTGAGCCAAGGCCACTGCGCCACCCCCACTGCTGCTACTATCTTCGTTATGCCAGGCTCTGCTGGCTCATCATCATCCTGGCCTTCCTTCTTGAGGAGGAGGCAGCTGGAGCAGAAGCGAGAGTGAGCAGCAAGGGGTGCTTGGAGAGGGAGAGGGATGCTCTCTTGCTTTTCAAAGCCGCCATCGATGATCCTTCCGCCCGCTTGTCTTCATGGAGTGCCCACGTCGATTGCTGCGCATGGACTGGCGTAATCTGCTACAACAGAACTGGCAGCATACGAGTGGCCGAGCTCAACCTTCAAAATCCAAATGCCCACCAACTCAATGAGTCAGACATCGCTCTGAGGGGTGAGCTGCTGCATCCATCGTTATTGACTTTGACTCATTTGCAAAGCTTAAATCTCAGTTCCAATGACTTCGAGGGCACCCAAATTCCACCATCCATTGGCTCTCTTCACAAACTCAGGTATCTTGATCTTTCTCACTCCAACTTTGGTGGAACCATTCCCCCTCATCTTGGAAACTTAACTAATCTTCGTTATCTTAGTCTCCATGCGTATCGTTATCGTTATCCTACTGCCACAATTGTCCATAATCTAGAGTGGCTCTCGGGCCTTTCTTCTTTGATTTATCTGGACATGTCCTCTTTGAATCTCACAGCTGTCTCTCATAATTGGGTGTCGGCAATCAATAAGTTACCTTCCCTACAACAATTACGTCTATATAATTGTAGCATTAAAAACATTCCTCTCTCTCTAAATTTCCATCTCAACCTCACTTCTCTCACAACACTTCGTCTTGGTCAAAACGTCTTCAACTCTTCTTTTCCTAACTGGTTGTGCAATCTCACAAGCCTCTCGTCTCTTTATCTTCGTGATTCTGAAATTCAAGGGACATTGCCTGCCGAAATTGGCAACCTAAATAGCCTCACAGATCTTAATCTTTCTTGGAATTTGCTCTCTGGTCCCCTTCCTGACGCGATATGGAAATTGAAGCGTCTGGAAAATCTACGCATGAAGTCTAATATGTTTGGAGATTCTTTGTCGGTCAAGATCATGAATCTATCGAGCTTATCTACACTGGCGCTTTCTAATTGTTCACTCATTGGACCAATACCTACTGAGTTAGGGAATTTGACTGCTTTAAATAGAATTTCTCTTTCACATAATTTTCTTTCTGGACCAATACCAATTGAGATTTGGAAACTAGGCAACCTAAATCAGCTTGGCCTCTCTTTTAATTCCTTGGAGGGTGAAATTACTGAGTTCTACCGTTGTTCTAACCTTACTTTTTTAAATCTCGCCTTCAACAAAATTAATGGCACTTTGCCACCGGTATCCCAGGAGAGTTTGACTAAACTAAATATTTTAAATCTGGGTTACAATCGACTTGAAGGTCCAATTCCTCATTTGCCACCCAATCTTATTTTCTTAGGGCTATCTCACAATGCTTTTTCGGGACCACTACCACCAACCTTATTCACGGCACGACTACAATGTTTATCTCTATCATATAATCATATTAATGGAACCATACCATCCAGCGTATGCAATTCTCATATGCTTATGTACCTTGCTTTATCAAATAACCAAATATCTGAAAAAATTCCTAAATGTTGGAAGGAGAATTCACTTCTTCAATTTATTCATTTGGGAAACAATATGCTTTCGGGAAAAATTCCAAACTCTCTTGGCAACTTGATGAGACTTAAGTGGTTGCACTTGAATAATAATAATCTGAAAGGATAGCTCCCATCGTCACTTCAAAATTGCACTTTGTTATTAATTGTTGATCTTGGTGATAATAAATTTGCTGGAAATATACCTTTGTGGATTGGACAAAGTTGGCGGCAGTTGCACATTCTTCTACTTCCTTCAAATATATTTAATGGCAATATTGATCCACAACTTGGATATTTGAGAGATCTACAAATTATCGACCTTTCAAATAACAAATTGTCAGGGCCAATACCGCGTTCCTTCGGAAATTTCAGCACAATGATTTCAACATCAATACAATCATCTCATCTCTTTGAAGAAGTATTTACATCAGGACTCATTGATGTGCATCTCATGGTAATTGAAAGCATCACTTTAAATACAAAAGGAGATCAACTTACTTTTTCATCTATTCTTTATCTTGTCAAGAGTATAGATATTTCAAATAATGACTTGACGGATGAGATTCCTGAAGAACTAGGATTTCTTGCTGGACTTTACAGTTTAAATTTATCAAGAAACTACTTCAGAGGCAAAATTCCAGACAGTATTGGGCAAATGACTTCATTGGAAACTCTAGATTTGTCTTTCAACAATTTATCAGGGGTTATTCCTGAAGGCTTGTCAAAACTAAATGCTTTGGATCATTTGAATTTGTCTCATAACAACCTATCAGGAAATATTCCCTCGGGGCATCAACTTCAAACACTAAACGATGCAACCATTTATATAGGCAATTCTTATCTTTGTGGAGACATAATAAACAAGAGTTGCTTTCATGGGAACAACACCAATGAGACAAGTGATGAACATGCAATGTTGTTGCCAATGTTATCAATCTATCTCAGTAGCTCACTTGGATATTTTGCAGGATTGTGCAGTGTATTTGTCCTTCTACTGTTTAAAAAAAAATGGAGGTACTCTTATTTTAGGAAGGTTGATGAAATTTATGATAAAGTTTATGTGATGATCAAGATCAAATTGAATAGATTAGTGAATGGTTAGTCTTTTAGAAAAAATAAAGTCAGTGATGAATGCAGTAACAATGAGTTGTTTTCGTATTAGAATTGTGAGCTTTTGGTTGTAAGCATGATATTTTTAGGAACCGTATGTTTGTGATATTTTGCAAATGAAATAATATTATGGTTGTGAAGTTAAAGAATACACTTATGTTATTTCCATTCCATGTTGATTAGTACAAGTCCCAAGTGTTGCATAGATAAAAATGTGATCATATATTATTTGTGCATGCATCTAAATGTATATATCATCGTAGATGGATTATTTGCACATAGTGTTAAATCTCTCGCAATAGATCACACAATTATTAATCATTATCTCAACTTTGCAATTTTAAATTAAAATATTTTAAAGGTAAAATGAATTTTTATTCTAAAAAAAGAATTGCTAAAAGCAATGAGAGGTAAATAAAGCTTTAGGGATATGTTAATGACTTTAAAAGTTTATGGAAATCTTTAAAAAAAAAAGGCCAAATTATTCCATTAATTCAAAATTTAAACTTCAAAATTTCTTTTAAGAATTACATTTTTTCATCTTATGTTTAATTACTTTTCATAAATACTCATATAAAATGTTTTCTTAGTTTTTTTTAAATATGTTTATTAAAAAGTAAATAATTTAGAGTTCCATTTATTAATAGGCTCCAAATTTCTATAAAGTTTTAGAAATTTTGAATAGTAGGAAGGTTCAGTCTAACATGAAAAACTGTATTCCGTTAAACTTTATCATAAATTTCATCCTTTATTTTCTCTCGAAGAGTACGAGACAGATATACTTCATAATCTAACAAAATATTATTCTAAAGACACTACAAGAATACATTGGTAGAATTTAAGACAATATTGTTTGGTTTTGCTTATCGCATTGATATATTATTCCAAAGAAAGTGACTCTTATTTCCCATGAGAAAGAAAACTCTGTTTTATTAAATCTTCACGTTGATATTGTCCCCTCTTCTATCTCGTAGTTGATGTAGTCGATAAAAAAAAAATTGTGGCGTGGAAATTAATTAGGATGAGGAATTAGTCATGGCTTATGCCAGTCATTATATCACTACAAGAAAAATAAAAAATAATGACGAAACATTAGCGACGAATTATTAATTCATCACTAAAACGGAGAATTACCGATAAATTTCCTGATCGTCATAAATAATATCACATTTGCGACAAAAAAATAATATTTCGTCGCAAATATAAAATATATTAGAGACAAAATAAAAATATTAGTCACTAGACTATATTCTAAATGGGTGTTAGAGACGAAATGTATATTTCTTCACTAATATATTTAAGTTTAGCGACGATATTTATTAATTCGTCGCGAATAATAGCAGTCGACTGATATATATCACCAGTCGATTGATACTTAGCGATGAAATATATAAGTATTCGTCGCAAACTATTCAGTCGATTGGCCAGTCAAATAAACTCGATTCTGTGGCCGATCAAATTATGGAAATCGATTGGTGGATACTACCAGTCGACTAATGTGCCAATTTTTTTCGACGATATGTGTTGTTCGTCTATATATAAATATTAGCGATGAAAATTTAAATTTTCGTCGCTAAGATAATAAATATTAGCGACGAATAAAGATATTTTATCGCTAATATTTGCGGAAAAAACCCTCGACCACCCCGATTCCTCCATTTTCTTCGTGCAACTTCCTCTTTCTCTTCCCCTCATGCTCTCCGGCTGTAACGACCGGGCCCCTATTGGCGGAATTCGGCGACCCCTATTGGTCGACGACCGTCGCCCCTGTTGGCGGAATTCGACGACCCCTATTGGTCGACGACCGTCGCCCCTGTTGGCCCGTCGTTACTCACCTGGACTTTCCACCCCTGGAAGTGGGTTTTTGCCTTCCCCAGGATTCGAACTCTAGACCTCCAGGCTAAATACTAAAGTTTATGAATCCTGGTAACCAAGTGATCCACCCCACCAGACGAAAATCCGACAGCATCTCCCCTGTACGGGTAACAATCCCAAATTTACATACAAGGCCTACACGGCCACATACATCGGTCAACACGACCGGAATCCAAACAACACACGCAGAGTATAATTAGGCCTCAGGCCTTCAATCCAAGTAAATAAATAAACATTCTATCACATCTAAACCTACCCCTTCTGCCATCTGGGCAGGAATACTCATCTGAAATCCATCCAGAACAAAACTCTGAATAAAGTCCCTAAGGACACCAAAAATCCACAAATACAAAATATCGAACTCCAATACCAAACATGTCCTCTAACCAAAATATCCAAACCATAGAAACAAATAACCAATCAAAACTTTCACGACGAGGGGGTTTGGCAGCTGGACTCTCCTGACAGCTTCATCCTGAAATAGATATAAATCAACGGAGTGAGTTCAAAGAACTCTGCGGGTATAGTAGATATGCAAAGTAAAGTATAACTAACAATAAAAATATCATGCCAGTACAGTCTCACATAAATAGGGTATGTAAGCAAGAAATACAAAATGACTGTACTTACCTGAATCTCCTACCCTGATATAGGAGCATGTGCCTGACTAGAAGTAATAAAGTCCTGACCATATATAATCATGTATCCTGTATGCATGACAAACATATGCACATCCAAGGCATCAATACAATAATGCAGCAAACACAGTACAAATGCAATCTATGCAAAGTGCATGCCGTGCCAATGACATGGTCACCCCTGACGCCAGTCAGCCGCCTCACACGCAATGGTGAAGCCGAGTGGGTAGGGCTATGACAACTGTGCACTCTGCCATCACTGCTCCTGAGTGACCGAGTGGACAGGATGCTGTCGGAGTACACCTATCCTCCTGCCCCAAACATAGTGGGGGAGCTAAGCTCTCATCTCCCGGTGTCATAGACCAGAGGAGGGATCCCTGCCCGCTACCACGCTGCCTCATCGCTACCCATGAGCGGACCAGCGGAGCCTGACAGAGCAACTGCACACACCCTCCTGATGTACCACTAACCCATGAGTGGCAGTGTGTGCAGGCCATGTAACTAGCTGCGGGCTCAACAATAATGGAACCCCGTCCAGCTAGCATGCAATCATGCAAAAATGATGCATGATACTAAAGCATGTAAATCCTACTCAAAATACCTATCCGAATAATATGTACAATCAATATGTACATATCCCAAATCCATATACTATGATCCAAATCAAACAGGGAAATATAATCATATCCTATCACATGCATGTATCTAGTAGGCACCAAAAGTATACCAGGCATATAAACATGAAAAAAGTTATTGTAAGCTATCCTACTAGCATATCAATTTGACTTAATCTAAAAGTTAAGTCAAAATACCCGCCTGAATATATATCCGCAAGAATGAATCAAATCGTCACGACTGGGGACCTGCCTCGTGACCGAAACCTGCATAAAGCATGACTATAGTCAAGCACATAATACCATTTACCGACAAATCGAATACTTAATCGATTTCCTTTATATCTCAATTAACCCAAACGATTTCCAATTTTCCCTTGTCCACAAATAATCCATACAATTTAATTTAGCCCAATTAATCCCAAATCAATTTAACCTAATTCATCACCTACAAAAATATCCTCAAGATCAAACAATATCACCCTAATCTCATATCCTCCGAATACCGTACCGATCAACCGAATAACACCGGAATCAATCCAAATCGACCAATCAAGCTCACCCACCCTAGAAATTCCATCGACAGCCAATCCTTTCCCAAAATTAGATCCCCAACTCAATTTACAGTGGCTCAAAGATTGTTCACAGCCAATCCTTGCACGAAATTAGGGATCTAATGAACCTTAATTGGAACCCTACATAACTCACAGCCATTTACAGTTACGTATTGCTTCGCACCTTCGACGTCCCCTCGGTAGACTAATCCCCTTCAAACAACAACCCTTTGGAGCAGAGCCAGTAAGCGGAGAAACTATATGGAAATTTGGGAAACTCCTCCCGGTAGTATCTCCTCGGTCTTGGCGAGTCTGGCGGAGAACAAGTCGTTGAAGCGGAAGGCGAGCGAAGGTATGGCGGTGGAGGTCGGCGTCTTGCGGTGGTCGGCGACACAGGCAGGAAAGGCAAGCGGTGGCGAGCGCTTGCGAAGGGACGGCGTGCGCGGGGACTCGGGTGGCTGGACGAAGAATAATGGCCAAGCGGGCACGAGCAGGAAGGGCCAGCGTAGCTTGCGGAGAAGAGGCATCGGCGTGGTGCTCGCGGAGGCCGCGAAGCTGGTGTGCCAGCCGAATAAGGCCCCCTCGGCGGTTCTTTGCAAACCCTCGTGGCCGGAGCAGGAAAGCGATGATGTCGGCGCTTGCGAGGAGCAATGCAAGGACTCAGGCTCGGGGAAGAAGGGATCGTCGCGGAGAAGAAGGAATGGCGTCGGGTGGAACTGCCGAAGGAAAGTGATGTCATGTAGTAGGAAAAAAAAGGAAATAGATAATTAGGTTTTCATCGTGTATTAAACCCCTTAAATAGACCCACAAAAGCCTATTTATTTTATCCCAGTAAAAAGACTCGTGCAGTCCGTTTAAATCGAAAAATTCAGAAAAATTCCTAAAATTCCTAAAAATCCGAAAATAATCCTAGGATTATTTCCCCAAATTTAGCCATTAAATTTCATATTTTAATTTGTATTTTACATTCTCCCCTAATAAAAATTTGGTCCCCAATTTCTACTAAATATATTAGTCTGAGATGTCCCAACAACCATCTCAAGCATCAGACAAGTCACACCTCAAGTGACTAAGTGGGATTCTTGATATCCCTTAACATCAAATCACACTTGTTCCTAGCGACCCTTCAAGTATGAATAGTATCTTCATATCGACCACTTATCATAAGTACCTAAGCGTACAGTGGAGCTCTATATCGTGACTGTTAAAGACTTTACCATAATCCTAAGGTAAATCTTGAATCGCTATCACATATGATACTCAAAGATCCTCCATGATGAAATCTTCATAGTATAAACCTATCCGGTGATCCAACAACTCATCGTATGGATCGAGAAAATGGCGGACTTAGCTAATCATACTAAGTCCTTTCCGAATTCAAATAATCTCCCAACACGTCCATCATACTAGGCTCCCACTTTCCTCTTGGTATAGAACCTTCGATTATTTATATACCACCTTTACCAAACTTCCAAATCAACTATATTCGCGTATGCGTTCCACCACGGAGAATGTTTTAATACTTACTATTTTCCGGATACAATCTTATACATACGCAACATATAGAACCTATTGCGCAATCTTACTACAATACTTATCAAAATATCATGATAAAGCCTCGTGGCTCTCGAGGTAATGCAAAAGGCACTACTTACAGGCAACGACATGCTACCACGACCGGGACTCATAGCCAGTCAAGATGTCAGGTAGCTATCTAGCCACCTACTACATACAAATTCCAATATCACTAATTAGAGCAGGTAGAGCAAAGTACAACTCTATGGTAGATGCTCTCTATCATCCCAAGCAGGAATCTAGTTGCAACTTTCCTTGTTCTAGCAACTCCGGGCAACTAACTATTCAGTAGCTAGCTAAAACCTCCATAAGCATTCCTGCTCCTCACCACTACAAAGCAAAATAACATCTGCTAAGTCCACGCGTCATATATATATATGACAACCCATCTCGTAGTTCCTCATTTTGGCGTAACCATGGGATACGTCTCAATCAACTAAATCGAAGCGCTCCATTCTACGAAACATTGCATCCGCGTACAATACCCTTCCTTCCGAGAATGATCAAACAACTCTGGTGTAAAAGTCAACCATCGTCTGAGCCCTGAAACTATGTTCACAAGCTTCAGACCAAATAAATTCCATCACCCGTCAGCGGTGTAGTACCACTAGAGCATCCTATCCATATCTATGGTAATAATCAAATCAAATACCAGAAAAATCACCATCTACGGTGGCGAGTGCTCAACTCCAACTGCCACCATCACAAATGATCCAATCGTGTCCAGAATACATGAATTCCCAAATCCCTGGACGACTAAGTCGTCATAAGTCAAACAAGATAATCAAACCTCGTACAATTCATACCAAGTATGAAATTGTCATCACTATACACACCGCATCCTCTTTACTCTAGAGGCGATGATATATCAATCATCCCTACGACTTTGATAATTGTATGACTCCTGTCACTACAATATCAACACATCATCATAAATCAATCCTAGAGTATACAGGGTGTCCTATAGTTGATCTAAATAGATCCTCGATCCACCATGAAGGATAATCATTTCCTTCTACCACTACCACATTCCATCATCGATAATTGATGTATAACCTCAAGGTCCATCTCTCTTTGAACAATGAGTTCGAGCTTCTCAAGAAATAAAATCTTTGGGACAAATAAATATCCCATCAACACCTCCTATAATTGGAACTTAGATTCTTCCAATTCCCATAGTGTTAAGCAACACGATACCAACTAAATTATCTCACGAAAAATCGTCATTCTTACAAATACCTCTTGGCATCATCAACCTTGCCAACTTTGAAGACCGATCGATGGCGGTATCTAAGCAACTCGATTGGCTTATAGACAATTGAATGATATTGCCTTGAGTACATCATGAGCTTTAACCACCTTGTGCGCTTTACACTAGCCCTCGGCCAACGCACCATAAGAAAAAAATTTAGGCTCGTAAAAATAACATTACCTCAGTACCAAATAAATTATCTCACAGTAGGGGATCTTCGATATCGAAACTATCTTCGAAATCACTCCGATCGCCTACTCTACTTGCCTATACTGCGGCAAGTCTAGAAGTTCATCCAACACTACATCTGATTACTCTCGAATTATACAGGCATCCGAGAAACATTCTTATACATCATGTCACAATCATAACCTCCAAGATAATATCCAGATATCCACATCATATCCACCAAGTCAACTATAAAACAATTAAGTCAACTCTCTCACTATACTATAACATTTCCATCAATCAGCCTCGAAACATCAAAAATCCTTTATCATACCCCTCTGATAATCATCACTGTAATCATCTCAACATCTCACCTGTCGGTGGAAACACAATTAATCCATATGATCCAAATATAAAAATCCTTTTAATCCTATCTGTACATGTTTTAACCACAGATATCTGTAAACACATGTATCTCTCAATATATCATCAAGTAAGATAAACTATAGTAATACCTCAATGATCAATCCTTCAACCATCTACAATTCCTTTCAAGTAAAAATGTAAACTCATCCAAGTTCTGCTCTTAACGGATTCCCTATTTCACAGTAATCTAGAAAAAGAATTCGATAATTGTATGCATCTAGGTGTATACACCTCTTCCTATCATTTTCTTCAAGAACCATACAACCAGCCTCATATCTCCACAAGTGCACAAACCACTTCTGATAGCGACATATATCTGAGGAGAAAACTTAAATCCATATTCCTGTTTTCCACTGGGAAATGAGGTGTTTCATCCATCTTTCATTCCCGGGACAGAGCCTTGATCAATATTGAACATCAACATGGGAACGAAATAATGTTACGTGAATTCAGCTAGAAAAGCACGTTCACGACTCCTACCATTACCTTATCCGAAGTGTAGGTTATTATCACTAGATTGACTACACTATTCTCTTGAGACCCTTGTTGCAGTCATTTTTATAAATATGACTCACCCTAATGCCTCCCGATAGGATCTGATGGAAAAATCCAACTATCCTAATCCAAATGTAAGCAAATAAATTGGGGGTGATCGAAGGCAACTCAATCACTATCTTAAACCATTAAGTGGAGGGGGTAAACTCCGCGAGTCTATTAAACTCTATAGTGAAACTCCATTATCAATTAATCACTCAACTTAAGGCTCAAGCATTTCCCAACAATAAGTCATACAAAATAACATGGAGAAATACCGTCTCTCGAAAACATCCTGAACCCGTGATCCCGTAATGGGTTATTTCCTCAAATAAATTTCTTCCACTTATTCCACCAAGTAACAACTTGATCATTGCAATAGTAAGAAACTATCTCCACTCCTATATAAATACCAGTTAGGTACTTATCAGTACCTTCAATGTTATCAATCTAAGGCTCAAGCCGCTCAAGAATCAAAATCCCTATGGAACTTCGTAGCAAACCTCCAAAATTTGTATCCACAATAGTATACATTCTTTGTCCATTGCCCCTGAGAATAATAATTTGCCTAGCATAATCAGTGAAAATCTCTAACACTGTAGTCCTTGATTTCCACAACCAATATGACGACTTGACCCTGCTTTTGACTCGGTGTCATCGGACTCTCAAAGACAATGCATCTTTTCGTCACAGGTCCAAGACTCACAAACTGAACAAGTCATTTGTGGTCAACTCCATCCACGATTACGAATAGTGACCAATACACTAAATGTTATTTCCTGTTATCCACTAAACACATAGCCAAATCTAACCTGGAGTATAAACACTACGGCAACTCCGGCTGGTCACCTTGGTGGGCGACCCATACTCTGATGCACATGAGTCAAAACTCAATAGACCCTTTACTGACTCCATAACGAGAGATCTCCTTTGTCCTCTTGCGTGGTTACCCTGCACCACGTCTCGGTGCAGGTGCACGCCCACCTCGTCTCATATCTGTTAAATTATTACAGATGCTACTAGAACAGATGTTACTAGAAGTAAAAATATATAAAATTTTCATCATACCTATTTTGCCGCAGGAGAGGTTCTGTCGCTGCCAAATCCCCATATTGACCTCGTCATAAATCCTCGAATTCCGAAATATAAAAATCGTCGGAAATCCATACCAATCCAAAATTTTCCAAATTGCCTCGTAAAACCGATACATGGCGAACTCCGAAAAATCCAAAATCCCCTAGGAACTCGAAAACCTAGGCGCTCTGATACCAAATAAATTGTCACGCCCCGAAGGAGACCCCGCCAGACGAAAATCCGACAGCATCTCCCCTGTACGGGTGACAATCCCAATTTACATACAAGGCCTACACGGCCACATACATCGGTCAACACGACAGGAATCCAAACAACACACGCAGAGTATAATTAGGCCTCAGGCCTTCAATCCAAGTAAATAAATAAACATTCTATCACATCTAAACCTACCCCTTCTGCCATCTGGGCAAGAATACTCATCTGAAATCCATCCAGAACAAAACTCCGAATAAAGTCCCTAAGGACACCAAAAATCCACAAATACAAAATATCGAACTCCAATACCAAACATGTCCTCTAACCAAAATATCCAAACTATAGAAACAAATAACCAATCAAAACTTTCACGACGAGGGGGTTTGGCAGCTGGACTCTCCTGACAGCTTCATCCTGAAATAGATATAAATCAACGGAGTGAGTTCAAAGAACTCTGCGGGTATAGTAGATATGCAAAGTAAGATATAGCTAACAATAAAAATATCATGCCAGTACAGTCTCACATAAATAGGGTATGCAAGCAAGAAATACAAAATGACTGTACTTACCTGAATCTCCTACCCTGATATAGGAGCATGTGCCTGACTAGAAGTAATAAAGTCCTGACCATATATAATCATGTATCCTGTATGCATGACAATCATATGCACATCAAGGCATCAATACAATAATGCAAACAAACACAAGACAAATGCAATCTATGCAAAGTGCATGCAGTGCCAATGACATGGTCACCCAGCCTTGATCGGCCGCCTCACAGAATGGTGGCCGAGTGGGTAGGGCTATGACAACTGTGCACTCTGCCATCACTGCTCCTGAGTGACCGAGTGGACAGGATGCTGTCGGAGTACACCTATCCTCCTGCCCCAAACATAGTGGGGGAGCTAAGCTCTCATCTCCCGGTGTCATAAACCAGAGGAGGGATCCTCGCCTCGCTACCACACGCTTCATCGCTACCCATGAGCGACCAATGAGCTCGACAGAGCAACGCGACACACCCTCCCGATGTACCACTAACCCATGAGTGGCAAAGGTGTGCAGATGTAACTAGTCATGGGCTCAACAATAATGGAACCTCATCCAATAGCATGCAATCATGCTTAAATGGTGCATGATACTAAAGCATGTATTTCTTACTCTAAATTGCTATCGGAATAATATGTAAAATCAATATGTTCATATCCCTAATCCTTCTACTATGATCCAAATCTAACAGGGAAATATAATCATATCCTATCACATGCATGTATCTAGTAGGCACCAAAAGTATACTGCATATAAACATGAAAAAGTTATTGTAAGCTATCCTAACTAGCATATCAATTTGACTTAATCTAAAAGTTAAGTCAAAATACCTACCAATATATATCCGCAAGAATGAATCAAATCGCCACGATCGGGACCCGCCTGGACCTAAAACTCGCATAAAGCATGACTATAGTCAAGCACAAAATATACCATTCAACAACAAATCAATACTTAATCGATTTCCTTTATATCTCAATTAACCCAAACGATTTCCAATTTTCCCTTGTCCACAAATAATCCATACAATTTAATTTAGCCCAATTAATCCCAAATCAATTTAACCTAATTCATCACCTACAAAAATATCCTCAAGATCAAATCAATCCAAATCGCTCACCCACACCTAGAAATTCCATCGACTCCTTTCCCAAAATTAGATCCCAACTCAATTATCCTTGCGAAATTAGGGATCTAATGAACCTTAATTGGAACCCTACATAACTCAACCATTTACAATCCTCCACAGAACCCTCCACCTCTTCACCTAAACAACAACCACTGGAACAGATGAAGTAAACAGAGAAACTATATATACCGGAAATTTGGGAAACTCCTCCCAGCGGTATCTCCTCGGTCACGAGAATCTGGGGAGAACGGCCGCCGTCGTCTACCAAATCAGAGGAACCAACCAGGCGGTGGAGGTCGGCAGCGCGGTGGTCGACGACACGGCACCGGAAAGGCAACGCGGTTGGCGCTTAGATAAATCGGCCGGACTCGGGTGGTCGCGACACGAAGAATAGTGGCCGAGCACCGGGAAGGCGGCAAGCGTCACGGCTATGCGGAGAAGAGGCATCGGGCGGCGGTGCTCATGAGCGACGGCGAGCGTGGGCCATAGCGAATAAGGCCCCCTGGCGGTTCGCGCAAACCTCGGGCGGTTGGAGCACCGGGAAGGCGATGATGTCCTCCGGCGCTTGCGGAGGAATGGCCGACGCAAGGACTCGGGCTCGGGGAAGAAGGGATCGTCGCGGAGAAGAAGGAATGGCGTCGGGTGGAACTGCCGAAGGAAAGTGATGTCGCGGCGGGGCGGGGAAAAAAAAAAGGGAAATAGATAATTAGGTTTTCATCGTGTATTAAACCCCTTAAATAGACCCCACCAAAAGCCTATTTATTTTATCCCCGTAAAAGACTCGTACGGAGTCCGTTTAAATCCAGAAAAATTCCAGAAAAATTCCTAAAATTCCCTAAAAATCTCGAAAATAATCCCTAGGATTATTTCCCCACAATTTTGCCCATTAAATTTCATATTTTAATTTTAGTATTTTACACCGGCGATTCCCGGTGACAAGCTCTGATATTTCTCCATGCTCCGACTTCTCTCCTCGTCGGCCCGGTGCCTAGCTTTCGTGCACACACGACTTCTCTTCTCCGGCAATGAAATTGACTTTCTCCCCATTGTCCGGCATCGGCGGTAGCTCCGGCCTCCTTCTCCAGCTCCGGTCTCTAGCTTCGGCATCGTCTCAAGCTCAGGTTTATCCAAATTCTTTCTTCAAGGTTTTAAAATAAATTTAGGGTTTTTTTTGTATTGTTGTTATGATTAGATGATAAATTTAAGATTTTGTTATACTTAGATGATGAATTTAGGTTTTTGTTAGGGTTTAAGGTTATTGTAGATTATATATACCGTTGTTAGGATTTAGGATTTCGGGATTAGATGATGAATTTTGGGTTTTTTATCATTTAGATTTGGCCCTATTCATGGTAATCAAGAAGTAACTTTTGCTTGGATGATAAATTTGAAGATATGTTGTCAATTAAATGATGATTTTAGGATTATTTTGTGATTAGAGGATAAGTTTAGGATTTTATGATTCTTAGATTATAATGTTCGATGATAAACATAGGGTTATAATGCAAAGTGCAGGTTATGTTGTGTGAGGTTTAAATTATAAATTTTTTGATTATTTTGTATGTGATAACTAAATTTAAGTTGCTAAATTCTTTTTATTGAAAATTAACATCAAAATTATTTTATATATGTTTAACCAGGGTTTAAAAAAATGGATAAAATTTGGATAACGATTCAGAATTGGATTAGTCCTGAATATATAAATGGGTTGAATCAGTTATATATATGACAGAGAATTAAATGATCAGTTTGAATTTATCGAAAATTCATTGTCCATGTCGATGGTGTGGCAATTTATTTCAATATGAATTGGATTATGTGTGTGGATAACTTTATAGGTGGGGATTTGATAGACTATATAAAATCTGAAACTTTCATGGAGAAGCTTCTACATCATCCGGTAGTATAAATATTGTCAATCAAGATGAAAATAATGTTGATTTCGAAGATGATTTTGAAAACATGTCTATTGATTTATGAAATGCAGAAAATATAACCAACAAAGAGTCTCAATTAGATGATATCAATATAAATACGAATGCAAATAATTATAGACAAAGTTATACTTCAATGTTGGAAGAAACACACAAAGAACTATATCACAATTGTACTACTTTTTCGATTTTCAATTTTATGGTGAAGCTAATGCATGTGAAGGTGTTAAATGGTTGGAGCAATAAATCTTTTGATATGTTACTTCAGTTATTGCAAGAGGCATTTCCTAAACCGAATGTGATTCCAAACTCTTATTATAAAGCCAAAAAATTATTTAAAAAGTTAGGATTGATATATAAGAAGATACATGTCTGTAAGAATGATTGTATATTATTTTGGGATGAGCACGAGGATAAGGATGCATGTCCAGTGTGCAAGGAGCCCAGATACAAGTATGAAGGAATGAATACGAAAAAGAATCCTCACAAAATTCTTCGATATTTTCCTCTAAAACCGAGACTTAAGCGGTTGTTTATTTCGAAGCATATGACCAAAGAGATGAGATGACATAAAGAAAACGAGTTGAAACAGATGGTGTATTAAGACACCCAGCTGATAGTGAATTATGGAAAGAATTTGTTAATACACATGAAATATTTACAGGTGATCTACGAAATATTTGCTTAGGGTTGGCTATTGATGGGTTTAATTCATTTGGAAATATGTCAAATGCTTATAGTATGTGATCGACCTGTTATACTTGTGAATTATAATTTGCTACTATAGAAAATGATGAAGCTACCATATATGATTATGTCTCTTTTAGTTCCTAGGCTTAAATCACCTGGCAAAGAGATAGATGTATATGTACGACCTCTGATAAACGAACTGAAGGAGCTATGGGATGATGGGGAGGAAGCATATGATGCATCGACTGAACAAATATTTCAATTACATGTTGTTGTGATGTGGATCATTCATGACTTTCCAGCATATGGAACAGTTTCTGGATGGAGCACAAAAGGCTATAAGACATGTCCAGTATGCCTGAATGAAATCAAATCTCAAGGATTAAGGAGTAAAATATGCTACACATATCACTGTCGATTCTTGAATGTGCAACACCCATGGCGTAGAAATAAAGATTTCAATGGAAAGATTGAAAAAGAATGACCACCACGAGTAATGAATGGATATGAGATTTTAGCACGGTTAGACGCGTTACCCGACCTAAGTGACATTCAGTAAGCATCCTTCATTCAGTGAAAAACAATAGCGATCTTCGGATGATACAAATTAGGTAAAGAAGTCTAAGTTACCATATTGGTCAGTTTTAAAGTTGAGACACAGTTTAGATGTGATGCATATTGAAAAGAATATTTGTGATGCTTTAATTAACACATTATTAAATATAGACGGAAAGTCAAAGGACACTCTCAAAGCAAGATTAGACTTGTAAGATATGGGGATAAGGAGTGAGTTGCATTTACAGCCGGTAAGAGACAAATTCAGGAAACTGTATGCAAGTTACACATTGACATTGGACGAAAGGCGTGAATTTTGTCAACTTTTAAAATCTATAAAGTTTTCAGATGGTTATGCTTCTAATATATCTAGACATGTGAATACAAATGAAGGAAAGATATATAGATTAAAATCACATAATTGTCATGTATTGTTGCAAAGAATACTTTCAGTTGTTGTACATAAATTTTTTCCAAAAAATATATGTAGCATACTAATTGAGTTATGTGATTTCTTCAAAAAGATCACTGTAAGATCTTTACACACAGCAAGCATATGTAGAATGGAGAAGCAAATGGTTCTGATATTGTGTAAGATGGAACGAATATTTCCTCAGGTATTTTTTGACAATATGGTTCATTTGACAATTCATTTACCTCGTGAAGTCATGTTAGCTGGGCTCGTTTCGTCACAATGGATGTATCCCTTTGAGTGATATTTAGGAAGACTAAAAAAATATGTTCATAATAAAGCACGACCTGAAGGATCTATTGTAGAGGGGTATATTGTAAATGAGGCCTTGACTTTCAGTTAATTATATATGAGTCAAGTTAAGACCAATTTTTTTAGGCTGGAACGGAATAAAGATGTTCAACCATTAATATGCAAATTAAGTGTTTTCTCACAGGAAACAAGAGTCTTTGACAACCAACAAAGTCTGAAATTGCCATTGTTGTTGTTTAAAAAAGCACAATGGTACATTCTGAACAATTGTAAAAGTAAGTGTTTACATTAAGTTATTACTTTAATTCTATTTCATTCCCAGAGTTTAAATTGATTAAGTTTTTATACAGTGAGCATCTACAACATATATCCCAAAAGGTGCATGCTGATCAAGTTATGCAATATCACGAGCAAGATTTTCTGCTGTGGTTTAGGGATAAAATTATAGCGCTAAAAAATTTTACAAATTCAAAGATCACAGATGAGTTGTATTATTTAGCAATGGGACATGATGTTGAAGTTCAATTGTATGATGCATGCATTGTAAATGAGATTCGATATCATACGAGGTCCCATGATTCACGCAGAACTACTCAAAATAGCAGGGTCAGCATACCATCCTCTGACGATGGGGACAATTTGGATTTTTTTGGTGTGTTGAAGGATGTGGTTTAAATATTTTATTCTTTTAGGTATAAAGTCCAATTATTTTGGTGCGAATGGTTCCAATGTAATCCAAAAAAAAAAATCGTTGGTGGAAGAGTATGATCTCTTGTGTATTGACACTTCTAAAACATGGTATGATGACGACCCATTCATTTTGACAAATCATGGGTATTATTTTAGTGATATCAAACGTGGAGGTCATTGGAAGGTCGTGCAAAAGGTTCACCACCAAAAAATATATGAAGTAATTGAAGTTGATGAAGTATCAGAAGATTTTAAGGGTAGTAATATCTTGAATATGGAGCCAAACCAAGAGATATCATCGAATGATTCAACTTCAGTAGTCGGTGAAGACTTAGCGATAATTCAACTATGTGGATTAGATGTTGAGCATCAACAAATAAATATGACAAATGCACAAGTGGATCTGGATATGAGCGCTCAAAGTAATCGTATTACTGAGGGTGAAGATAGTGAAATTGACAGTGAGGCGGATGATTATTTATCATTTTCAGATGATTATAGCGATTGGATGTATTTAGGCGATTAGATGCAGCCTATGAGAATTGGGCGCCCCCCCAGTTGTGTCTATAGCTGACGATGACAGTGCTCCTACTCCTACTGGTTAGTTATGTGGTGTTAAATATGTTTCTTTTGTTTGCTATTTATTTAACTTGTTAATTATTAACACTCTTTGATTTACAGTTCATCCGACACGTAGAGAGACACGAGACACACACTCTGATTGACTCCGACAGCAAATCGAGGAACGGGGTAGATCAATCATTACCTTTCGTAAGAGCGATGGACACCCAATCGAGATAAATGCAACAACTTTTATGACAGAATTAAGTCTGTCAATTAAGGAGTTCGCTCCCCTACAAGCTAAGAGTTGGAAGTATATCTCCGCGGATAATAAAAAGATGATATATGATCGATTATCAGTAAATACGAGTAATTTGATATTTATATAATCAGCCATCATTTGTTAATAAATTTCACTATTGATATTTTTTTAAGCTGCTTTCGATATTAGTTTTGCTGAGGAGGCAACGTCGGTAAGAAAGAAGACTGACAGATTAATGAGTGCAAGGTACAAAGACAATAGAAATAAGATGCACACTCATTATAAGAGCCTACTGCATCTTCCCTCTATCGAGCGCCGACATCGTATGTCGATCAAGTTTTGTGAGACACAAGAAGATTGTAACTATATGTGTGATCTGTTTGAATCATAGAAATTTCAAGTAACTCAATCTATACCAATTAGTTGAGTTATATATAAATTAAAATATGTGTTCTACAACTCATGTTTTATGTTTTCTCAAAACAAATTTTTATATTGTAGACACGATCGACAACAAATGCCCAAAATCGATCACAACTGCCATTTACCCATCGAGATGACTCAAAATCATTCATTCAATACAGTTACGACGGTGTAAGTACACACTTTATAATTACAATATATTGTTTGCTATTTTTAATATTAACACATTATAATATTTTTCAGACCGATCAGTTTCAGAGAAAAGATCAAATTACTGTCTTTAATACAATCCACTGTAGCTCGTCAAAAGGGTGGAGTGGGGAGAGAGCCTAGACTGCATACGTAAGATATAATTTAGTAAAGTTATTTTTAAATTTGCATAATTCTTTGTAAACATATTAATAATATATTTGTTATTCTTAGGGTGATATGATGAGATTGCGAGATGAGCACATCCAATCACAAGAAATCGGAGATGACATCGATGCAGTTCATATTGTAGATCAGGTTTATGATCAAGTCTTCGGTGTTCGTTCTGGATATATTAGAGAACTTGCAAGTGGGCCAAAACTAGTTAGATCCACTTCTTCGAATGCTAGCACCTCCTCCAGAACAACTAACGTAGCACTGCATAAACAATTTCAGTCCTGTCACGCCCCGAGAGTATGCCGTGCCGAAAAGCAAACGGACGGCATCTCCCCTGTACGTGGCAACATATCGGGTTAATACAAGGCCCGTAGGCCCACAACAATAATATGATATACGCAGATATCATCATATCAAACATAATAAACACAGCGGAAACAATACAAACAGATCAACAAGATACCATGACCCAACTGTGCACTCCGGAGTGACTTGACACAACAAGAAACATAATAGAAGCAACAGCGAAAGCCAAATACATACAATACATCCGTATATCACAGATACGGAAACAATACAGGTTAAAACCACAAAACGACAATCCATAGTAATACAACAATACGGAAAAGAGTCCATTCGTCGGTGTGAGATGGGATCACCAAGGAGACTCGAACGCCCAAGAAATCTTCTACATGTATCACAGCGATGAAAACCTGTGGGTCCAGGTGGTGAGTATAAACTCAGGGGTAATATATAGAAAGTGCATGAACATATAGGGTAAAGAAATCTACAAGTATACATGTGAAGATCTACAGGTATACAGCATGAGTCCAATAGACATACAGTCCTATCCAACTCTAATAACAAGTAACTACAGTAAAGTCATACTCAATGTATATACTAAACTGATCAACTGAACATAAAGTAATGTACCAACGTACCTGGCGGTCTGTAATGTCATATGCTAGATCATCCTGAACAGGTATACAATAACATAACCATATAACGTACCAGGTCAATCCCATACCTGACCAATACTCAGACATATGAACAGTATATGATCACCTGTATAATAACCCGGTCCATACCACACAATGACATGATGCTAATCAAATGCATATAACAGTCTGAATCAACGCATGTATCATGCTCAACACATGGCAGTATATAAAATGCAAATGACATGTATCATGATGTACAAGCATGTGCAACAATCATAGCTCAATCAAATGCAGCATCTCACAGGCATATGTAAAACATATATCAAATACATGCATACATATATATCAGCAATGCATATGCATGGTCACTGTCTGCGGACCCGTCCAACCACGACCCCAGAGTGGCCAGGGTGGCACGACAAATGACAACTAGCCCGACTCCAGCTGCCACCACTCTCGAGTGACCGAGTTGGGTAGTATGACCGTATGGTGAGGTGTATAAGCGTAAAAAGCTAACTACTCCTAGGGGCCCCTGCTGCAAGCCACGTTGTCTCTACCCATGAGTAGACAAACGCCGCACACAGGACAACTGCACCTCACACAACCACCATCTATAGTGGGCGAGTGCTAACACCACTCTGCTCAGTGGCCAGGTGCGCATCTCCAGCTACCACCATCCATAGTGGCCGAGCGCGGCACATCCAATGCTCGCCTCAACCTCAACCACCTACCACTACCCGAGTGGCCGGGGAGGCAGGATGACTGACGACTTGTCTCAATCCACAAGGGAGACCCAGTCAACAGCATGCATGCAATGTGATGATGCATAGTTCCATACATGTATCCTCGCGACACTCCCCATCCCACGGGGAGTCCTGGTCAACTAAAAGTCCATTACGCAAGGACTACAATCCATAAGACTCTCTCTATCGCATAAAGAGTCATACTCATCTGACCGTCAACCACGCTAAGACCTCTAGTCAATAGCGATATACAATCGACCATCCATAAAACCATACACAGGCATACAATCCCTAATGGATATACCATCACACTAGGACTTCTAGTCCATGGTCACATACGGGCAACCATACAATTATCTATGCACAGACAACTAGATCCATCATAAATGCACCACTAATACGGATATGATATAACAATCGACTCCATAATCCAAACCATCACCTAACCCTAGTGATGTAATACAGTAAACCAATCTGAAGTCACAAAGATAACCCTAACCACATGTACTTACTGAACATCTATCAGCTAATACATAATAGGGTTTATAGTTCCTATCCGTGCTAGATAATCAAGGAGTAACAGAGTATATATATATCTCAAAGGTCAAGGCAGTACAAGCATATGATTAAATATGAGTGGATCTAAGGTAAACAGGTATATACATACATCCAAGATCATGCACTGGAATTGATCAAAACTACCGGACCAGGTAGATATTACCCACCTGATACGAAGCTCGAAATAATGCTCACGGCCGCGAACCTGCTTCGTATCCCAACCTGCACATAATAGCAACAATGATTAAATACAAGTATCCAACAAACGTAGAAACTAAACACTACTCATTTCTATGTTCGTATTCTTTCCTTGTCTACGAGTTAGATACTCGACTATCCCAATCTGATACATCATAACCAACCTCACAATAGATCACTTTTATCCCGTTCACAAACAATCTCATGTACAACACATACACACACTGTACACACACCTTCATTCACAAAATCAACCGCAACATAAATGAAAGTCTAAACAACATCTAAATCAATGTTGCAATTTAGCTTACTTCCTCATCCCATCAAAATCACATTAACTGCAAATCAACTCATCCACAATTATCAAACGCAGATAACCTACAACATTCAACCAAATCAATGTTAACAATCGTATAACACTCTAAACCTCACTGTCCATCCATCCAACATCTTCATTACAGCATCCCAAACAACACCTAAACCATCGAATACCATAGGCCTAAACACACCACGGAAATACATCAATTATTAACTGAGAAGCAAAGATTGGATCGAGCTTACCTTCCCTAAATCTTCACCGGCAGTCACCCCTCCTTTAACCTCTATTCACCGGAGGAATCCAACGATGCCAATCCCCTCTTCCCAATCTATTTGTTCTGCTCAATGGCCAAAACTCACCGATCAGATCATCTCCGGCAGTGATCGGAATGGCAGCTCCCCAATCCGGCCGATTGAAGCCGCTGCCGATCCAAACTCCTAGCTGCTTATACTCTAGCTCATCCGCGGAGAACATCGAGAACCCTAAGCCACCAGCCTCTCCTCTTGCAATCGCCAACTCGAGCAGCTGCAGCGTCAGCCGACGAGAGACAGCAAAGGTCGACCGGAGCTCAGCTCGACACGATATAAGACGGCAACGAAAGGACAAGGAAGAAGAGTCGCCGACGAACCTAGCTTCGAGATCCAAAGCGCCTGCCAATTGAGTTGGCGTCGGAAGAGATCGGTCACGGCGACGAAGCAGAGGGATGAAGGAATCCATCGTGGCTGCCGCAGGCGTTCGACGGAGTTGGCGATCGCTCCGGCGATGCTTGAAGGAAGGAGAGGGAGTGGCGGAGAGCTCTCGGCGAGAAGCAACATCTCAGATCGGGAAGATGAGGAAACAGCGAGGAAGGAATGGGTGCGCGGTGAAGAAAGGGATCGCGCCGAACAGAGGAAAGGAAAATCGCGAGATCGATTCGTTCGAAGCTTTTAAAAGCTATTCGAGTGATTCGGTTAACCCAGCCAAATCTAAACCTATCCTGATTTGGGTTCAGCTCAACTGGTTCGGCCCAATCAGCCCAAGCCCAATCAGCCCAAAGCCCAATTTCAGCCCACTAGGTTCAGCCCAATGGATTTAACCCAACTAGATAACTAACCCATTAGCCCACTATTTAAATCCAATTAAATAAAAGGGTTAATCCATATAATAATAATTTTAATTTTTTTTTTTTCCATATTTTACATTCTCCCCCACTTATAAAAATTTGGTCCCCAAATTTCCGACTCATGTACGAGTACAAGATGTCACAATAATCATCTCAAGAATATGATACAAAGTCACACCTCAAGTGACTAAGTGGGGTACTGAGCTCGAATATTATATTCCAGCTCTCCTACAATCTCAATCAACCTATTACAAGGTAAATAACTGTACCAAAGTGGAGCTCTATACCTGTAACCGATGGGAAACTTTGCCAGAATCGTAAGGTGAATCATGAATCACTATCAGAAATGATATTCAAGGATACTCCGTGGATATAATTCCATCAAACGATCCAACGAAATCCATCTTACGGCTCGGAAGAAAATGAGCGGACCTAGCTAATCGATCATCGATTACCCAAATCCTATCAAGTCCTTTCCGAATTCTAGATAATCTCCCAACACAGTCTAATGTACTAGGCTCTCACTTCATCACGGTACGTAACCCTACAGGTCACAATATTCCACCTTTGCTTGTTGGCATACCCAACCTCAAACTACGAAATCAACCGTGTCCCATATATCGTTCCACCAACCGGAACGTCTCAATACTCACTATTTTCGGATACACTCCGAATAAATCATCACTCTCGAATGAAGAGCCTCCTGAAACAACTCTTCCTAAATCGAAATACAACTCTGTAACCCACTATTCTCCTCGGAAACGGAGAATTACTTTCTCACAAGAGAAACCAATCTACTGTTCCAAAATTCATTATATCACTCAGAACTGAAAGTAATTGAAAGACTATAATGACTACTCTCGCTGGTTTCTCAACCAGCATACACATAATATACGTCTCATTAAACTGCATCGGGATCACTCCTAATCCCTGAAATGATGCATCTACGTACAATACCCTTCCATCCATATCGGACGGATTAACTAACACTGACACAAAAGTCAGCCACCTTATAGGCCCTGAAACCTAGCTTCACAAACTTCTGACCAGGTGATTGTAATCACCTTCTTGGTCCCACAAGTCGTCGATATAGTATCTCTAGTAACATTCTATCCTCATCTATGGTATGAGGTCCCTAATATCAGGACTATTCCCGAAATCACCTCAATCGCATATTCCACTTGCCCATGCAGTGGCAAGCTCGAGAGTTCATCCAAAACTATATCTGAATACTCTCGAATTATACGTACATCCGAGAGTCCTAGTATACCAACACTCCAACAATCTAACTATCCATAAGGATATGTCTATAGTGGAGGTATGTCTAGCAAAGGCTAAGGGTATCCCTTGACTTCTTGATTGTTGATCCACATCTCACCTGACGGTAGAGAAAATCACCAACCACCAGTCGATAGGAACCCTTCGAACCCTATCCAAGAATGTTCTAGATAAAGATACCTATAAACTATCAGTATCTCTCAATATATCCGCAAATAGGATAACCTAAAGTAATACCCCGAAGGACCGATCCTTCGGTCTTCTATACTTCTTCTCGAGTAATTATGTAAACTTGTCCAACATCTGTTCTGGACGGCTGCGCTCATGTAGATGCAAAGACTATTATGGAGGAACTAAAATCAACTGCTGAAACTGAGGTACAAACTGAAACAACTGCAATGGAGATGGTAAACACTGTTGTACCGACAAATGATACACATCCGGCTGTAAAATCTTTGAAGAATCGCAACATCGTAGCACGCTCCATCTCTGTGAAAGGTATAGCTGCAACTGGAGAATACTGCATAGATACGACTATGGTCGTAAAATCTCTCTCTGTATAAAGCATAACCACGCCTGGGAAGGTGCTCGCTGCTTAGGAAGGTAATCGCCGCTGCTGCTCGAAAGGTAATCGCCATTGCCGCTGCTCGGGAAGGTAATCGCCGCTGCCTCGAAAGGTAATCGCTTGCTGCTCGGGAAGTCTGGCCTTCGAGATGTCTTCTACCGACATCACGAGTAACTTGCTTCTTCCGGATGAAAGTATCAAAGAGCTTCAACTATATCTGAGGTAATAAATCGCTGCTGATGTGATAACCCAATCTTATGTAATGATCTCAGCTTTCGAGATTGTGGATCGTCCGCTCGAAAGCATCATCCATAGTCTTCAACTGAGTCTTCAGAGTACATACTCTCCTCGTAGATACCGACTGCTTATAGTAGAAACAGATACAATGGTCCATCGAATAATCTGACTCTGGGTCTCGTCGTAACCCGCACTGCACAGACATAATCTCCTTTCGAAGTCTTTCCTCTGAGTTCGCTGATAAACATGAGAAGTCAGGCTAACTGCAATCGGTCTTCTATGATCGGAAAACTCTCCAATAGTCACTCGTGACTCATTACTTTAATCTTGCTCCTTTTATCCAACATCCGGAGACTTCTGATTCCAATAATTTGACTTGCAATATCTGCTTATCAAATCTTTAACTATTAATATATTTGCTACGGAGTCATTTCTATACAAATGACTCGGTCTAATGACTTCCGGTAGAATCTAGTAGGAGATCCAAACATCCTGATCAAGATGTCAACCGATAACCCGTGGGTGGCCAAAACCAACCTAATCACATTCTTGGGCTATTAAATGGCAAGTCTAACGACTCGCATGGTACTTCCATTACCAAACGATCACTCGACCTAAAGCCCAAGAATTTCTTGACAATGAGTCAAAGAAAATGACGTGGGGAAATACTATCTCACAACATCACTGACTGTGACCAAGTGATACATTATTTCCCGTAGGTTACTTCCCATTTTCTTCTACCAACTACCGGTTAGATCCGGATAATGGTATTCCACTAACACTACTATCTGATAACCCGAGTCAAGTACTCAAAAGTACTCCCAATGTTATACAACCTAGAACGATCAACCGAGGATCAAAATCCCCATGAATATCATCCACTAATTTTCTACTATCCGCATCCGTAATAGTATACTGCGTAGTTCATTACCCCATAGGTAATGATTGACTAACATAATTAGTGAAAATCTTAGACCGTAATCCTTGATCTCCACAAGAGATGTGACTACCAAACTCCTCGCTTTCCGACTAGATCACGGCCTCAAAGGTAATTACCTTTCGATAGCAGATATACATGTCTAATAACCTCAACATATCGCTCCCGTGGTAATCTCAAACCACTATTTACGAATCGATTAACATACTACAAGTCATGCATTATAAGCAACTAAATGCATAGCCAACAAGGATATGTAATAACATTAACATACCTTAATCCTTGTAGCTGAGATGTCCGCAATATGATCCCGAACTCACAAAACCAAGACCGAGTAAAGCAAAACTCGATGTCCGAACTAAATCAAATCCGAAAATGGACTTCGCAACCTAGGGCTCGATACCAATAAAATTGTCACGCTCGAGAGTATGCCGTGCGAAAAGCAAACGGACGCATCTCCTGACGTGGCAACATATCGTTAATACAAGGCGTAGTGGGCCCAACAATAATAATATGATATACGCAGATATCATCATATCAAACATAAAACAATAAACAATACAAGATACAAGATACGACCTAGCACTCCGAGTGACTTGACACAACAAGAAACATAATAGAAACAATAAAAGCCAAATACATACAATACATCCGAGATATCACAGATACGGAAACAATACAGTTTAAAACCACAAAACGACAATCCATAGTAATACAACAATAAAAACATCCATTCGTCCGGTGTGAGATGGGATCAGGCTGAGTCTTAACGCCCAAGAAATCTTCTACCATTATCTGACAGAAAACCTGTGGTCCAGGTGGTGAGTATAAACTCGGGGGTAATATATAGAAAGTGCATGAACATATAGGGTAAAGAAATCTACAAGTATACATGTGAAGATCTACAGTATACAAAGATGAGTCCAATAGACATACAAATCTCTATCCAACTCTAATAACAAGTAACTACAAGAAAGTCATACTCAATGTATATACTAAACGATCAATCAACATAAAGTAATGTACCAACGCACCAAGCGTACTCAGTAATGTCATATGCTAGATCATCCCGAATGTATACAATAACATAACCATATAACGTACTGTGTCAATCCCATACCCGACTAATACTCGTATATACGAATGAGCGATATGATCATCTGAAATAATAACCCGGTCCATACCACACAATGACATGATGCTAATCAAATGCATACAATAGTCTGAATCAACGCATGTATCATGCTCAACACATGGCAGTATATAAAATGCAAATAACATGTATCATGATGTACAAACATGTGCAGCAATCATAGCTCAATCAAATGCAGCATCTCACAGGCATATGTAAAACATATATCAAATACATGCATACATATATATCAGCAATGCATATGCATGGTCACTGTCTGCGGACCCGTCCAACCACGACCCCAGAGTGGCCAGGGTGGCACGACAAATGACAACTAGCCCGACTCCAGCTGCCACCACTCTCGAGTGGCCGAGTTGGGTAGTATGACTGAGTAGTGTATAAGCGTAAAAAGCTAACTACTCCTAGGGGCCCCTGCTGCAAGCCATGTTGTCTCTACCCATGAGTAGACAAACGCCGCACACAGATAACCGCACTCACACAACCACCATCTATAGTGGGCGAGTGCTAACACCACTGCTCGGTGGCTGCGATCTCCAGCTACCACAATACATAGTGGCCGAGCGCGGCAAATCCAATGCTCCGCCCTCAACGCTACTACCATTACCCCGAGTGGCTGGTGAGGCAGGATGACTGACGACTTGTCTCAATCCACAAGGGAGACTCCAACGACATGCATGCAATGTGATGATGCATAGTTCCATACATGTATCCTCGCGACACTCCCCATCCCACGGGGAGTCCTGGTCAACTAAAAGTCCATTACGCAAGGACTACAATCCATAAGACTCTCTCTATCGCATAAAGAGTCATACTCATCTGACCGTCAACCACGCTAAGACCTCTAGTCAATAGCGATATACAATCGACCATCCATAAAACCATACACAGGCATACAATCCCTAATGGATATACCATCACACTAGGACTTCTAGTCCATGGTCACATCGGGCAACCATACAATTATCTATGCATGACAACTAGATCCATCATAAATGCACCACTAATACGGATATGATATAACAATCGACTCCATAATCCAAACCATCACCTAACCCTAGTGATGTAATACAGTAAATCAATCTGAAGTCACAAAGATAACCCTAACCACATGTACTTACTGAACATCTATCAGCTAATACATAATAGGGTTTATAGTTCCTATCCGTGCTAGATAATCAAGGAGTAACAGAGTATATATATATCTCAAAGGTCAAGGCAGTACAAGCATATGATTAAATATGAGTGGATCTAAGGTAAACAGGTATATACATACATCCAAGATCATGCACTGGAATTGATCAAAACTACCGGACCAGGTAGATATTACCCACCTGATACGAAGCTCGAAATAATGCTCACGGCCGCGAACCTGCTTCGTATCCCAACCTGCACATAATAACAACAATGATTAAATACAAGTATCCAACAAACGTAGAAACTAAACACTACTCATTTCTATGTTCGTATTCTTTCCTTGTCTACGAGTTAGATACTCGACTATCCCAATCTGATACATCATAACCAACCTCACAATAGATCACTTTTATCCCGGTCACAAACAATCTCATGCACACACATACACACACTGTACACACACCTTCATTCACAAAATCAACCGCAACATAAATGAAAGTCTAAACAACATCTAAATCAACGTTGCAATTTAGCTTACTTCCTCATCCCATCAAAATCACATTAACTGCAAATCAACTCATCCACAATTATCAAACGCAGATAACCTACAACATTCAACCAAATCAATGTTAACAATCGTATAACACTCTAAACCTCACTGTCCATCCATCCAACATCTTCATTACCGCATCCCAAACAACACCTAAACCATCGAATACCATAGGCCTAAACACACCACGGAAATACATCAATTATTAACTGAGAAGCAAAGATTGGATCGAGCTTACCTTCCCTAAATCTTCACCGGCAGTCACCCCTCCTTTAACCTCTATTCAGGAGAATCAGCGATGCCAATCCCTCTTCCCAATCTATTTGTTACGCTTCAATGGCCAAAACTCACCGTCGGATCATCTCGTGTGATCGGAATGGCGCCTCCCAATCCGCCGACAAGCTGCCGATCCAAACTCCTAGCTGCTTATACTCTAGCTCATCCGCGGAGAACATCGAGAACCCTAAGCCACCAGCCTCTCCTCTTGCAATCGCCAACTCGAGCAGCTGCAGCGTCAGCCGACGAGAGACAGCAAAGGTCGACCGGAGCTCAGCTCGACACGATATAAGACGGCAACGAAAGGACAAGGAAGAAGAGTCGCCGACGAACCTAGCTTCGAGATCCAAAGCGCCTGCCAATTGAGTTGGCGTCGGAAGAGATCGGTCACGGCGACGAAGCAGAGGGATGAAGGAATCCATCGTGGCTGCCGCAGGCGTTCGACGGAGTTGGCGATCGCTCCGGCGATGCTTGAAGGAAGGAGAGGGAGTGGCGGAGAGCTCTCGGCGAGAAGCAACATCTCAGATCGGGAAGATGAGGAAACAGCGAGGAAGGAATGGGTGCGCGGTGAAGAAAGGGATCGCGCCGAACAGAGGAAAGGAAAATCGCGAGATCGATTCGTTCGAAGCTTTTAAAAGCTATTCGAGTGATTCGGTTAACCCAGCCAAATCTAAACCTATCCTGATTTGGGTTCAGCTCAACTGGTTCGGCCCAATCAGCCCAAGCCCAATCAGCCCAAAGCCCAATTTCAGCCCACTAGGTTCAGCCCAATGGATTTAACCCAACTAGATAACTAACCCATTAGCCCACTATTTAAATCCAATTAAATAAAAGGGTTAATCCATATAATAATAATTTTAATTTAATTTAATTTTTTTTTTTCCATATTTTACAAGTCCACCCAGTAACAATTAGAGGGGGCGAAAGAAGAGCTAGCAAACATTCAAGTTCGATTAGCTAGCACCGAAGATGAGTTGGCATTAATGAGATCAAGATAAGATATGTTTGAAGCAATTCTGAATTGGCTTGCACCTGGAGCTTTACAATCATTTATCCATGAGTTATCTTCAGCTCCACCTCCTCCTCCATCTTAGAGTTTGTGAACATTTCTTTTTTGACCCAGTGAAATTGTGAACTTGAATGTATGTGAATTTAGATACTATGAATTTGTGAAATTGGATGTTATGTTAGTTGTTGTTAAATTGTTTGAGTTGTATGTTATTAAGTTAAATTATGTGATTGATATTGTATTACAGGAATTCGAATACAAATTAAATGAAAATTGGAAATCTGTATTCTCATGGTTAGTGATGATTTTTTTCAATTTCGTCACTAATCGTCGATATACGACATCAGGATTTTGAGGTTTAATGATGAAATTTCTAATATCATCACTAGAGTTTGGCGTATCAGTCGAGTCGCCAATTGACGCGGTCGCCTGTTGGAGGAAATTAGCGATGAATTTTATAAAATTCGTCACAAAAGAGTCGCCTGTTGAGTCGCCAATTGAGGGTCTTTCGATTCTATGGCTGGCCAAAAAAATATATAGTCGACTGATTTCTTAAGTCAGTTGACTGATATTTAGCGACGAAAGTACTTTGTTTCGTCGTTAATCGACCAGTCGAGTCGCTAGTCAAGTCTCTCCCTGTAACATCCCAAATTTAAATTCCTATTTTTATTAAAGGAAAATAGAAATAAGAATAAGAATAAGAATAATAAAAATAGGAATAGAATAATAATAATAATAATAATAAATAGAAATAATTGGTTCGTTAGTCGAGGCTTGAACCATGAACCGTTGGTTTGGGAGAATGGACTTCCCACTACTAAGTCATAAGATTACCAATGGATAGGATATAACAAAATATATCTATAGGCGGAAAAAAAAGGAAAGATTGGTTAATTTGACTAATTATTTAAAGGGGTAATTAAATGAAGAAAACTCTAATTTATATATATATAGATTATTTTATTATAGAATCTCTCTCCTCTCCTTTAAACCGCCGCCGAATCAAAGGAAAAAAAAAAGAGTCATGAATTTCTTCCTCGTGGATTAATTCAATAGGAAATTTTTCAAAAAAGGGGTGAGTCATCAAAAATCCAATAAAAATTTTATACGATTAGGGAGCAGTTATGAATTTAATTGAAGAAGGAATTAATTCTGTTAAAGAGAGAGATTTAAGGAAATTTATAAGGGAATAAAAATTTTATATGATTAGGGAGAAGTCACGAATTTAATTGAAGAAGGAATTAATTCTGTTAAAGAGAGAAATTTTAGGAAATTTATAAGGGAATAGGTTAAGCCTTGATGGTTATAAATTTAACCTCCCTAATACCCTAGAGGACACCTCTCTACTCTCTCTTGGTCCCTCCACCGCCGACCCACACATCAAGGAGAATTTTCTCCTAGGGTTGTCTTCTCCGCCGAATCCAAGGAAAGGTGGGATTCAAGAGACCTTAGAGGGCAGCTGCTAGGGCGGGATAGAAGGTTGCATCTCATTAGATTTTACAAATATAAGTTAAAGCAATCGAAGGTAAGTATTGCTCACCTGCAGTATAAGTAGTTATCGTATGTCATTGATATGTTTTTTTTCTGTGCTTGTTATTTCCAGTTATATGGTTGAGTAGTTTATATGCATGTTATTTCCAGTTATGCATGATGTTTTCAGTTATGTGATTTTACCGTTATATTATGGGTAATTCAGCATCATGTTGAGATCCAAGATAAGAATGTGATTTATGATAATGCATGTTGTAGATGAGTTGTAGCTTACAATCATATGCATGATGTAGAGTAAGATATAAAAATATTTCCTTTATGAAGAAAATTTAAAGATGCTCCCCGTTCGAATTGGGGATTAAGAGCACAACGATCTTGATATGCTCCCATTTGATTTTGGGGTCAAGAGCATAATGATCTTTATGGTGCTCCCCATTTGTGATTTAGGGGATTAAGAGCATTTCCTTCAGTATGTATAAGAATATAAGTATAAAGGAAGTATTTTACTTTTTGACAGGGCATGTATCGGGCATCGGCTACCACTGCCGAGGCCCTCGCCTTCGATTACCCTAGTAGGTTTGGTGGTTGGCCACCGGCTACTATTAGGAATCGCGCATTGGTACTATCAGCCCATATCGAGGATGATTATTATTTTGAAGTATCAGAAGATAAGTATAAGTAAAAGTTTTCAAAGTTAATCATTTGATTCAGATACTGCTTATAAGTTTTAAAATACTTAAGAGTATGGTTTATACAAGAGACATGTATTCAGAATTATGATTTCCAGTTGTGCTTGCATGTGTATCAATGTATCAAGGGTAAGAGAACTAGTTGCATGATTTCATACAGTGCATGTTTTTGTGAGCATAGAAAGTACTTACTAAGCATTATTGCTTATAGTTTGCATTTCCTTATACTGCAGATAAAGGTAAAGAAAAGCTTCAGTAAGGTGGCATGGCGGATGAAGTGTTGGGTGTGTGTGGCGACGGAACAGTGGAAGTAAAAGATCCTAAGTGCATATGTCTAAATCAGATTTTTAGTTTCTTGTTTTCTTTTGATATTGTTGAAGTTCAACTGAATTATTTATGGTTGAGACCAAAGAATGCTAGAGTCATATTGGGTTAGTTTTAATACTTACATGTTAGGTGAAGATCTTGAAATGGTTATTGTTTAAGTGATGTAAAGGTCCTTATGATTATTTTAGTGGTTAGCATATTGCATTAGTATATTGCATGAATTAAAGAAAGTGACAGTAAAGTAGTGACATCTCCCTTGGTAGAGAGTGGAAAGACTAGGGGGGTGTTAAACTCCCGATTATGTGGTTGGCCAAAAAATAGATAGTCGACTAATATTTAGCAACAAATGTGATATATTTCATCCCCAATATCAGTGATTTTTCTCTTTTCGATATTCTAGATTTTGCGATGAAATTATTATTTTTAGTGACGTTTTTATTTCGTCGATAATATTATCGATGAAAAACTGTTAATTCGTCGCCAATGTCTCTTAACGACAAACTTATTACGATGATTCTAATTCTAATGACGAAATATATTCGTCATTAATATTATTTTGTGATAAATTTTTGGTCTCAGCGACGAAAAAATTTTGTTGTTATTTTCCATTTCTGTTGTAGTGCATGTGTATTGAAAATTTAGATATTTGCAAAATAATCTGCAAAGAAAAAGTCCATCTCTTCCTAGCTATAATTAAGTGACCCACGGACTGGAATCGATGAGCAGGCTACATATTTCAACGTGAAATAATGAAGCTCACGCAATGGCTGACAATTGCGTATAGTATTGTCAAAGATCACCAGCTAGCTATACTTGATTTGCAAGAATTTGACTTGAGTGCACTGCAGACTATCATTTGTCGCATTTTTATAGTTTGTGAGATCCTTCGTAGTAGATGACTTTTGCATGCATCAAAGTCATCTACTACGTACGAATGATCTGACAAACTACATCTACTCATTTGTCCTCTTTCTGCCTCATTGTACGTCACTGACTTTGTCTGCTCGTCGATGCTGGCGTCTCACGAGCGGAACCTAATTAATTTACACATAGGAAGTCGACCGGTTTAATATTGGCAGCTTGCTGATGCATGGATGGATGACAAACTTGAGGAGCTAGCTAGCTAAAATGGTGCATTAGAAAATTGAGACGGCAAAGTATAACTTTTTTTTTCCAGGAAATTGGAACTGCTCCATTAAGAAAAATACATAACAAACATTAGTAGAGGTTTCTGATAATCTATTCTTTATAAAAGCTTCTGCCCTGGAAAAAAAAATAGTACAAATGAAACGAGAAAATAAATTACGCAAAGCTAAAGGTGTCGAATAGATTGGGTCATCTACAATATAGCTGTCAAATAAACAACTTTGATAATAATCCTATTTATAAAAAACACTAATTTTGAGATATTTTGGTCAAATTAAATTTAAAATTATTTAATTTACTTTAAAAAATCTAAAATTTTCTCAATCCTACCTCTCATTATTTGTTCAAATAACTCATATCCTTTCCTTCTCATTCTCGTAACTCATATTCTCTAATCTTCTACTTGATCTCCCTAATTATTTTATTTTATTTATTTATTTTTAATAATCTCTTTCTAATTTTAAGAATTTTGGGCTCCATCCATATTGTAAACATACCATCACTCAACAAATTATGTAACTTTTTGCATCGAAGTAATGTTAATTCAATATTAAACTTTTTTTTATTAATGTATTTATTTATTTTATTTTATTTTTTAAATTTAGATAGTAATTTTTTTAAAATTTATATTATATAGTATGTGTTAGATAGTGTAGACCTTTCAGCTCTATGGTTAAAGATTTTAGATCCTCTAAGGTTTTCAAGTATAAATCTCAACCTATTTCGAACTTCCTTGGGGTTCCAAGAGAAACTACCAAGTGACCTTTGAATGTATAATTACAATTATATCCCTATGTATCGATGATCAGCATGTTATCTTCGTTACAACAATTATATCCAACGCATTGTAGTATTAATAATATGCCCTTTTTTTAATGAACGGTAAATATTATAAGAACAAGAGGTGGTACACAAGTAACATGTTTAGATGTTTATAAAACGATAGACATGTATCTCCATTTCAACCTCATTGCTCTCACGACACTTGATCTTGATACGAACAACTTCGAGTCTTCTTTTGCTAACTTGGTTGTGGAATCTCACAAGCCTCTCATCTCTTCCACTCGATGACTCTCAAATTGGAGGAAATTTAATTGCCTAATGAAATTGTCAACTTAATTAGCCTCGTCGATCTTAATTTCAATACGAATTTGCTCTCTGATCCTGTTCCTAATGCGATTTGGAAATTTAAGCGTCTAGTACCTCTCGATCTAAGCTTTATTATTATTTTTTTTGGAATTTCTTTAACAGTCGAGATTATGAATCTGTCGAGTTTATATATCCACACTAAACCTTGCTAAATTGTATGCTTCTTGGTTCAATCCCTAGTGGATTAGGAAATTTAACTACTGAAAATGTTATTTCTCTCGGATCTAATTCACTTTCTGGAGCAATACCAATTGCGATTTGGAAACTGCCTGATCTAAATTTTCTCGACCTCTCTTTTAATTCCTTAGAGGGTGAAATTATCGAGTTCCACCTTTCCAACCTAACAAAACTAGTGTCTTTGATCTTGTCTGGTAACCCCTTCATTACCACAGCAATAGAAGACACTTTTGAGGATAACCCTATTTTCCACATGACAAGACGATAGATTGACCACTTGTTGATGGATTGATGAGGTGTTGAGATGGTTCTTACGGATTGATGTAGTTGTTAATTGCATGAGTGATTATCATATGAAATCTTATAATCAATTTTCAATAAATACGAAATGTCTTATTTAATTTTTTATCTCTTCTATATGTAAAAAGACAACTGTATCATAATAAAATATCTTATAATTTATCATCTTTCATTAAATTAAAAAATCGATTATAAAAAATGTACTTAATGTGAATATTATTATGATGAACTGTTGAGACATAATGATGTCGATCGAGGGAAATGGACACTTCATAGGACATGTCATCTTTAACAAAAGTTGCCATTGTCATTTTCATTGCCATTGTCATGCATCGCTGTTGTACCATAAAAAATTTAAGATACATTGCTACTCCCGTACATTAATGTCGGCTCGTCAACGTCGGCGTCAATGGCACATTAATGTCGGCGTCACCGACACGTACATTAATGTCGGCGTCTCCTGAACAGCAGCCGGAAAAAACATCTCAATTTCCATGACCATTACTAATTTCCACACACAGAAGACCACAGGCCTATTCATCACTTGCTGATGGATTGATTGGCCATTTCCACAGAGGACACACACTCCCACTGACTCTTCATTCTTTACTATAAATAGTCATCGCCATTGCCATTGGGCTGCTGCAAAATAACAATCCACCAAAGAGTATGGCAACAGCCTGGAGAAGCAGACTCCGTTTCCGTGAGCCATGGCCACTGCATCACCCCCGCCGCTGCTACTATCTTCTTCTTATCGTCCAGGCCTTCCTTCTCGTAGAGGTAGAAGGGAGAGTGAGCAGCAAGGGGTGCTTGCAGAGGGAGAGGGATGCTCTCTTGCTTTACAAAGCAGCCATCGAAGATCCTTCCGCCCGCTTGTCTTCGTGGCGTGCCCAAGTGGACTGCTGCACTTGGACTGGCGTCGTCTGCCACAACAGAACGGGCAGCGTACGAGTGGCCGAGCTCAACCTTCAAAATCCAAATGAGGACACAGACAATAAGACGGACACGGCTTTGAGGGGTGAGCTGCTGCATCCATCATTATTGTCTTTAACTCATTTGCTAAGCTTGAATCTCACCTTCAATGACTTTGAGGGCACCCAAATTCCACCATCCATCGGTTCTCTTCACAAACTCAGGTATCTTGATCTTTCTCACTCCAACTTCAGTGGAACCATTCCCCCTCATCTTGGAAACTTAACAAATCTTCGTTATCTTGATCTCTCTTCGTATGATTCTCCTTATTTAACTAAATTTGTCCATAGCCTAGACTGGCTTTCTGGCCTTTCTTCTTTGATTTATCTGGACATGTCGAATTTGAATCTCACAGGTGTCTCCCATAATTGGGTGTCGCCAATTAATAAGTTACCTTCCCTACAACAATTAAATCTAAGTGACTGTAGTATTAATAATATCCCCCTTTCTCTCGACTTCCATCTCAACCTCACTTCTCTCACGACTCTTGATCTTAGTTACAATACCTTCACCTCTTCTTTTCCTAACTGGTTATGCAATCTCACAAGCCTCTCGTCTCTTTATCTTCGTGATTTTGAAATTCAAGGGACATTGCCTGCCGAAATTGACAACCTAATAAACCTCACAAATCTTGATCTTTCTTGGAATTGGCTCTCTGGTCCCCTTCCTGACGCGATATGGAAATTGAAGCGTCTGGAAAATCTACGCATGAACTCTAATATGTTTGGAGATTCTTTGCCGGTCAAGATTATGAATCTATCGAGCTTATCCACACTAGAGCTTGATATTTGTGCGCTCATTGGACCAATACCCACTGAGTTAGGGAATTTGACTGCTCTAAATAGAATTTCTCTTTCAGATAATTCCCTTTCTGGACCCATACCAATTGAGATTTGGAAACTAGGCAACCTAAATCATCTTGACCTCTCTTGTAATTCCTTGGAGGGTGAAATTACTGAGTTCCACCGTTGTTCTAACCTTACTTTTTTAAATCTCGCCTTCAACGAAATTAGTGGCACTTTGCCACCGGTATCCCAGGAGAGTTTGACTCAACTAAATTTTTTAAGGCTTGGTTACAATCGACTTGATGGTCCAATTCCTCATTTGCCACCCAATCTTATTTTATTAGGGCTATCTCACAATGCTTTTTCGGGACCACTACCACCAACCTTATTCACGGCACGACTATATTATTTATTTCTATCAGATAATTATATTAATGGAACCATACCATCCAGCATCTGCAATTCTACTATGCTTAGGGTTCTCGACTTGTCAAATAACCAAATATCTGGGAAAATTCCTCAATGTTGGAAGGAGAATTCACTTCTTCAATATCTTCGTTTGGAAAACAATACGCTTTCTGGAAAAATTCCAAACTCTTTTGGCAACTTGATGAGACTTAAGTGGTTGCACTTGAATAATAATAATCTGGAAGGACATCTTCCATCGTCACTTCAAAATTGCACTTTGCTATCAATTGTTGATCTTGGTGATAACAAATTCTCTGGAAATATACCTTTGTGGATTGGACAAAGTTGGCGGCAATTACACATTCTTCTACTTCGTTCAAATATATTTAATGGCAATATTGATCCACAACTTGGATATTTGAGAGATCTACAAATTGTCGACTTTGCAAATAACAAATTGTCAGGGCCAATACCACGTTCGTTCGGAAATTTCAGCACAATGATTTCAACATCAATACGATCTTCTCATCTCTTTGAAGAAGTATTTACATTGGGACTAAAAGATCAAGGTGTCATTGCACATGAAAGCATTACTGTAAATACGAAAGGAGATCAGCTTACTTTTTCATCTATTCTTTATCTTGTCAAGAGTATAGACCTTTCAAACAACGCCTTGACGGATGAGATTCCTGAAGAGCTAGGATTTCTTGCTGGACTTTACAGTTTAAATTTATCAAGAAACTATTTCAGAGGCAAGATTCCAAACAGTATTGAGGGAATGAGTTCATTGGAGACTTTAGATTTATCTTTCAACAATTTATCAGGGGTTATTCCTCAAAGTTTGTCAAAACTAAATACTTTGAATCATTTGAATTTGTCTCATAACAATCTATCAGGAAACATTCCCTCTGGGCATCAACTTCAAACGCTAAATGATGCAACCATCTATATAGGCAATCCTTATCTTTGTGGAGACATAGTGAACAAGAGTTGCTTTGACGAGAACAACACCAATGAGACAAGCGATGAGCATGCAATGTTGTCGCCAATGTTATCAATCTATCTCAGTAGCTCACTTGGATATTTTGCTGGATTATGGATTGTATTTGTCCTTCTACTGTTTAAAAAAAAATGGAGGTACTCTTATTTTAGGAAGGTTGATGAAATTTATGATAAAGTTTATGTGATGATCAAGATCAAATTGAATAGATTAGTGAATGGTTAGTCTTTTAGAAAAAATAAAGTCAGTGATGAATGTAGTAACAATGAGTAGTTTTCTATTAGAATTGTGAGCTTTTGGTTGTAAGCATGATATTTTTAGGATCCGTATGTTTGTGATATTTTGCAAATGAAATAATATTATGGTTGTGAAGTTAAAGAATACACTTATGTTATTTCCATTCCATGTTGATTAGTACAAGTCCCAAGTGTTGCATAGATAAAAATGTGATCATATATTATTTGTGCATGCATCTAAATGTAGATATATATCATCGTAGATGGGTTATTTGCACATAGTGTTAAATCCCTCGCAATAGATCACACAATTATTAATCATTATTTCAACTTTGCAATTTTAAATTAAAATATTTTAAAGGTAATTAAATGAATTTTTATTCTAAAAAAAGAATTGCTAAAAGTAATGAGAGGTATATAAAGCTTTAGGGATATGTTAATGACTTTAAAAGTTTATGGAAATCTTTAAAAAAAGGCCAAATTATTCCATTAATTCAAAATTTAAACTTCAAAATATATTTCAAGAATTACATTTTTTCATCTTATGTTTAATTACTTTTCATAAATACTAATATAAAATGTTTTCTTAGTTTTTTTTAAAATATGTTTATTAAAAAGTTAATATTTTAGAGTTCCATTTATTAATAGGCTCCAAATTTCTATAAAGTTTCAGAAATTTTGAATAGTAGGAAAGTTCACACTAACATGAAAAACTGTATTCCGTTCAACTTTATCATAAATTTCATCCTTTATTTTCTCTCGAAGAGTACGAGACAGATACTTCATAATCTAACAAAATATTATTCTAAAGGCACTACAAGAATACATTGGTAGAATTCAAGAAAATATTGTTTGGTTTTGCTTATCACATTTATATTATTATTCCAATGAAAGTGCACTCTTATTTACGGAATCTTCCCATGAGAAAGTATATTAAACTCTGTTTTATTAAATCTTCACGTTGATATTGTCCCCTCTTCTATCTCGTAGTTGATTTAGTCGATAAAAAAAAAATTGTGGCGTGGAAATTAATTAGGATGAGGAGTAATTAGTCATGTCTTATGCCAGTCATTACATGTGTATTGAAAATTTCGATCTTTGGAAAATAATCTGCAAAGAAAAAGTTCATTTTCCTAGTTAATTAAGTGACCCACGGACAGGAATCGATCAGCAGGCTACATATTTCAACGTGAAATAATGAAGCTCACGCAGTGGCTGACAATTGCGTATAGTAATATGCTGCACCACTATTGTCAAAGATCACCAACGTAACTACTTGTTTTGCATGAATTTGACTTAAGTGCACTGCAGACTATCATATGTGGCATTTTTATAGTTTGCCAGATCCTTCGTAGTAGATGACTTTTGCATGCATCAAAGTCATCTACTACGAAAGATCTCACAAACTACATCTGCAAGTACACCATTTGTGATTTTATCTCATTGGTCCTCTTTCTGCCTCACTGTACGTCACTGACTTTGTCTGCTCGATCGTCGATGTTGGCGCTTCACGAGCGGAACCTAATTAATTTACACATAGGAAGTCGACCGGTCTATCGGCAGTTTGCTGATGCATGGATGGCTCCATTAAAAACTTGAGGAGCTAGCTGAAATGGTGCATTAGAAAATTGAGAAGGCAAAGTATAACTTTCTTCCTAGGAAATTGGAACTGCTCCATTAAGAAAAATATATACATAACAAACATTTGTAGAGGTTTCTGTCTTTCTGATAATCTGTTCTTTATAAAAGCTTCTGCCCTGGAAAAAAAAAATAGTACAAATGAAACGAGAAAATAAATTACGCAAAGCTAATGGCGTCGAATAGATTGAAACTTTTATAAAAAACTACTTTGATAATAATCCTATTAAAAAAAACACTAATTTTGAGATATTTTGGTCAAATTAAATTTAAAATTATTTAATTTACTTTAAAAAATCTAAAATTTTCTCAATCCTACCTCTCATTATTCGTTCAAATAACTCATATTCTTTCCTTCTCATTCTCTCAACTCATATTCTCTAATCTTCTACTTGATCTCCCTAATTTTTTATTTTATTTATCTATTTATGATAATATCTTTCTAATTTTAAGAATTTCTTATAGAACTTTTTGTATTGAAGTAATGTTAATTCAATGTTAAATTTTTTTATTGATGTAGTTATTTATTTAAAAATATTTTTTAAATTTAGATAATTAGTAATTTTTTTAAAATTTATATTATATAGTATGTGGTAGATAGTATAAACCTTTCAGCTCTATGGTTAAAGACTTTAGACTCTCTAAGGTTTTCGAGTATAAATCTCAACCTATTTACTACTACCTTGAGGTTCCAAGAGAATCTACTAAATGGCCTTTGAATGTATAATTACAATTATATCTTCGTTACGACAATTATATCTAACGCATTGTAATATTAATAATATGTGCCTTTCTCTTAATCTCCATCTCAACATCATTGCATGGTCTCATGACTCTTGATCTCGGTATGAACAACTTTGAGTCTTCTTTTCCTAACTGGTCGTTGAATCTCATAAGCCTCTCATCTCTTCAACTCTATGGCTCTCGTATTCGAGGAACATTGCCTAATGAAATTGTCAACTCAATTAGCCTTGTCGATCTTAATTTTAGCACGTGTAAACTATGACAAAAAGAATTCACTTATTTCGTTCGTATTTCAGTATCAATTAGTATGAGCCCTTTCAACGTGAAGATTGTTAAATATATCAAAGGGTTGAGATTATTAGAAGTACAATCAAATTTTTATATCGATAAAATATTTAAAAAAATCATAAGCTTATAAAATAAAAAAATATCTTTATTGGTACGAGACTTTTAAATAAAATTCAAAAATAAAATCATGAATGTTTATACAAAGTAGACAGAATCATATCATTATGGAAATATAATATCATACTTTATGGAGATATAATATCATACACTATAAGAATAATGATAGTATATCATTATGGAGATATAATACTTTAAGAAGGTTGATAAAATTTATGATAAAGTTAATGTCATGATCAAGATCAAATTGAATAGATTAATGAATTAATGGTTAGTCTTTTTAGAAAAAATAAAGTCAGCGACGAATGTAATAATTAGTAGTTTTTTTATTAGAATTGTGATCTTTTACTTGTGTTATTTCCATTAATCCATGTCAATTAGTATTAGTCCCACTCAACTTGCATTTTGTATCGGTGCAAAACAGGTGATTTACTCGTCCAAATGGTCCCACCAATCAATTTCATAGTCAAATACGAAAAAGGTAAATTACAGAGAGTATATTATCCAATTGAGTGCTAGCGTGGTAGGAGGACAAGCACCCTGAAAAATTTGCAACGGCCTCAAAGATTGATCCTTATTTATTAATACAACTCTACTGCTAGGTATGAGACCCTCCCATGGGAACAACTTACGTGTTGTATGCATCTTAATGTCGATGTCATCATAGATATATAGATGGGTTATTTGCACATGGTGTTAAATCTCTCGCATTAGATTGTGGCTAATAAATTGCTAAAAGTTTATGGAAATATTTAAAAAGGGCAAATTAATTCATTAATTCAATTTTATAACTTCAAAACGTCCGTCAAGAATCATCTTATTTTTAATTACTTTTCATAAATACTAATATAAAATGCATTCTAAGTTTTTTTTTAAAAAAAATATGTTTATTAAAAAGTAAATAATTTAGAGCTCCATTTATTAATAGGCATAAATTTTTCTGTAACCAGAACTTTGCATAATTTTTTCTTATTTACCCTAAACCCAAAACTAAACTCTCAATCACTTCTTTTACTGAATTAAGTCAGACTAAACTGTAGTTACTTGCTAAAAATGATGCATTTTATGTTATCAACTATGTCTGATATAACCTTTAATAATTATATAATATTTTTTAATGCTCATTAATATTTAATTAGAAATTAACAATGAGTAGGGTGAGAACAAAATTGCCAATCAAGATTTACACATCATATTATCTTTATTTTAACACTTAATTCATTTTTAATTTAATTTTTAATTTAAATTACATCAGGTTCCAAATAATTACAAATATATCTTCTTCTTTTTTTATTTCTTTGTCATCCAATTTAGTTTGAACTAAAATTTAATTTATTTTTTCTTATTCTTTATCATTCTTAGCTAAAAGCTAATTATGCTCCGGATCTTTTAATCTTTGAGCTAAAAGCTAGCTCACTACGTTAATTGTAAACTTTTTTTTGTTGAAATGCATGGTCAACAAACTAATTATATAACAAGATTATTTTATAATTAATATATATTTATGAATACCATATTAATTAAACTATATCTTATATAGTTAACTCATAGTTTTGTATTATATGTATTATAATTTAATAATCTACTCTTTTTTTTTTATTAATATGAGGTATCAGGATACGATTTCTCTTCCCTTTCTAATTCTCAGGGTCGATCGCCTCGGCCCCATGGAAGTTTTCCGATGATCGACGAGGGGTAAATCGAGTGTGGCGTGGCTAGTGCGTTGAAATCCATGCATCACTAAGAACCCGACCTGAGACGGGGCATTGAGCACCGCATTGCTACATACTTGAAAATACAGAGGAGACTCTCATGATTAATCAATACGTCGTTGCCCTGAGGGCAATAATCTACTTAATTTTATAGGAACTGTGTAGTTTTAATTTATGCCTTTTCCTCTTTTATATCTTGATTTTTTTTTTCCTTTTTTCACCAACTCATGATAAATTTAGATGAAAAAAAAATGGAGCTAACTTCAATAAAAAATTGAAGGTACTCTTACTTCTTTTTCTGAGAAGATAGAAAAACATTATGATAATATTAATGTGATAATCAAGATAAGACTGAACGGGTAAGTCGACAATGATCATTTTTAAAAAGCCAATTATCAATGTAATAATTAGTACTTTTATTATTAGATTGTGAACTTTCATTGTAAACATGATACTTTTAGGAATTGTTAATTTGTTTATGATATTTATGACATAAATGATGCACTAATGTGATTTCTGTTTCATGGCAATTAGTACAAAGTCTTCTAACGTGTGGGTTACTAAATCCTTAAAAGTAGATAAGAATGAGATTGGATATTACTTATGGAGACATGCATCTAATTAGTATGTAGATGGGTTACTTGTTAAATTTCTTGCAATAGATGACAAATTTATTGATCAATTATCTCAACTTAGCAAACTTAAAATTAAAAACTTTTTAAAGATAAAATAATATTTTTCTTAAAAAATTTACGGTCTAATGCAAATTAAATAAAACTTCAGAAATATTTTAATAATTTTAAAAGTCTATGAAAATCTTATAAAGTCTATTACTTTAAGACAATTAACAAAATCTATCATAAAGTTTATGTAATAATAAAGATAACATTTTATAAAATAGTGAATGTTTAATTTTTTTTAAAAATAATGTTTAATATATCAATCAAGAGTGTTTCATGTCAGAATTGTGAATTTTCATTGTAAGCATTATGTTACAAACTATACACTTATGATATTTTGAAAATGAATTTATTAATTATGATTGTATCATCAACGTAAGCTATGAAAATAAAAAAAATGCACTTATGTTATTTTCTTTTCTTGTAAATTAGTATGAGTCCCTCGCAATGCATAACTGGTCGAACCTCCAAAGTTACATGAAAATGGGACTAAAGATTACTTGTGTACGTGTTCAATCTGTTATAGTAGATGTAGGTAAAATAAAGAGGGTTTGCTTGCAATTGATAACGGAGTTATTGATTGTTATCTGATCATCTTATAAATTTGAAATTGAAAATTCCTTGAGTCTAGAATGAAATTTTATACTTAAAAAAAATGATAATTTAATATGAAACTATTCAAAAGGTATCATTTATATTTTCAATATAAAACTTTATAAGTAATAAAAAATAGTAAGAGATAAAAAGCTTTACAAATATTTTTGACAATTTTAAAAGTTTTGCAATATTTTATAAAATAATGACTAAATTATTGGAGTTAAATTACTAGAATAAAAAAATAATTATGAAATATAATTTTATCAAATTGGAGGAGCTAAAATGACACACTATAAATTTGAGAAGGCAAAGTAAACCCTTCTCCCTAATATACTGAAACTACATTTAAAAGAATAATTAAATTTGTAGAAGTTTCAAATAATTCTACAAAAAATAATTGATAAGTAAAGATAGTGGTGTCAATTGGGTACGTTATATAGCTTAGCTCGGTCGAGCATATGTTGTGCTCAACTTGACTCACTAAAGATCAAGTTATGTCATGTTGAACAGAACGAAGGGTATTTGTTTCATACTTATAGGCTCGAGTTGTGTTTGCCCATGCGCCAAGTATTTTCCAATAAGTTGTTCTAATAATTTGATCAAAATGCCTTTAGTTTTTCAAAATTCATTAGCTTAGGGATATTTTTATTAAATAATACCTACAATTATTTACTTTATCTTTAAAAAGGTTTTTAAAAATTTAAAAGATTTCTATAAATATTCCCACTCCTACTCTCTCTCTCTTTTAAACTTTGTTACTTCTTATTTCTCAACTCACGTTCCTCGCTCATATGTTTCTTATTCTTTTTTACTGTTCTCTCTATTTATTTTATTTATTTAATTATTTTTAATATCTTTTTTTAATTCTCATATTTTTTCACAGACTACTTTGACATGGTAAGAATATCATCGCCCCGACAACCAAACCACGGCGGAGCCATGCAATAGCTTACGTGGGCTTTAACCCAGGCCTATTTTAATTTTTCTTATATATAAATCTGTTCATCATAAATTTTAAGTCAATTAAACATTTTTTTTATTATTATTAGCCCAGGTAAAAAAGTTGTACATTAAAATTTCTGACTTCCCTATTGCCGACAACAACGTAAGATTTCAAATTTAAATTTTTAATAATACATTAATTAATAATTTTTTAAAATTTATATTACAATATAAAGAAAACTTATGCCATTGTTTGTGTTGATTTTAGAAAGTGTAGACCCTCCAGCTCTGGAATTAAAAATGTCGAATCCTCTTGGATTTGTGCTTATTTAGGACATCTACTCCTAGTCAAACACATTGATCAAATTAATATTAAACAAATTGGATGAAATGATAATTATTAGTATAGTTGATTATTATTATGTAAGGATAGATTAGTCTTTTTGCTATAATCTTCGTTGTCTATTTATGTCACACTTTTCTTTGTAAATCTTAAAAATTTGATATACAATTTACTAACCGTCTTTTTATGATTATCTCTTTCTCTCTTTCTCTTTGTGTTATCTTTTGTATTCTTTGCTTTATTCACATGATATCGGAGAAAATTCATCTCATTGCATAACAAGAAAGAATTTTATTTAGGTTGCCTACCCTCCATTGTGTCAGACGTCGTACGACCAACGACCGATTGTAATTTACCTCCCTCATCTAGCTGTAAGGCCAGCGATGAGGGACGCCTAGAGTGAGTATATCACCTTTTGCACTAAGAAAAAATTTTATTTTCGAAACTCTTTGAGGCAGTTGTAGAAGAATTGCATTGTCTTGAATTTCAATCATTGGATCGCCTTAAAATTTGAGGGGAAAACAATGGAGATAGGATTTTGAATCCTTTAAGTCCACCTGACGAAGGGAAAACACGACTGTTGATTCTAGTATATTGCTTTTATTGTTATAATGATTGCAAAAGATGATTCACTGTAGTCTATTAGTGTACAATTGAATGAGCAAAATTACTCTTATTGGAGTTATGTGATAAGAAATTTTTTAAAAGGCAAACTAATGTGGGAGTATGGTTTGGGAGCCTTTGTCAAACCTGTAGATAGTAAAGATGAAAAATATGCAGAACAATTAGATGTCTGAAAAGCTTGCAATTTGAAAAATTGTCACTTGGATCAACAACTTTGTGTTGCAATTGATAGGCATCCAACTTATAAAGTATGAAACTGCTAAGGAAGTTTGAGATCACTTAGAGAGATTGTATACTCAATTTAATTTTGCAAAACAGTAACAATTACATATAGACATTCGTGTTTTACAATAAAATAGTATGAGTATTCAGAAATTTTACTCTGTAATGTATATTCTTTGGAATTAGTTAACACTTACAGAATCTATACAATTGCAAGAGTTTGCTCCATATGTTGCTCATAGAGAAGAACAATTTTTGTTTTGGTTTCCAAGTTTGTTACTGTCCGTATTCTCATTACAGTTGCATCAGTTCGTTGGTGGTCCATTTTCTAGATGGATGTTAAAAAATACCTTTTTAAATTGAGATCTTCAAGAAGAAGTTTACATATATAGTGTTTCCACCAAGTGTAATCCTGGTGAAGTTTGTAGACTAAATAAGCCTCTTTACTACCTTAAATATACTCCTCAAGCTTGGTTGGACAAGTTCTCCATTGTGATTGTATCTCTTGGCTTTCTTCCTAGCTAGCATGGCTCCGCTCTTTTTGTTCGTTGTACTTCGTCAGGTCGCACGTTACTCTCTCTTTATGTTGATGACATGATTATTTTTGGGAATGATATAAATGGAATATCAGAGTTGAAACTATATTTGACTTGTGAATTTGAGATGAAAGATTTGGATCTTCTGCGTTATTTTTTGAGAATTGAAGTATCTTATTCTCTTAATGATTATCTTCTCTCACCATCCAAATATATTGGAGATATTTTGGAACAAACTCGTCTATTAGACACTCACCTTGATACTCACACTTAAAGTTAATACTCGGTATTCTTCTACTGATAATGTTCTCTTGCCATATCCTTCTTTATATGCACTATAGTTGGCAGTCTAGTTTGCCTCACCATCACTATAGTTGACATTGCTTATGTTATCCACATTGTCAGCCAATTTGTTGTTTCTCCCACTTCAATACATTGGGGAGTTGTGCTTCACATTCTTTGATATCTTCTAGGTACTCAATTTCATAGTCTTCTTTATCCTTCCACTTCTACCTTAGAGTTGCGTGCCTACTTAGATGCAAATTGGGTGGTGATTTTATATATCGTATGTAAGATACTGGGAAAAAAATAATAAAAAAATTTAAAACAAAATAAATAAAATAAATTTATGTATTTTATTAAAAGGAATTTAGTTATTTAGTTTCGGGATAAAATTTGGGATAAAATTTTATTAGATTGGACAAGCTCTAATAAAATGTTAATCATTATCTTGATTAATTTAATTTCACATTCCCCCCGCCGCATCCCCTTTCCCGAGCCCCTTCTCCTCATGCGGCCACACCGCCGCCTTCTTCCTCGCGTCGCCACCAACAACACCACTGGCGCCTTCGCCGCTTTTTGCGAGCTCGAACTGTTGCTGCCCACTATCCCTCTCCCGACCTCAACAACGTCGCCCCTTTCGCCGTCCTCAGCCGCACCTCTGGCCATCGCCGCCTCCCCGAGCCAGCGACATTTTCTCTCAGTGCTTCTGAGCTCGCATCGGATGTCTTCGTCCCCTACGATGACTCTTGATTTGGATCACCATCGCCTTGCGAGATAACTCGAGTCTGAGAGGGAGAGGCGATGACCTTGCATTCACTGTGATGACCCTAATCCTCGATCTTCTTCTCTGCGATGTTTTCGATCTGGATCGCCGCTGTTCTTTGCGATGACTACTGATCAGGAGCATAGCTTCCCTTTGACAGGGTGATCGGTGATCGGTTTCTGGCTGCGCGATGGTTACATTGGGGACAGGAGGAAGCAGATGTGGTTGATCCGAATGCCTTGTCCAAGTTTAGGATCTCAAACGTCCTGAGGCAGACATTGAACTTGAACGGAATGGAAGACTTGGATTTACCGATGCATATTTGTGCAACTCGCATTCGACACTCTACTCTTTCGTTGGCGAAGGGGTTCAACAAGGTAAAGGTGGTAGTCGAGGAGTTCCAGGTTGACCCACCATGTACAGGGAGCGGTGTCATGAGATTCCAAGTTGAAGGGCCTCCTAGTACAAAGGCATCGAATTGGCTTTTCTGTCAAAATAAGGATCTTTTGGTGTATCCTCAGTTTTATCTCACAACTACATCCTCTACTGTTGAGATAAAGAGACCATTGGAAGTTTGTGGGATTGTGGGCTCATTTTTTTTTATCAACATGGAGATGACTTTAATTGTGATAGAATCTTGGATGTGGAGATGGTTAGCACAGACTGTACATACAGGAGGTATTATGTTTGTTTATTTTAGGAGATTCAATATATGGATTTAAGTTCGATTTATTACCCTCGTTGGACTTATCATAGAACTTGATAATAATTATATTTTGCCTGTAGGCCTTTGATGGAGGTAGATTCTATGATGCAAAGACAATCGATATTCTACAGATCAGGCGAGTATTTTGATTTATCTTTTAGATAATATCATATTGATATGCTTAGTTGGTTATAACTTGCAATAATTTTTATGTTTAACTGCCTTGTATGTTATTGTGCCTACTTGATACGCATTTGATCAGCTTTTAGTTATACCTTCCCTGTTTTACTTAGATCATTGATATGTACCTGTTTGTTGTGCATATTATTCGGATACGTATTTTGGTTGGTGTTACATGTTTTAGTGTCATGTACCATCTTGCATGATTGCATGCTTGCTGGACAGGGTTCCTTTGTAGTTGAGCCCGCAGCTAGTTACATGGTCTGCACACACTGTCATCTCATGGGTTAGTGGTACATCAGGAGGGTGTGTGCAGTAGCTCTGTCAGGCTCCGCTGGTCCGCTCATGGGTAGCGATGAGGCAGTGTGGTAGCGGGCAATGATCCCTCCTATAGTCTACGACATCGAGAGATGAGAGCATTGCTCCTCCACTCTGTTTGGGGTAGGAGGATAGATGTACTCTGACAATATCCCGTCCACTCGATCACTCAGGAGCAGTGATGGCAGAGTGCACAGTTGTCATAGCCCTACCCACTCGGCTTCACCATCGCGTGTGAGGCGGCTGACTGGCGTCAGGGGGGACCATGTCATTTGCATCGCATGCATATTGCATGGATTGCATTTGTATTGTGTTTGCTGCATTTTGGTTACTGCCTTGGATGTTGCATATGATTGACATGCATACATGATGCATTTTTTTGTATTTGGTCTGACGGCTTTATTTCTGCTAGTATAGCACATGCTTCTATGTCAGGATAGGAGATGCAGGTAAGTACAGTTTTTCTGTATTTCTTTTTATGCATTTCCTATATTTGATTAGGAGACTGTACTGTCATGATTATTATTGTTAGATATATCTTACTATGCATGTCGACTTGATATCCTCTGAGTTCGTTGAACTTACCCCGTTGCTTTACATATATTTCAGGTTGAAACTGCCAGGAGAGTCTAACTGCCAGGAGAGTCTTATTTTGGTCTATGCTTTTGGTTTATTGACATTGATTAGAAGACATGTGTAAGACTTGTGTTTTGGATTTATTCTCGTGGATGTGTTGGTGGTATTTGTTATGTCCTTATGGACTTTTATTCGATATGTTTTGGTTGTGTGTTTCTGCTCAGATGGCAGAAGGGGTAGGTCTAGAATGTTGTAGATCTTTTATTTACGTTGGTTGTTGGCCCGAGGCCCATTTATGATATGTATGTGTGTTTATGTTCCGGTCATGTTGACCGATGTATAGTAGGCCGTGTGGGCCTTGTATTCAAGATTCGTATTGTCACCCATACAGGGGAGATGCTGTCGGATTTTCGTCTGGCGGGGACTCCCTCGGGGCATGACATCGTAAGTCTACCATTAGATTTTGTATTTTTTTTAGGAGACTTCCTTATCTCTTAGAAGAGTAGAAAGAAAAATATTATCTCTTGCATGTCTTCTACCGAAATAGAATATCGTACTATGACCTATACTGTTGCTGAAATTGTTTAGTTGTGTTAGTTACTTACTAATATGAGCATTTGTCTTTCAGACCCTACACCTATGTATTGTGACAACTTTAGTGCAATTCAAATTACGAATAATTTTGTCTTTCACAAGCGCATCAAACATATCAAGATTGATTGTCATTTCACTCATCATCACTATTAGAATGGTACCATCACCTTACCATTTGTCACATCTTCCATGTAAATTGCAGACTTGGTTATTAATGAGCATTTCATCACACGTTTTCAATTTCTAGTTAACAAACTCTCGATGTTTTCTGTTGGTGCATCATCAGTTTGAGAGGGGATGTTAATATAGCTGATTATTATTATGTAAGGATAAACTAGTCTTTTTATAATTATCTCTTTCTCTCATTTTATTTATGTTGCCTTTTACATTCTATTTGTATTCTTTGTTATATTCACAACAATTAATGAGATGTATCAAACGAATAAGATAGGTTGTCATACATAACATAATAGATTGATATAAATCAACTAAGTTGACTATATACAGAGACAACATTTACCATTTTCTTTTGGCACTGAACACGTGCTTTGGAGTTTTGCAGAAGATTTGGAGGCTGCTGCACCTTCCAAACATCTTACCGTGCAGCCACAGACGACTCTCATCTCCTCCACGTCAATTGATTGGCCAGCCTTTGGATTTCGATTAGCTATAGCCTATGTAAGAAATTAGAGAGATAGCTAGTTACACACTCTAACTAGTTGTTCGTCATTGACTTGGCCTAATCGTCAACGTTGTTGGCGTCTCATGAGCGTCAGGACAAAGCGTCGTAATTTTCATGACCCGGATTTCCACAGAAGCAGAAGAACGTAGCCCTTAATGGATGAATGACAATTTCAAGTCTTGCAAATCGCAATAATAGCCAATCGAGAGAAATAGACTATCCACCAAGCACAGTTTTCTACATAAGAAAACAGTTCGATAACCATTGTCGTTGCCATTGGACCTGCAAAAAAAAACAATCCACCGAAGACTATGGCAACGGCAGGATAAGCACTAAAAAAAAAAAGTTTTTGAGATGAATTTTACAATGAATTTTAAATAAAAATTTATTAAAAAATATTTTGCAAGGAATTTTTTTTATTACAAATAAGTTGTTATAAAATTTTACATGTTCCGTCAAATAATTTAAGTGAGTTGGATTGAAATTTTATCAACGTACCTACCATTTTGGCGGACCTAAATGGATCGAATTCGCGAGTTCATGGATATAGACAGTCGATCGCATGGGCACGGGTTATGAAATATCAAAAGATGAAACATATGAAAATAAATTGTATAAGTTGTTTACCAATATTTTAATATTAACAAGATAAAATTTTCACCATCACAATCTTCTTCTATCACACATACACCTCAACAAAGTATAAAATAAGTTAAAAGGGAAAAATAAAAGAATATTTAATGTACTCTATTTTTTTTATACTCTAATTGTTTTATATTATCTTGTTACTACTATTCTAATCAATATAGTAAATAATGATATATCGAAATCAAATAATTATAAGGGCTAGAAAATCTCAATTGAATCTCTATTTGGAGGAGCAAAAATTTACATTTGCATATTATCAAGATTTGGATATTTTGGAACATTGGAAAGGAATAAAAAATATCGATACTCAACTTTGTAGGTCGTTAATTGAATCTCAATTATAAGATTTTTGTTACTTTAAATCGTTATTTTTTTAATCATGGTACCCCATATGTCTTACCGATTATTGTCTCAAGTCCTTGATGCCTCATTAATTTTAGATATATTTTTTTAAATTTTTGGCCCGCCTTGGGTTAGGTTGAGTTAGAGATTTCTCAACTCATCGAGATGACGGATCGGCCCGTCCCTCCCTGTTAAATATTGAGTTTACGACAAGTTAGCCCGCTCTGCTATGGATCGACCCGTTTGACAGCCCTAGATTGACAATCGATTAAAAAATATTCTGTGACCTGCTATGGTATCACCAGTCGACTGGTGTTTTCCACTAGTTGACTGCTGGATCGTGTCCTCCCAAATAATAGAGTATCAATCGACTGATGATTTTTTTCAGTCAACTGATACTTACCCGGTTGGGAGGATGCAATCCAACAATCGATTGTTGGAAAATGTCAGTCGACTGATGATACTTTATTAGACCATATAATATTTTTTAATCGATTAACCAGTCTACTGGTCACAAAGTTAATAATAAATTTATGAATAAACTGATTTATTAATTTGTATAAAATTGAATTATAAATTTATTTTTAATTTAAATACATAAAAATATAGCAATCTATGAAATTTATTTTTTTAAATTATTCATAATACCTTAAAAAGTTAAAACGAAATGATATAAATTTTATGTATTAAATAAATATTTAATATAAGGACAACGATATTTTTAATTGAACTCCATAAAAAATTCGGCTCGCATTCAATACGATTTTTAATAAATAAGATTAAATAAGTTCGATAAATAAATAAATTTGAATAAGCTTAAACTTAAAAAATTAAAGCATTTAGAATATAGATCGAAAATTTATCAAAACAGAGTAGATATCGAAATTGTCTTATAGAAACGACATGACCATATTGTCAGATTTAGCGGTTGGATCGCTATCACTTTTCCGGATGTAAAAAGCGCCGATCGAGGTAAATACACACCTCATCGGACAGTCTTCAGCATAGTTAGACATTGCCATTGCCAGAATAATAACAATCCAGCGAAGATTATGGCAACTGCCTGGAGAAAGACACTCCATTTCTCTGAGCCAAGGGCACTGAACCGCCCCCACCGCTGCTACTATCTTCGTCTTGTTAGGCTCTGTTGGCTCATTATCATCCTGGTCTTCTTTCTTACGGAGGTAGCCGGAGTAGAGGCGAGAGTGAGCAGCAAAGGATGCTTGCAGAGGGAGAGGGATACTCTCTTGTTTCTCAGAGCCGCCATCGAAGATCCTTCCGACCGCTTGTCTTCATGGAGCGCCCAAGTAGACTGCTGCGCATGGACTGGCGTAGTCTGCTACAACAGAACGGGCAACGTGCGAGTGGCGGAGCTCAACCTTCAAAATCCAAATGAGGACACAGACAATAACACGGACACGGCTTTGAGGGGTGAGCTGCTGCATCCATCATTATTGTCTTTCACTCATTTGCAAAGCTTAAATCTCAGTGGCAATGACTTCCAGAGAACCCATATTCCTCCGCTCATTGGTTCTCTTCGCAAACTCAGGTATCTTGATCTTTCTCACTCCTGTTAAAATAACATGAGTTGGGAAAGAATTAAAAAGATATCTTTCTTATTGATTTGTTTGGTACATCTATAGGGTATTTATAGATATATTACAAGATCAAATCAATTGAAGTATTCAAATAAATATTCTAGATAAGAAACTTTATCCTATCTAAATTGACAAAGCCTATTTTACAAAGTCTATTTGATTAATTCTCTTTTATCCCCCTGCAAATTCAACGGGAGATCTTTCACGTTGAGTTTGATTGTCAACTTATTGAAACGATGTCTGGATAATGGCTTGGTAAAGATATCAGCGATTTGATCTTCTGAAATATAGAAATGATAATTGTTTAGTTGCGAACTTGCTCTCGAACAAAATGAAAATCTATTTCCACGTGCTTTGTACGAGCATGAAAGATCGGATTTGCCGTAAGATATGTTGCTCCAATATTGTCACACCAAATTTTCGGTGTGGTATTTGACACAAGATGTAATTCAGAAAGAAGTGACTGAAGCCAAATAATCTCAGATGTTGCATTGGCTATATTCAAATTTATATTGACCTCGATGCTTGAAAGCGGCGGTTGCTTTTGAATTCCATGAGATAAGATTTCGTCAAGAAATATTGCATATCCACCGTAGAGCGCCTATCTTCGTGAGAACTTGCCAATCAAGATCACTATAGGCGTGTAAATCTCGCGATGAATGACGATATATAAGAAGACCGCAAAGATAGTGCCTTTGAGATAACGCAGAATTCTTTTCACACATTCTCAATTTTGTTCATTGGAGTGTGCATAAACCGACAAGCACGATTTCAAAGAAACGTAATATCAGGTCGTGTGATAGTAACATACTGTAAAGCACCAACAATACTTCGATAAATCTGAGGATCAGACATAGCAGGTGAGGATGAGGGTACAGTGTTGGTATATATAGCAATTGGTGTGGATATCGGGCGTGCTCCATCCATCTTAGCTCTTTGAAGAAGTCCAAAGAATATATTTACTTTGAGAGAAGATACCTTTATCATGTGGTAGAAGTTCAATGCCAAGAAAAAAACGTGCATTGCCCAAATCTCGAATAGGAAATTCTTGATCGAGAAGACTTAATAAAGTTGTGATACCCTTTTGATCATTCCCAGTTATTAAGATGTCATCCACATAAATAAGGAAAAATATCATGGATCCATCCTTATATTTATAAAATAAAGAAGAGAGTTTTGATCCGTAAAATCCTTGTCCTTGTAACCAATTAGATAAGCGATGAAACCATGCACGAGGAGCTTGCCGAAGATCATATATAGATTTCTTGAGTTGACACACATGAGTTGGAAATTGTGGATGACTAAACCCAGGCGGTTGCTCCATAAATATAGTTTCCTCAAGATGACCATGAAGAAACGCATTAGAAACATCTAGTTGTCGAATAGGCCAGTGCGAACTCACAACTATTGATAATAATAATCGGACAGATGTGATTTTGATAACTGGACTAAAGGTGTCATTAAAGTCAATACCTGGTTGTTGACTAAATCCTTTCGCAACCAGTCGCGCTTTGTATCGTTCAAGAGAACCATCGACTCGATGTTTAAGGCGAAATATCCATTTAGAACCCACTACATTCATGGAGGGAGTGCGCGGAACTAGACTCCATGTACCATTGCAGTAGCGATCGAATTCTGTAGCCATTGCATTACGCCAATTTGAATCCTTGTTTGCTTGAGAAAAACAAGTTGGCTCGACAGATTTTGAGGAGATCACGAGAGCACGAGGAAGAGGATGTTGGGTTGTCTTCAGTGGACATCGTGCATAAATATCGCTCAAGGGGAGTATGCGACGAGGTGCATCATCTTCTGAATCACTCTTTGTCGGGGATGATGAAGTAGATGGACTTACATTATCTGAGGATCCAGAGTTAGAAGGTGTATTATCTTTGATCGGCGAGGATTCGGAGATTGGACACTGAATAGGTTCTTGACTATTGTCTCTTCTAATATCATCATTGCACGTATCTCTCGTGGGAGTAGATCCTTGGGATGAATCCAATGGTATAGAAGAGTTTCCAGAGAGCTCAGGAGCAGGACCTAAGATTCCATCTCTTTTTGTAGATTCAACATGTCTTGTTGGAAAAATGACCTGTGGAACCTTTGATGTTATATTGGGTGGTATTATAAAGGTACCACCATTTCCTGAGGATGGAGCTTCTGATATGACTGTAAATGGAAAAATAGATTCATCAAAGATAACATGCCGAGATATATATATATGCGTCCTGTCGGTACATGTAGACAACGATACCCATGGTGTAAATTACTATAACCAAGGAAAACACATTGTTGGGAACGAGGATTAAGTTTGTGTTTAGAGTAGGGTCGTAACCACGGATAACATGCGCAACCAAAGATACGTAAGAACCTAAAGTTAGGAGGTTGATTAAAGAGTTTTTCCATAGGAGATTTGTGGTGAAGCAATGGCGTAGGTAGACGATTGATAAGATAAACTGCTGTATGAACAGCATCATCCCAAAATTTAAGTGGAACCGATGCATGATTGAGGAGGGCTAAAGCAGTTTCAATTATATGACGATGTTTCCTCTCACAACCATTTTGTTCGGGAGTGTGAGGACATGATACTCGATGAAGAATACCTGAGGAGTCGAGGTAGCGATGAAGCGCCTGATATTCTCCACCCCAATCGGAGTGGAGAGAGAGTATTTTATGGGAAAAATAACGTTCAACATGCCTTTGAAATCGATAAAAAATATCAAGAAGATCAGATTTTCTTTTCATGTGAAAAACCCAAGTAAATTTACTGAAATCGTCAATAAAAATCACATAATAAAGAAAACCCTGATTTGACAGAATAGGAGCAGGTCCCCACACATCAAAGTGAATTAATTCTAAAGGAAACTTAGATACATGAGAGGAAGTAGAAAAAGGTAATTTATGACTCTTCGCTTTCATGCATGCTTCACAAGAATAAGAAGGAGACGTCAAAGAAGTTGGTAAGTTGAACTTATTGATGATATCTTGAACTAGACGAAGAGATGGATGACCAAGTCGTGCATGCCACGAGGTTTTACTTGTTCGTTCTCCAATGAAGGCCTTGGTGGATGTGGGTTGAAGGTAATAAAGACCATCTTTAATTTCTCCTTTGAGTAGAGTCGTTCCTGTTGCAGGATCCTTCACAAGACAAAGATGAGGGTGAAATTAAAAAAAAACAATATTTTCAAAATCAAAATTACGAAATGAAAGTAAATTTTTATTGATTTAATGAAAAAGAAGAGTATTTCGCATGCGATGAAAGGTTCGACCGAATGAAAAATTGTGTTTCCAAGGTTAGCAATTTCCAAACCTGAGCCGTTGCCTACTTGTACCATGTCAGGTCCATGATAGGGGGAGGCTTCTGTGAGAATATCATAATCCGGTGTAACATGATGAGTTGCCCCAGAATCTGGATGCCATCCTGAGGCTGAAGAATTTGTTACAGTCATATGAGGATTGCTTGCAAGAGAATATGCTCCCGGATGAGATGAAGTTGAGGATGAAGGTTGATTTGATGATGCAAATCCTCCAGGAAAGTTTGAATCAAATCGCTTATAACATTGATGTGCAAAGTGACCATTGCCAAAACAAATCTGACATCGTCCTCGGCCTCGGCCTCGTCCTCGTCCTCGTCCTCGTCCTGTATTTCTTTCACTTTGATTTCGTTGATTGTGTTGTTGATGGATAGTTGTATCTGATGTGTTGGTTGTATGCGCAGAGAGAACAATAGAATCTGACATCTTCTGAGATTGTAATTGTAAGAGTATTTCATGAGAAGTCAAGATGCCATGAAGAGCATCAAGTGACACTTGCTCCATACGCAGTAGTTACACCGGGAATAAAATTGTCATATCGAGGCCCTAAACCGGCAAGAACATGAATTAACAAACTGTTCTCAAACCGGATGCCCAATTGCTCTTAGATTATTTGCAATGGTTTTGATCATTCAATATATTCATGGATCGATTTATCTCCTCGCACCGATTGTAGTTGCATGCGAAGTTCAAGTACTCGCGCTTGAGAATGTGATGCAAAAGTACGAGCAAGAGTTTCATATTTGTTGAGAGGTGTCAAGTCCTACAATAATAGGAAGTATAGGCTCGCTAAGCTTACGGCAAATTATCCACATCATAATTAATTGATCCTTCTTGCTCCAAGTCAGTATAATTAGGATCGCCTTCTTGAAGTTTAGAAGAAGTGTCATCTACAATTCCAAATAGATCATGAGCACGGCGAACGATTGAAACCGATCTTCCAAAGTAAATAATTATCAGCTGTAAGTTTAATAGGAAGATAGGATATGACATTTATGGGTAAGGAGGAGAGTTGCGCTGCTTGACTTATTTCCACTGATGAAGAAGATTCCGACATCTGATTTTAACTGCAGATAAAAAATTTCTGTTAATAAAGAAGTCTCAGCGGAGCCTCAAGGGAAGTCAACCGGTGCGGCAATCGGGCACGGTCGCAGGGAGAGAGGGAGAGGCGGCGTTGATTTCTCCACTAGTTGGCTTCGGCTAGAATTGAGATCGGCTGGATGGACTCGAAGGGTTAATGAAGAAGTTCTTTGAGGAGTTTGGAGAAGCCTCGCAGTGATGGGTTGGAGGCGTTGCTATACGCGCAAAAAGGAGATTTAGGGAAGAGATGAGGAGCGAAGAAAATAAAGAAACGCTTAGGCTCTCGATACCATGTTAAAATAACATGAGTCGGAAAGAATTAAAAGATATCTTTCTTATTAATTTGTTTGGTACATCTATAGGGTATTTATAGATATATTACAAGATCAAATCAATTGAAGTATTCAAATAAATATTCTAGATAAGAAACTTTATCCTATCTAAATTGACAAAGCCTATTTTACAAAGTCTATTTGATTAATTCTCTTTTACTTACCATAGCAATAGACCACACTTGGACCCCTCCTTTTCAATTACGAGGCGTTAGCTTTGGTTCCTTAAATTTAGGCCGTAGATTTCCTACATGGCTCCGCTCACAACGATACATAACGGTTATTGAGTTGTACAATACAAGTATCGAGGATAACTTGCCTGAATGGTTTTTGAATTCTTCTTCCACCATCACTGTTTTAGATCTCTCCCTCAATAAAATTCGTGGTACTTTGCCAACATCCCTAGAGAATTTGACTGAACTACATTATCTAAATCTTCGTTCGAATCTACTTGAAGGTCCAATTCCTCATTTTCCACCTTACCTACTTTTTCTAGACCTATCTTTTAATGCCTTTTCGGGACCGCTATCTTCGAGTTTATTCACACCACAATTGCAATATTTAATTCTCTACATAATTATATTAATGGAAGACTACCATCCTCTATTTGCAATTCTGATACACTTATGCGTCTCAACTTATCAAATAACCAAATATCTGGAGTAATTCCTCAGTGCTGGCGAGAGCGTCAAAATCTTCAATATATTCATTTGGGAAATAATATGCTCGGTGGAGAAATTCCAAATTCTCTTGGCAAATTGATGGGACTTCAATTTTTGCAATTGGGAAACAATGCTTTTTCGGGATCACTACCACCAACTTTATTCACGGCACAATTATATTATTTATTTCTATCACATAATTATATTAATGGAACCATACCATCAAGCATCTGCAATTCTACTATGCTTATGGTTCTCACCTTGTTGAATAACCAAATATCCGGGAAAATTCCTCAATGTTGGAAGGAGAATTCACTTCTTCAATGTATTGATTTGGGAAACAATATACTTTCGGGAGAAATTCCAAACTCTCTTGGCAACTTGATAAGACTTAAGTGGTTGCACTTGAATAATAATAATCTGGAAGGACATCTCCCATCGTCACTTCAAAATTGCACTTTGCTATCAATTGTTGATCTTGGTGATAACAAATTCTCTGGAAATATACCTTTGTGGATTGGACAAAGTTGGCAGCAGTTGTGCATTCTCCTACTTCGTTCAAATTTGTTTAATGGCAATATTGATCCACAATTTGGATATTTGAAATATCTACAAATTGTCGACCTTTCAAATAACAAATTGTCAGGGCCAATACCACGTTCCTTTGGAAATTTCAACACAATGATTTCAACATCAATACGATCTTCTCATCTCTTTGAAGAAGTATTTACATTGGGACTAAAAGATCTAGGTGTCATTGCACGTGAAAGCATTACTGTAAATACGAAAGGAGATCAGCTTACTTTTTCATCTATTCTTTATCTTGTCAAGAGTATAGACCTTTCATACAACGCCTTGACGGATGAGATTCCTGAAGAGCTAGGATTTCTTGCTGGACTTTACAGTTTAAATTTATCAAGAAACTATTTCAGAGGCAAGATTCCAGACAGTATTGAGGGAATGAGTTCATTGGAAACTTTAGATTTGTCTTTCAACAATTTATCAGGAGTTATTCCTCAAAGTTTGTCAAAACTAAATACTTTGAATCATTTGAATTTGTCTCATAACAACCTTTCAGGAAACATTCCCTCTGGGCATCAACTTCAAACGCTAAATGATGCAACCATCTATATAGACAATCCTTATCTTTGTGGAGACATAGTGAACAAGAGTTGCTTTGACGAGAACAACACCAATGAGACAAGCGATGAGCATGCAATGTCGTCGCCAATGTTATCAATCTATCTAAGTAGCTCACTTGGATATTTTGCAGGATTGTGGAGTGTATTTGCCCTTCTACTGTTTAAAAAAAAATGGAGGCACTCTTATTTTAGGAAGGTTGATGAAATTTATGATAAAGTTTATGTGATAATCAAGATCAAATTGAATAGATTAGTGAATGGTTAATCTATCTAAGTAGCTCACTTGGATATTTTGCAGATTGTGGAGTGTATTTGCCCTTCATCGCTTAAAAAAATGGAGGCACTCTTATTTTAGGAAGGTTGATGAAATTTATGATAAAGTTTATGTGATAATCAAGATCAAATTGAATAGATTAGTGAATGGTTAGTCTTTTAGAAAAAATAAAGTCAGCAATGAATGTAGTAACAATGAGTAGTTTTCCTATTAGAATTGTGAGCTTTTGGTTGTAAGCTTGATATTTTATGAACTGTATGTTTGTGATATTTTGCAAATGAAATAATATTATGGCTGTGAAGTTAAAGAATACACTTATGTTATTTCCATTCCATGTCGATTAGTATAAGTCCCAAGTGTTGCATAGATAAAAATGTGATCATATATTATTTGTGCATGCATCTAAATGTAGATATCATCGTAGATGGATTATTTGCACATAGTGTTAAATCCCTCGCAATAGATCACACAATTATTAATCATTATCTCAACTTTGCAATAATTTTAAATTAAAATATTTTAAAGGTAAAATGAATTTTTATTTAAAAAAAAGAATTGCTAAAAGCAATGAGAGGTAAACAAAGCTTGGATATTTTAAAAAGGCCAAATTATTCCATTAATTCAAATTTTAAACTTCAAAATATCTTTCAAGAATTACATTTTTTCATCTTATGTTTAATTACTTTTCATAAATACTAATATAAAATGTTTTCTTAGTTTTTTTTTTAAATATTTTTATTAAAAAGTAAATAATTTAGAGTTCCATTTATTAATAGGCTCCAAATTTCTATAAAGTTTTAGAAATTTTGAATAGTAGGAAGGTTCACACTAACATGAAAAACTGTATTCCGTTAAACTTTATCATAAATTTCATCCTTTATTTTCTCTCGAAGAGTACGAGACAGATATACTTCATAATCTAACAAAATATTATTCTAAAGACACTACAAGAATACATTGGTAGAATTCAAGAAAATATTGTTTGGTTTTGCTTATCAAATTGATATTATTATTCCAATGAAAGTGCACTCTTATTTACGGAGTCTTCCCATGAGAAAGTATATTAAACTCTGTTTTATTAAATGTTCACGTTGATATTGTCCCCTCTTCTATCTCGTAGTTGATGTAGTCGATAAAAAAAAAAATTGTGGCGTGGAAATTAATTAGGATGAGGAGGAATTAGTCATGGCTTATGCTAGTCATTGTATCACTACAAGAAATGAAAAATAATGATGAAACATTAGCGACGAATTATTAATTCGTCGCTAAAACGAGGAATTACCAATGAATTTCTTGATTGTCGTAAATAATATCACATTTATGATGAAAAAGTAATATTTCGTCGCAAATATAAAATATATTAGAGACGAAATGAAAATATTAGTCACTAGACTATATTCTAAATGGGTGTTTGTGACGACATGTATATTTCTTCGCTAATATATTTAAGTTTAGTGACGATATTTATTAATTCATCGCCAATAATAACAGTCGACTGATATATATCACTAGTCGATTGGTACTTAGTGATGAAATAAATAAATATTCGTCGCAAACTATTCAGTCGATTGATCAGTCACGTAAACTCGATTCTGTGGCTGGCCAAATTATGGGAAATCGATTGGTGGATACTACCAGTCGACTAATGCGCCAATTTTTTTCGACGATATGTGTTGTTCGTCTATATATAAATATTAGCGATGAAAATTTAAATTTTCGTCGCTAAGATAATAAATATTAGCGACGAATAAAGATATTTTGTTGCTAATATTCGCGGAAAAAACCCTCGATCGCCTGATTCCCCATTTTCTTCATGCAACTTCCTCTTTCTCTTCCCCTCATGCTCTTCGGTGATTCTCCGGCGACAAGCTCCGACGTTTCTCCGTGCTCCGGCTTCTCTCCTAATCAGCCCGTGCCTAGCTTTCGCGCGCGTGCGACTTCTCTTCTCCGGCAACGAAATCGACTTTCTCCCCATTGTCCGACATCGACGGTAGCTCTGGCCTCCTTCTCCAGCTCCGGTCTCCAACTTCGACGTCGTCTCAAGCTCAGGTTTATCAAAATTCTTTCTTCAAGGTTTTAAAATAAATTTAGGGGGTTTTTGTAATGTTGTTATGATTAGATGATAAATTTAGGATTTTGTTATACTCAGATGATGAATTTAGGTTTTTGTTAGGGTTTAAGGTTATTGTAAATTATATATACGGTTGTTAGGGTTTAGGGTTTCGGGATTAGATGATGAATTTAGGGGTTTTTTTATCATTTAGATTTGGACCTATTCATGGTAATCAAGCAGTAACTTTTTGCTTGGATGATAAATTTGAAGATATGTTGTCAATTAGATGATGATTTTAGGATTATTCTGCGATTAGAGGATAAGTTTAGGGTTTTCTGATTCTTAGATTATAATGTTCGATGATAAACATAGGGTTATAATGCAAAGTGCAGGTTATGTTGTGTGAGGTTTAAATTATAAATTTTTTGATTATTTTGTATGTGATAACTAAATTTAAGTTGCTAAATTCTTTTTATTGAAAATTAACATCAAAATTATTTTATATATGTTTAACCAGGGTTTAAAAAAAATGGATAAAAGTTGGATAATGATTCATAATTGGATTAGTCCAATATATAAATGGGTTGAATCAGTTTATAAATATAGCAGAGAATTACATGATCAGTCTGAATTTATCGAAAATTCATTGTCCATGTTGACGGTGTGACAATTTGTTTCAATATAAATTGGATTATGTGTGAGGACAACTTTATAGGTGGGGATTCGATAGACTATATAAAATTTGAAACTTTCATGGAGAAGCTTCTACATCATTCGGTAGTATAAATATTGTCAATCAAGATGAAAATGATGTTGATGTTGAAGTAGATGATTTTGAATACATGTTTATTGATTTACGAAATGCAGAAAATATAACCAACAATGAGCCTCAATTAGATGATATCAATATAAACAAGAATGCAAATAATTATAGACGAAGTTATATTCCAATGTTGGAAGAAACACACAAAGAACTGTATCACAATTGTACTAATTTTTCGATTTTCAATTTTGTGATGAAGCTAGTGCATGTGAAGGTGTTAAATGGCTGGAGCAATAAATCTTTTGATATGTTACTTTAGTTTTTGCAAGAGATATTTCCTAAACCAAATGTGATTCCAAACTCTTATTATGAAGCTAAAAAAATATTTAAAAAGTTAGGATTGACATATGAGAAGATACATGTCTGTAAGAATGATTATATATTATTTTGGAATGACCATGAGAATAAGGATGCATGTCTAGTGTGCAAGGAGCCCAGATACAAGTATGAAGGGATGAATAAGAAAAAGAATCCTCACAAAATTCTTTGATATTTTCTCTGAAATCGAGACTTAAGCGGTTGTTTATTTCGAAACATACGACCAAAGAGATGAGATGACATAAAGAAAACGAGTTGAAACAGATGGTGTATTAAGACACCCAACTGATAGTGAATCATGAAAAGAATTTGTCAATGCACATGAAATATTTACAGGTGATCAATGAAATATTCGCTTAGGGTTGGCTATTGACGGGTTTAATCCATTTGGAAATATGTCAAATGTTTATAGTATGTGTAAAATACCGAAAAAAAATAATAAATAAATAAAATAATGCTTGTTAATTAGGGAAATACCCTATGAAATTTCTCAGGAATTTTAGAAATTTTTCTGGATTTAAACGGAAGTTTATGGGTTTAATTGTAGGGATTTTGATATGGGTTTAATGCTTATAGGTTAAACTCGCTTCGTTTTCTTAAACCCAAACTCGTAAGTAAACCTGATCCGTTTACTTCCCTTAACACCCCACCTTTATTTGTCGTTCTTCCGTTTTTCTCGATCGACAGTTTCTTCCCTTCTTCCCCGATCGCGTGTGACCCCTCTGCTTCCTCGCGATGTTGACCTCCGAATCGGGAGGTAGCCCAACGACGCCTCCTCGTCGCCGCTCGTTGCGCACGCCACTCAGTCGTAGCCTCGGTCGCCCGCCGTCACGCGACCAGATCTGTCACCAAATCGACGCCGCCCTAGGGCCGCCTCCTCTCCAAATAAGAACCGCTTCGGTTTTCGCTTGCACGCCACCGCCAACCTTCGCCAGAAGCGTGGCCGGGCCGTTGTCAGCTTCGAGCCGTCGTCGAGCCAGCTTGTCGTGCCCTAACTCGTCGACCACCGCGAGCTCCCGCTAGTCGATTGCCTTCGACCACCGTGGACAACCACAGCCAGCCGGTCTGCCATCGCCCACACTGGACATCCGGCGCTGCCACACTGCCGGATCAACGGGTTGTTTTCCCAGATCGAAGTCGCGGTGAGCTGCTTGGCCGATCACCGCCGGAGCAAGGTGAGCAGTGCCCTCTTCCCTGATCTCGAATAGATCCCTCTCCAATCGTAGTCCTTCTTTCGAATTTCTCGGCAACTCTGGTGATAGGGCAGCAGGATTTCTGGCGAATAGATGGATTTGGTGGGGGATTTGGGCGAGCGTTCACCGCGAGCAAGGAATCAATAGCAATGTCGTTGCTATCACCGTTGCCCCAATTGCTGCAGTAATTAGGTAAGAGCTTGCTTTTGGCTTACCTTGGTCCATTTTCCGTTCGCTAAGCATGATCCATGGTTGGGAAACATGTGGTGCCGATGAACAGGGGATAGGATAAGGGGTTTGCTATCGGTGGAGTCTTCCAAGCCGGATGATGTGCTCTGTCGGAGTTGTGTACCACGTTTCTTTGTGTCCTCAGCAGCTGTTCTTCCTCCATCTCCATTCGTGCTTCTCCACAACACCGGCGATCAGATTGCTGTAATTTCAGGATGCAATCTGGAGTCCAAGAGGAAGGGGGCCGAACTGGTTTCTGCAGTAATTGCTGAGTTGATGGCAGTGTGGATTTCGGACAGGTGGTTTAAGTTGGAGGTAGAGTTGTTTTACTCTACGATTCTATCATGTTACTGAGTTGCAACATAGTTTGCTTGTAGTGATTTGGTTGTGGGATGCGATTTGTATTGTTCAGTTATGCTATATGTGTGTGGAGCTGTGATCGGTGAAAGCTGAATCTGGATGGGCTGTACAAGATTTGTAGAGAAGAGGAAGCTCGACTGGGTAAGTAGGATTTGATTGTGCATAGTTGTATATCAGTTTTGTTAGTAAACTAATCTAGATGTGTTATTATTGGATTATACGGGTGGAAAGTGGTGACTAGAGATATTTTGATTATATTGGTATTCTGCGGTTTCAGGATTTAGATACGAGGCAGATTCGCGGACGCGAATACAATCAGCACGAGCTACATAGCAGGTGGGTAATTTCCTACCTGGTCCGGGTAGTTGTATTTCATTCAAATTTAGTCATTGATATGAGCATGTTAGGTGTTCATATTACCTTGACCCTGTTCTTTTTTTTATCGTATGCTTGATCCTTTACCGTTGGCTATTAACTCTATTGCTGATATCATGTTTATTTTACCATGATTAGGAGTTATACATATAGGTGATGCAAGTAACTTAGAATTTGTTTAAGTTAAGTGCAAATGGTAAAGTCCGGATGACAACCTGATTGTATATTGGACAAAAAGGTCATCCGTAGGTAGATAATGTCTTTAACCTAGGGTTAGTTCTAGTACCCTTAGGTTGTATGTTACCACCGAACCTGTGTTGTGTAAATGGTCAGAGGAATGATACTTAGGGTATCGCTACGGACCGGTGGTCCTAGCTTGTTATAATCAGATGAGTACGAGAGAGTGCGTCGAGTAGATTGGTATGACTCTCTACAGGATAGAGAGTATTATGATCAGTTGAGTACGACTCTCTACAGGATAGAGAGTGCGTCGAGTAGATTGGTATGACTCTCTACAGGATAGAGAGTCTATGGTGGATGTCTGTATGTGAGACATTGCATTCATGCATTTACATGCACGCTGGCGACGAGGTCTCCCTTGTGGTTGAGAGGGTCGCCAGTCATCCTGCCTCCACGGTTACTCATAGGAGGAGTCACCCGTGGGAGGGCAGAGCATTGTGGTGCCGCACTCTACCACTATAGACGGTGGTAGTTGGATTTGCGTGCCGTAGTCCTGCGTGTGTGGTACTCGACCACTCATGGGTAGTGACTGTCGGAGTGACCAACAGCAGGGACCCCCATCGTGTAGCTTGCTCTTTACGCTTATATGCTACTCGATCATACTGCCCACTCGGCCACTCGAGAGTGGTTGGTGTTGAGTTGGGACAGTTGTCATGCTCGAGCCACCGAGGCCACACTGGGGTCGTGGTAGCTTTAGGGTGAGCCGACATGACCATGCATGCTGCATAGCCGTATCTGATGGCGCTTTGCATATTACCATATATATATATATATATATATATATATATATATATATATATATATATATATATATATATATATATATATATATATATATATATATGGATGGTTGAGATTAATATATATATGGATACAGTCTATATATATATGATTATTGTGATGTTGCATTTGTTTGTACTATGCTTGCTGCATTTGGGTGGACATCATATTCATGCATGTCTCTTGTATTTGTTATACGATTGTGTCGGATGTTGGTATGTGTTGGACAGACCATAGATACCTTGACCTATAGCATGAGTAGATTATGTGTTGGTATTACTCTTCCTGTTATATATATGTTGGATATATGTTCAGGTTGGATCAGAGTAGCGTAGCAGACTTCAGGTATGTCTGCATTTTATGTTATTCATTTCAGTTAGACGGTATATGCTTGTATTTATATACTATGTCGATATACTGTATACATCTAGATATGTCATTGAAATACATGTGATATTACATATATACATGTTTTCTATTACCTGCTGAGTTTTACTCACCACCCCCGCGGACCCTGGGTTTTCTGTCGCCCAGGTAACAGGTAGCCGACTTCGTGATGGACTTGGAGCACCGCTGGCTGGCATCATCTCATCTCAACTCCGAGAGTCCGGATTTTTGGTGTTCTCATTGTATTCCGTTATGGATTTGTTTTATGTGATGATTGTAGTTGTGACTATTGATGTTGTACCCTTTTCTTCCTTTCTGGTTTTATTATGGTGTCCTGAGCCTGTTAGTCATAATATACCAGATGTGTGTTGTCGTTTGTTGATTGTAGTATGTTTCCGCTGTGCCTTGTGTAGTTTTTGTTTTCATACATATGTATTGTTGTTATTGTGGGCCTACGGGCCTTGTATTAACCCGAAATGTTGCCACATACAGGGGAGGTGCCATCCGTTTGATTTTTGGCTCGGTATGCTCTCGGGGCGTGACAACTTTATTGGTATCAGAGCTAGGTTTTTTTATAGTAACGACGGGCCAACAGGGGCGACGGTCGTTGACCAATAGGGGTCACTGAATTCCGCCAACAGGGGCGACGGTTGTTGACCAATAGGGGTCACCGAATTTCGCCAACAGGGGCCCGGTCGTTACAAAAAATATCACTCGTTATGTGATCTTCGATACTGGACTATTTTCGCAATCATTTCAAACGCCTACTCCACTTGCCTATGCAGCAGCAAGGCTAGGAGTTCATCCGAATATTCTCGGATTATTTGCACATCTTAGAGACATATCATACCATAATCTCAACAATTTGATCATTCGTAAGGATATGTCTACAGTAAAGATATGTCTATCCAAGTCGAAGGGCATCCCTTAACTTCTTAATTGTTGGTCCACATCTCACATGACAGTAGAGATACCACCGACCCACGAGTCGATGTGTAGGAACCCTTCTAATCCAAACTGAAAATGTTTTAGTCAAAGATACCCGTAACTACAAGCATCTCTCGATATAATAACCTTGAGGGTAAACTAAAGTAATACCCTGGACGATCAAATATTTGTCGATCCGATCTAAAAGGCTCCCCGCAGGTCTCAGCCTTTCTCCGAAGAGAACCAGATCAGATTCAACAGTCCGCGACAAAGCGGTCGCATTTCTGCGATGAATGATCCGAGGATCTTGCTAGATCATCTGATCACATCACTTAATCCTACGAGCTACAACTGTAGAATACCCAATAGATACGACCATCATCGTATACTCTCTCCTCTGTACTAAGCAACACACATATGGAGGTAACCGTTTGTTGTTGTCTTCTACGATGTCTTCTACTGATGTTGCTTCTGTGTTGATATCTGCTGTAGGGGAGTATCAAGGAACTCCAACCACGACTGAGGTAGTAGGTTGTTGCTGATGAGATAACTCAATATTCTGTGCTGATCTCTGCTGTCGAGATGGTGCATCATCTTCCCGGAACACCATTGGTAGTCTTCAACTGAGTCTTCAAAGTACACCTCCTCCACTGCATCTTGGTTGCTCACAATAGCCACAGCTGAACTGCCCCAACGGATATCTGACTTCGTGTGTCTTCGTGATTTGCACTGCACGCACACAATTCCTTCGGAGTCTTTGTTCTGATTTTGTTGATATCCACAAGAACCTTCTGATGATCTGCGATTGGTCTTCAATAATCGGAAAGTAGCCCCAAGGCCTCTGACTCCGATCTTGCTATCAATAATCGGTTGGTATCAGTGTTGTTAAACACTATAAAAGAATCGGAATAACGTGATTTGCGATTATAGGAGATGTTGGAGGGGATATTTATCTATCCCAGTATTCCTCCTTGAGAAGATCCGGAACTCTTTGTTGAAAGAGGGATGAACCTTTAAAAGTATGCATCAATTATCGATGATGGAATACAGTAGTTGTCGTGATGAATATCCTCCGTTGGGGATAGATGATCTGTTTAGATCAATAAAGGACACCTGTGTATACTCTAAGGTTGATTTACGACTGGAGTGTTGCTATTGTAGTGACATGATGTCATACAATTATCATTGTCGCTGAGATGATTATTATATCGTCAGCTTAGAGTAAGGGAGATGCAGGTGTGTGGAGACGACAATTTCATACTTGGTATGAATTGTATGAATTTTGATTAAGTTAGGCTAATTAACGATTTAGTCGTCACCGGATTTGAGAATCGTGTATCCTGAACACGATTGGATCCTTTTGTAATTGTTGGAGTTGCGTAACGTGGCCACTGTTGATTGTGGTAGTTGGAGTTGCGCACTCGACCACCGTAGAAGGTGGTTTTCCTTACATGGTTTGGTTAGTTCTGTAGATGTGGATAGAATGTTTGACATTACTATACCACGGACTTGTTTGACAAAGATGATGTTGTAAATCATTTAGACGGAAGCTGGTGAAACCAGTTTACAAGACCTAGACGGCGATTAACTTTTACACAAGTATTAGTTAATCCTTCCGGAGTGGATAAAAGGATGATGTACGCAGATGCGTCATTTCGGGGATCGGAACGATTCCGATGCAGTTGAATGAGACATATCTTATGCCTACGTCAGTTAAGAAACTACGAGATAGTCTGTCATATACATGATGGGACTTTAGTAGTTATTTTCTGAAGTTATGGATATATGGAGCAGGAATGCTCATGGGATTTTAACTAACTACGGGGTAGCTAGTATAAAGTTGCTAGAACGCGAATAGTTGTAATTTGCGAGATTTGATCGCTATAGTCTTCCATGCACTTACAGAGTGTGTGGTAGAGGGTTGATGGATTTCTCTTTTGAGAAAATAATTCCCCATCTCTGATAAGGATTGTGGGTTCCGGAGTTGCGATTTAAGAAAGAGTTCTTTGAAAGCACATCATTCGAGATGGGTTATATACCTTGGCGGTACTCAGATGTATCGAGATTGGAGACGTTGATACTGGTAGAATGGTATAAAGAGAGTTATAGCAGATTTTGCTGCTCGATGTTAGTATGCTAGTAAGTGAAGGCTGAACATCAGAAACTCACTGGATTTCTCTAGAAAATTTCGATTCCGGAATGGAAGTGGAAGCATATCACGATTGATTGTGTTACGGGATTGCCTAGAACTCGTAAAGGATGTGATGTGATTTGGGTGATTGTGGATCGACTGACCAAATCAGCTCATTTCCTTTCTATTCGTGGGTCATACTTGTTGGATCATTCGGTAGAGTTGTATTACCGAAAGATTATCAGATTTGCGTGGGGTACTTTTAAGTACCATATCGGATAGAGATTCGCGATTTACCTCGCGATTTTGATAGAGTCTACACCAGACTATGGGCACAGAGCTTCGGCTTAGTGCAACATTTCATCCACGGACTAATGGACTGTCTGAGCATGACATTCAAATGTTGAAGGATCTATTCAAATCTTGTGTCGTGGATTATGGAGGTGTAGCTTATCAGTTGGCTTTACCTCCGACACTTGGGGGTGCTCACAACGTATTTCCTGTTATTATACTGAGGAAATACGTGTCGCGTGTTGATTATGTTCTGAAAGAGGTTCTGAATTCTACCTCAGTCTAAGGCGACCTATGAGGAGATTCCGGTGCAAATTTTTGGTCGCAAGGAGCAACAATAGTGAAAAAAAAAAAAAGCCATCCGACTCGTAAAGGTTAGATGACAGTATCATACCAATGAGGAGACTATATGGAGCTGGAAGATACTATCTGAGCTCGATATCCTCATTTGTTCACTTGAGGCATTTAGTAGTTCAAGAAATTTCTTGAGTTGGTTCTCATATTTAAGTACGAAATTTGGGGACCAAATTTTTATAAGTGGGGGAGAATGTAAAATACCGAAAAAAAAAAAATAAATAAATAAAATAATGCTTGTTAATTAGGGAAATACCCTATGAAATTTCTCAGGAATTTTAGAAATTTTTCTGGATTTAAACGGAAGTTTATGGGTTTAATTGTAGGGATTTTGATATGGGTTTAATGCTTATAGGTTAAACTCGCTTCATTTTCTTAAACCCAAACTCGTAAGTAAACCCGATCCGTTTACTTCCCTTAACACCCCACCTTTATTTGCCGTTCTTCCGTTTTTCTCGATCGACAGTTTCTTCCCTTCTTCCCTGATCGCGCGTGACCCCTCTACTTCCTCGCGATGTTGACCTCCGAATCAGGAGGTAGCCCAACGACGCCTCCTCGCCGTCGCCGCCGCGCGACGCCATCGAAGTCGTAGCCTCGGTCGCCCGCCGTCACGCGACCAGATCTATCACCAAATAGCCGCCGCCCTAGGGCCGCCTCCTCTCCCAGCGCAACCGCCGGTTGCCTCTGCCTTGCACGCCACCGGCCAACCTTCGCCGTAAGCAGTAGCGCCGCTCGTTGCTGCCTGCTCCGAGCCGTCGTCGAGCCAGCTTGCCGTGCCCTAACTCGTCGACCACCGCGAGCTCCCGCTAGTCGATTGCCTTCGACCACCGTGGACAACTACAACCAGCCGGTCTGCCATTGCCCACACTGGACATCCGGCGCTGCCACACTGCCGGATCAATGGGTTGTTTTCCCAGATCGAAGTCGCGGTGAGCTGCTTGGCCGATCACCGCCGGAGCAAGGTGAGCAGTGCCCTCTTCCCCTCGATTCAATAGATCCCTCTCCAATCGTAGTCCTTCTTTCGAATTTCTCGGCAACTCTAGTGATAGGGCAGTAGGATTTCTGGTGAATAGATGGATTTGGTGGGGGATTTGGGCGAGCGTTCACCGTGAGCAAGGAATCAATAGCAATGTCGTTGCTGTCACCGTTGCCCCAATTGCTGCAGTAATTAGGTAAGAGCTTGCTTTTGGCTTACCTTGGACTAAATTTAGGGTTACGGTCCATTTTTCATTAGCTAAGCATGATCCATGGTTGGGCAACATGTGGTGCCGACGAACAGGGGATATGATAAGGGGTTTGCTACCGGTGGAGTCTTCCAAGCCGGATGATGTGCTCTGTCGGAGTTGTGTACCGTGTTTCTTTATGTCCTCAGCAGCTGTTCTTCCTCCATCTCCATTCGTGCTTCTCCACAACACCGGCGATCAGATTGCTGTAATTTCAGGATGCAATCTGGAGTCCAAGAGGAAGGGGGCCGAACTGGTTTTTCGCAGAATTCGAGTTGATGGCAGTGTGGATTTCGGACAGGTGGTTTAAGTTGGAGGTAGAGTTGTTTTACTCTATCATTCTATCATGTTACTGAGTTGCAACATAGTTTGCTTGTAGTGATTTGGTTGTGGGATGCGATTTGTATTGTTCAGTTATGCTATATGTGTGTGGAGCTGTGATCGGTGAAAGCTGAATCTGGATGGGCTGTACAAGATTTGTAGAGAAGAGGAAGCTCGACTGGGTAAGTAGGATTTGATTGTGCATAGTTGTATATCAGTTTTGTTAGTAAACTAATCTAGATGTGTTATTATTGGATTATACGGGTGGAAAGTGTGACTAGAGATATTTTGATTATATTGGTATTCTGCGGTTTCAGGATTTAGATATTTAGGCGTATTCGCGGACGCGAATACAATCAGCACGAGCTACATAGCAAGTGGGTAATTTCCTACCTGGTCCGGGTAGTTGTATTTCATTCAGATTTAGTCATTGATATGAGCATGTTAGGTGTTCATATTACCTTGACCCTGTTCTTTTTTTTATCATATGCTTGATCCTTTACCGTTGGCTATTAACTCTATTGCTGATATCATGTTTATTTTACCATGATTAGGAGTTATACATATAGGTGATGCAAGTAACTTAGAATTTGTTTAAGTTAAGTGCAAATGGTAAAGTCCGGATGACAACCTGATTGTATATTAGGCAAAAAGGTCATCCGTAGGTAGATAATGTCTTTAACCTAGGGTTAGTTCTAGTACCCTTAGGTTGTATGTTACCACCGAACATGTGTTGTGTAAATGGTCAGAGGAATGATACTTAGGGTATCGCTACGGACCGGTGGTCCTAGCTTGTTATAATCAGATGAGTACGAGAGAGTGCGTCGAGTAGATTGGTATGACTCTCTACAGGATAGAGAGTATTATGATCAGTTGAGTACGACTCTCTACAGGATAGAGAGTGCGTCGAGTAGATTGGTATGACTCTACAGATAGAGAGTCTATAGTGGATGTCTGTATGTGAGACATTGCATTCATGCATTTACATGTCACGCCGCAACGAGGTCTCCTTGTGGTTGAGAGGGTCGCCCAATATCCCGCCTCCGCTACTCATAGGAGGAGTCACCCGTGGGAGGGCAGAGCATTGTGGTGCCGCACTCTACCACTATAGACGGTGGTAGTTGGATTTGCGTGTCGTAGTCCTGCGTGTGTGGTACTCGACCACTCATGGGTAGTGACTGTCGGAGTGACCAACAGCAGGGACCCCCATCGTGTAGCTTGCTCTTTACGCTTATATGCTACTCGATCATACTGCCCACTCGGCCACTCGAGAGTAGTGGTTGGTGTTGAGTTGGGACAGTTGTCATGCTCGAGCCACCGAGGCCACACTGGGGTCGTGGTAGCTTTAGGGTGAGCCGACATGACCATGCATGCTGCATTGCCGTATCTGATGGCGCTTTGCATATTACCATATATATATACATATATGCATGTATATATATATATATATGGATGGTTGAGATTAATATATATATGGATACAGTCTATATATATATGATTATTGTGATGTTGCATTTGTTTGTACTATGCTTGCTGCATTTGGGTGGACATCATATTCATGCATGTCTCTTGCATTTGTTATACGATTGTGTCGGATGTTGGTATGTGTTGGACAGACCATAGATACCTTGACCTGTAGCATGAGTAGATTATGTGTTGGTATTACTCTTCCTGTTATATATATGTTGGATATATGTTCAGGTTGGATCAGAGTAGCGTAGCAGACTTCAGGTATGTCTGCATTTTATGTTATTCATTTCAGTTAGACGGTATATGCTTGTATTTATATACTATGCTGATATACCTGTTGTACATCTAGATATGTCATTGAAATACATGTGATATTACATATATACATGTTTTCTATTACCTGCTGAGTTTTACTCACCACCCCCGCGGACCCTGGGTTTTCTGTCGCCCAGGTAACAGGTAGCCGACTTCGTGATGGACTTGGAGCACCGCTGGCTGGCATCATCTCATCTCAACTCCGAGAGTCCGGATTTTTGGTGTTCTCATTGTATTCCGTTATGGATTTGTTTTATGTGATGATTGTAGTTGTGACTATTGATGTTGTACCCTTTTCTTCCTTTCTGGTTTTATTATGGTGTCCTGAGTCGGTGTTAGTCATACCGGTATGCTGTGTGTTGTCGTTTGTTGATTGTAGTATGTTTCCGCTGTGCCTTGTGTAGTTTTTGTTTTCATACATATGTATTGTTGTTATTGTGGGCCTACGGGTCTTGTATTAACCCGAAACGTTGCCACGCATTACATGGAGGTCTGCCGTTTGATTTTTTCGCCTCAGATGCTCTCGCGTGTGAATTATAATTTGCCACCATGGAAAATGATGAAGCCACCATATATGATTTTGTCTCTTTTAGTTCCTAGGCCTAAATCACCTGGCAAAGAGATAGATATATATCTAGGACCTCTGATAAACGAACTGAAGGAGCTATGGGATGACGGGGAGGAAACATATGATGCATTGACTAAACAAATATTTCAATTATATGCTATTGTGATGTGGATCATTCACGACTTTCTAGCATATGAAACAGTTTCTAGATGGAGCACAAAAGGCTATAAGACATGTCCAGTATATCTGAATGAAACCAAATCTCAAGGATTAAGGAGTAAAATATGCTACACATGTCACCGTCGATTCTTGAATGTGCAACACTCATGGCATAGAAATAAAAATTTCAATGGAAAGAATTAAAAAGAATGACCACCATGAGTAATGAATGGATATGAGATTTTAGTGCAGTTAGACGTGTTACCCGGCCTAAGTGACATTCAGTAAGCATCCTTCATTTAGTAAAAAATGACAGCGATCTTCGAATGATACAAATTGGGTAAAGAAGTCTAAGTTACCTTATTGGTCAGTTTTAAAGTTGAGACACAGTTTAGATGTGATGCATATTGAAAAGAATGTCTGTGATGCTTTAATTGACACATTATTAAATATAGACGGAAAGTTAAAGGACACTCTCAAAGCAAGATTAGACTTGCAGGATATGGGGATAAGGAGTGAGTTGCATTTACAGCTGGTAGGAGACAAATTTAGGAAATTGTATGCAAGTTACACGTTGACATTGGACGAAAGGCGTGAATTTTGTCAATTTTTGAAATATGTAAAGTTTCCATATAGTTATGCTTCTAATATATCTAGACATGTGAATGCAAATGAAGGAAAGATATATGGACTAAAATCACATGATTGTCATGTATTGTTGCAAAGAATACTTTCAGTTGTTGTACGTAAATTTTTCCCAAAAATATATATAGCACACTAATTGAGTTATGTGATTTTTTCAAAAAATCACTACAAGATCTTTACACACATGAGCATATGTAGAATGGAGGAGTAAATAGTCCCGATATTGTGTAAGATGGACATGTATATTTCCTCCGTATTTTTGACATTATGGTTCATTTGACAGTTCATTTACCTCGTGAAGTCATGTTAGCTAGGCATGTTTCGTCACGATGGATGTATCCCTTTGAGCGATATTTAGGAAGACTAAAAAAATATGTTCGTAATAAAGCACGACCTGAATGATCTATTGCAGAGGGGTATATTGTAAATGAGGTCTTGACTTTCAGTTAATTATATATGAGTCATGTTAAGACAAGTTTTTCTAGGCCGGAACGCAATAAAGATGTTCAACCATCAATATGCAAATTAAGTGTTTTCTCACAGGAAACAAGAGTCTTTGACAACCAACAAAGTCTGAAATTGACATTGTTGTTGTTTAAGAAAGCACATTGGTACATTCTGAACAATTATAAAAGTAAGTGTTTACATTAAGTTACTACTTTACTTCTATTTCATTCCCCGAGTTTAAATTGATTAAGTTTTTATACAGTGAGCATCTACAACATATATCCCAAAAGGTTCATGCTGATTAAGTTATGCAATATCACGAGTGAGATTTTTCAATATGATTTAGGGATAAAATTGTAGCGCTAAAGAATTTTATAAATTCAAAGATCATGATGAGTTGTATTATTTAGCAATGAGACACGTCAAGTTCAATTATATGATGCATGCATTGTAAATGAGATTCGATATCATACGAGGTCCCGTGATTCACGCAGAACTACTCAGAATAGTAGGGTCAGCGTACCATCCTCTGACGATGGAGACAATTTGGATTTTTTTGGTGTGTTGAAGGATGTGGTTCAAATATTTTACTCTTTTAGGTATAAAGTCCAATTATTTTGGTGTGAATGGTTCCAATGTAATCAAAAAAAAAATCGTTGGTTGGAAGAGTATGATCTCTTGTGTATTGACACTTCTAAAATATGGTATGATGACGACCCATTCATTTTGACAAATTAAGTATATTATTTGAATGATATCAAATGTGGAGGTCATTAGAAGGTCTGCAAAGGGTTCACCATCGAGAAATATAAATAAGAATCGAAATATCGTAAGATTTTAAGGGTGGTAATATCTTGAATATGGAGCCAAACCAAGAGATATCATCAAATGATTCAACTTGAGTAGTCGGTGAATACTTAGCGATACAACTACGTCGATTAGATGTTGAGCATCAATAAATAAATATGGCAAATGCACAAGTATATTTGGATATCGACGCCAAAGTAATTCTATTACCGAGGGTGAAGATAGTGAAATTGATAGTGAGGCGGATGATTATTTATCATTTTCGATGATGATAGCGATTAGATGTATTTAGGTGATTAGATGTCGCCTAAGAGAATTGAGCGCCCCAGTGTCTACACCGACGCGATGATAGTGCTCTGCTCTTCGTTAGTTATGTGGTGTTAAATATGTTTCTTTTATTTGCTATTTATTTAACTTGTTAATTATTAACACTCTTTGATTTCTGATTCATTCGACCGTGAGAGACACGAGGCACACACTCCGATTGGCTCCAACGACAAATCGAGGAACGGGGTAGATTAACCATTACCTTTCGTAAGAGTGATGGACACCCAATCAGGACAAATGCAACTGTTTTTATGATATAGTTGTCTGTCAATTAAGGAGTTCGCTCCCCTACAAGCTAAGAGCTGGAAGTATATCCCCGCAGATAATAAATGTATGATATATGATCGATTATCGGTACGAGTAATTTGATATTTATATAATCATCCATCATTTGTTAATAAATTTCACTATTGATATTTTTTTATGCTGCTTTCGATATTAGTTTTGCTGAGGAGGCAACATTGGTAAGAAAAGAGACCGACAAATTAATGAGTGCAAGGTACAGAGACAATCGAAATAAGATGCACACTCATTATAAGAGTCTACTACATCTTCCCTCTACCGAGTGCCGACATCATATGTCGATCAAGTTTTGTGAGACACAGGAAGATTGGAACTATATGTGCGATCTGTTTGAATCAGAGAAATTTCAGGTAACTAAATCTATACCAATTAGCTAAGTTATATATAAATTAAAATATTTGTTCTATAACTCATGTTTTACATTTCTCTTAACAAATTTTTATATTGTAGATACGATCGACAACAAATGCCCAAAATCGATCACAACTACCATTTACCCATCGAGGTGGATCAAAATCATTCATTCAATACAGTCACGACGGTGTAAGTACAAACTTTATAGTTACAATATATTGTTTGCTATTTTTAATATTAACACATTATAATATTTTTCAGACCGATCAGTTTTAGGGAAAAGATCAGATTACTGTCTTTAATACAACCTACTGTAGCTCGTCAAAAAGGTGGAGTGGGAAGAGAGTCGAGACTGCATACGTAAGATATAATCGATATAATATAGTAAAGTTATTTTTAAATTTGCATAATTCTTTGTAAACATATTAATAATATGTTTATTATTCTTAGGGTGATATAGTGAGATCATGAGATGAGCACATCCAATCACAAGAAATCGGATATGACATCGATGCAGTTTAGATTGCAGATCAAGTTTGTGATCAAATCTTCGGTGTTCATTCTGGATATATTAGAGGACTTGGAAGTGGGCCAAAACTAATTAGATTCACTTCTTCGGATGCCAACACCTCTTCCAGAACAACTAACGCATGCAACATTGCATAAACAACTTCAATCCACTCAGCAACAATTAGAGGGGGCGAAAGAAGAGCTAGCAAACACTCTAGTTCGATTAGCTAGCACCGAAGATGAGTTGACATTAATGAGATCAAGATAAAATATGTTTGAAGCAATTCTGAATCAGCTTGCACCTGGAGCTTTACAATCATTTATCCATGAGTCATCTTCAGCTCCACCTCCTCCTCCATCTTAGAGTTTGTGAACATTTCTTTTTTGACCTAGTGAAATTGTGAACTTGAATGTGTGTGAATTTGGATGCTATGAATTTGTGAAATTGGATGCTTTGTACTTTAAATTGGATGTATTTGTGAAATTGGATGTTATGATAGTTGTTGTTAAATTGTTTGAGTTGTATGTTATTAAGTTAAATTGTGTGATATATTGTATTACAGGAATTCGAATACAAATTAAATGAAATTTAGAAATTTGTATTGATTTTTTCCAATTTCGTCGCTAACCCTCGATATACGGCATCAGGATTTTGAGGTTTAACGACGAAATTTCTAATATCGTCACTAGAGTTTGGCATATTAGTAGAGTCGCCAGTTGACGTGGTTGCTTGTTGTAGAAATTAGCGATGAATTTTATAAAATTCGTCGCAAAAGAGTCGCATGTCGAGTCGTCAACAGGATCTCCGATTCTACGGTCGTCGAAAAAATACAATGATCGATTTCTTAAGTCAGTCGACTGATATTTAGCGACGAATTACTTTGTTTCGTCGTTAACCAACCAGTCGAGTCGCTAGTCAAGTCTCTCCCGATTGTGGTTGGCCAAAAAAATAGACAGTCGACTAATATATTGCGTCAGTCGACTAATATTTAGCGACGAATGTGGTATATTTCATCCCCAATATCAGTGATTTTCCTCTTTCCGATATTTTAGATTTTGCGATGAAATTATTATTTTTAGCGACGTTTTTATTTCGTTAGCAATATTAGCGATGAAAAATTGTTAATTCATCGCCAATGTCTCTTAGCAACAAGTTTATTACGATGATTCTAGCGATGAAATATATTCATCGTTAATATTATTTTGTAGCAAATTTTTGGTCTTAGCGATGAAAAAATTTCGTTGCTATTTTCTATCTGTTGTAGTGCATGTGTATTGAAAATTTCGATATTTGGAAAATAATCTGCAAAGAAAAAGTCCATCTCTTCCTAACTATAATTAAGTGACCCACGGACTGTGTAAAATACGAAAAAAAATAATATATGGATTAACCCTTTAATTAAATTGAATTTAATTAGTGGGTTAATTGAGTTTAATTAGTGGATTAAATTGGGCTAAAACCTATTGGGCCGAATCCATTGGGCTGAAGCTAATGGGCTGAAATTGGGTTTGAATCTGTAATGGGCTTGGGCTGAAATTGGGCTTGGCTGAAATTGGGCTTGGGCCAAATTGCTGGGCTTGAAATTGGCTTGAACTGGCTGAGCTAAATCAATTGGAATGGGTTTGGTTAGGTTTGGACCGGTTCACTTGAACCAAGAATTGAACGGCATTTAAAACGCCAGAAATAGCCCAATCGCGACATTTCACTCGCGATCCCGTTTCTTTCCTTCTTCCGCGATTTCTCCGTTTCCCCTTTCTTACGCGAGCTCGGCGCTGACGATGCCGTCCCGATCGCCGCTGCAGCCTTCCCGATAGCACGGGACGTCGCCCACTCCTTCGGTCATCGCCGCCGTCGCGAGCTCAGCTGCCTCCGACCTTCACTCGCGCGATCGACGATCTTCACTTTGTTTCCACCGAGAGCCAGCCGCTGTCGCTGTCGACGCCTCCGGTGAGTGATACGGCTGAGGGAAAGAGATCGACCAGGCTTCGCCGGGCTTGAATCGGGTGAGGGATTGCGTTGGGAGTTAGGGATCGACAACGGGTTTGCGCTGTTGGATTTGGGAGTCTGAGGCGATGCAATCGGGGCGCCGCCTGTGAGTTGGGGATTTACGAGTTTCTGCCGAGATTTGGGTAAGTAATTGATCCATTCCCCTTGATTTGGATGAAATTCATGCTTGCTCATTGCTAGTGGCTCGGATCGGTTTTGGGCAGAGTTGTGAAGCTGGATGGTCGCCGGCGAGCAAGGGATAGGGGAGGAGCAACAACAAAGGATCTACAGGGTTGGTGAGTTCAATTCTTTGTCCTTCGTTTCTGTGCTGTGGGAAATTTCTATGTGCTTATGGTGTTGTCGATTGATGCAGTGAATTGGAAATTCAATTGGTTGTGTGTTGATGGTTAGGAATCGTAGCTGTGATTTGGAAGTTAACCTGTGAGTTGAGTTATATTGTTTCTACTGATTTGGTGTAGATTGATATCACTGGTTTCGGGTAATGATGTATGTATGAGTTGTTTGGGAGTAGGGATGGAACGGTGGAGTTTATGGTATAATATCTGTTTCCCTTTGGTTGATTTGTGTAGGAGATCGATTTGTTATGGTGTTGAGCTGTAATTGGTTTAAGTTTGTAATGGTGATGCCGTAGGGATGAAATTTGATGGTTTTTGTTGTTTGTTCGGTTGTTGGGATGGAGTTGTCACGGCTGTAGAATGGGTTGGGGATACATTTGAAGTAAGCTGTGAAGTCAAATTGATGATTGTTTGATATGTTCTTGGCTATTGAGGAAGTTGTGATGTGTATTGGACACCGTTGTGAGTTGGATGTTGGTGATCTATTGTGAGATGGGATAAGGTGTATTAGATTGGGATAGTCGAGTTTCTAACTTGTATTTGAGGAAAGAACGTGGATATAGAAATGTAGTAGTTAACCTGTATATTTGTTAAGTGTTAGAACTTAACTATAGTTACCATTATATGCAGGTTTGGGATACGAAGCAGGTCCACGACCCTGAGGATTATTCGAGCAGTATCGGTGGGTAATATCTACCAGTCCGGTAGTTTTGATCAATTCCAGTGCATGATCTTGGAGTTATGTTTATACCTGTTTATCTTAAATCCACTCTTATTTAATCATATGCTTGTACTGCCTTGACCTTTGAGATATATACTCTGTTACTCATTGATTATCTAGCACGGATAGGAATTATAAACCCTATTATATATTAGCTGATGGATGTTGGTAATGTCTGAGTGGTTAGAGTTTATCTTTGTGAC
>JAKLTH010000158.1:0-240000 GCA_025175895.1 Wurfbainia villosa
TCTTTCAGTGACTCTCAGAGATAATGATAGTAGTCTAACTTATTCTTTTCTTTATGCTAAATAGACAAGAGAACCTCTATGGAACTCTCTTCTTCACTTGTTCCAAGCCTCCTCCCTTTCTTTAATCTAATCAGTCTATTACTTCTGAGTAAGGCACTCGTAGAAAGGAAGATAAAGAGGAGAGCAGGCACAATAGAAAGGCAGTTGGAAGCAGGCGATAGGGAAGTGCGATAGGCTTGATCATATGCAAGCAAGGAAAGTAGGGTACGCGTCATCCTTCTTTATTTTCTATGGAAGCGCGCATCACTTTGGACGTACTTTACCGGCAAATGCATGAGTCAGAACAGAACAACATAGCTAGGCACGTTGTGAGAAGTTTCTAATCCTTAAATTAGATAATCAAAGTCAGAGTCAACATCTCGCTAATCAAAATCATCATCACGCGCAGTAGCTGAAACTGCTAGTCGATCTACCGGATCCACTTCTGCCTACCCTGTCCGGTCAAGGATCGTCGAGAGTGTTTTTTCTTCAACAGGAGGCCAACCTATTATCCTACCCATCCCACGTCTATCCATAAGTAGTCAGAGCGAGCTTGGTTCTCTGGCCCCTGGCTATCTCCCCATTCATTTCGAACCTCCGGTTGGGCCAAGCTAATGAGATCCGGGCTCAGCCCATTTGTAGTAAACGCAGCTTAAAGACTCTCATTATTCCAAAACATTTCTTTTTCAATGAAACAAAACCCATACTAGTTATTCTAACCCCCCAGGGAAGGGCACTTGCACGTTGCGCAGCCAATATTGCTGAAGCGCAGAATAGCGCTGCTGGCTGCTGCTCTCCTCTCATCCCCCGTTTCGCTCCGGCCATCCACCTTACGGTTAAGGCATTCCAATGTATTCACCTAGGAGCGCTAGGGGACACCTCTTCTAGACAAACCTGAGTCTTATCGTCGTCTGGTTGGTAAATTAATTTACTTGACTGTCACTCGACCTGATATCTCCTATGCAGTTGGTCTTCTGTCTCAGTTTATGCACCAACCTCGCAAGGTTCATTGGACTGGTGCACTTCGTGTTCTTCAGTTCTTAAAGGGAGCCCCTGGTAAAGGTCTTCTTTATCGCAACTATGGCCGTGTCGATATCATTGCTTACTCTGATTCTGGTTATGCTGGTGACCGTGGTGATCGGAAGTCTACCTCTGGATACTGCACATATGTTGGTGGCAATCTTGTCACTTGGCGTAGTAAGAAACAAGGAGTTGTGTCTAGGTCAAGTGCCGAAGCTGAGTACAGGGCCATGACCCACACTGCTTGTGAGATGATGTGGATCCAATCTTTCCTGTCTGAGTTGGGTTTTCCATGTAAGACTCCTATGAAGATGTTGTGCGATAATCAAGCAGCCATCCACATTGCAAGCAATCCTGTCTTCCATGAACGTACCAAACATATTGAAGTGGATTGCCATTATGTCCGCGATATTGTTATGAAAGGTGTAATTGCTCCCTATCACGTATCATCTCGAGATGAGCTCGCTGACTTGTTTACAAAGGTTTTGATGTTGGTGATTTTACTTATCTATGTAACAAGTTGGGCATGCTTGATATCTATGCTCCATAGCATAAGGGGGAAGAAGCGTGTGAAGTTATGTTAGAGTTGCAGGGTGGTACCTGGTCAAACAACAGAATGGGAAAGGGTCAGATTTCAACAGATCAAAGTAACGAACTCCGTAGTAAACCAGTTGAAGATCTTTCTTAGCAGAACTCGAGTGGGAGAAGAATTGTTGGCTTTATTCTCCTACCTCGACAGGGACGTCGAGGAGTTGAGTGGGGAAGTAAGCAGACTAGAGTAAGGCCAGTTCCTTAAAAAGTCTTACCATAGACTGTGGGAATCCGCCCAGAATGGCTCCGGCCAAGATTAGCACAAAGGAAAGTAAAAAATCTCGCTGATTGCTTTCCATTCTCTCTTATCTCGCTGACCAGGGATCAGTTTAGCTTCCCAGGCATGAGTTTCGATGGCCTGATCCATAGTAGGCGTGATAAAACTAGCCCTATATTTAATTACTAAATTAAATGAAGTAAGAAAACTAGCCCTTTTCTCACTTCATTTAATTAAAAACCATAATCAAAAACATATCCTACTGCTTCAAAGTAATAAGCTGCTCCTTCTTCGGTGGCTGCTGCTGCTTCGGATCTGGAATCGGTCCCCTTACTTTCTTTATAGGGCAAGTTCATATGGATGTGGCTTCTAGCTCAGCAACGACTCTGGCGTGGCTAAATGTGGTTAGAACCAGCGATGGACACTTCGACAATAGATATTGCCAAGATGCTATGGCGGGCGTACTAGGATATTAAGAATCGTTGGGCAAGTGGGGTTGCCGACAAAGGAATTGAAAAAGGATCTTGATCTGGCTTCTCCTCGGATGTGCATGGACCTTGAGATGCTAGCCGCAGGTCAAGATGGGGCTCCCGGTATGTGGTATTCATTCGAGAGTTGGAAACGCTGGCCCAAGCGAGAAAACGGATAGTGCTATCGCACGTAGGCCGTTCTTGCTTCTAACTTAGTTAATGGCATATTATAAAGAACTGAAGGTGCTATGCCTTAACCCTTTGCTTGGTGGTCCTTTCTTTCATCTCTCTGCCTGCTCCATGCTGTATAGCCTAAGGATCATGAGCTGGTTTAATGCTGGAATACATTAGATCTGCCCAGTCATTTCGGTAGATTCAGTAGTGGGAGGTCGCGAAGTAAGGGGCGTGTTAAGTTGATAATTTCTAACATTGTTGCATCCTTTTCTAGGTTGGGGTTTGAGTTTCGAAGTTTCAAGAACTCCTTAAGAACTCTATAAATGTTAATACAAAAAACAAAAGCCTCTTTACTTGTAGTGAAATCCAGGCTTTCGGATATTTAGTCGTTGGTAACCGACTACTTAGCCGATCGTCTGCGTGTCAGGGTGCTCTGTGGCGTCCTGCCATCAGGTACGCGTTTGACCGTGAAGGAAAGAAAGAGCGACTTTCTCTTGGTTTTTTGTGATCGTATAGATCCTTACCTTGACGCTTAAACTAGATGGCGTGGTTCCTGCGACCGGCCTACTGGGTCAGTCGATTGTCGGAGGAGGTAAGAGACGTATATTTGCCATGGGTCACTATGTGAACCAAAGGTTGCTATGGCCACTTCATCAGTGGGCGTGTTCTGAGGCGGATCCCTACTGATGGGACCTTTAATCAGACAAGACCTCTGGACCGCTTAGTAGGCAAGCAGCATTGCTACTCATTTTACTTTCTGTCTGCCTAGGTGGCCTGGCCGATTCATGTTCTTTATGAGATAATAGCTGTTGGTGAGGATTTATCGTATAGTGCAGTAGTTGCTGCATTAAAGAGGAATTAAGGAACGAGCGATAGCTAAGTGATAAAGATCGGATTCAAGGCTCCGTTCCCATATTAGGACAGGACAAGAACCTACCTCGTACGGCACTTATTTAGAGTGATAGGCGCAATGCCATGCCTTATATATAGAATAGCTGCAGAAAGGTTTGATTCTGATGAGTCCCGATATAGTCTTTCTGCTCTTCATCTCCTTCTTCACCTTTCATGGGAGCTACACAAAAAGCGATAGGAATTTCGGTGCAGCTGGTGTAGCGTAGATAACAGGCACGAACACTTATGATAAGAGTATAACTGAGTGCTGCAGCTACAGAAAAGTATGGGATTCTTCTGACTCCCTGTCCCGAATGCGTACAATAAGGAATGGACTCTTTTTCTTCTGTGCACCAACTACTCTAACCCGATGAGACCGGATAAACTGGAGCTGCAGCTAACATGGCATAAACTAAAGAACTTTCACTCTGAACTGCTGTTGTTTGGTCTTCACTGGAAGCTGCATATTCAAGGTCTTTTCCCGTCCCTGTAGCGGAACTAAGCTCCACTCCCAATAAGGAATTCTCTTTCTGAACCCGCTATGAAAGTCTAATATTTATCTAGCCTAGAACCCCACGGAGCGGTGCTACTAATCTACTCTCACCCTCAAACACAGGGTAATACACTATTGAAAGAAAAGCAGCTAAGGATTCGTTCGGTTCCCTCCCTTAGGTATAAATAGTATAAATATGTTATTCCACCTATGAGATAGTATTTGAAAGCCCAGGAGAGCTAACATTCGGCCCTGGACAGCTAACAAAAGACATAACAGGCGCCTGGAGCTAACTAAGGGTAAACGACTTATGAAGCAAGACCAAGGAAAGCAGCAAAGCAACTAAAGCCCTACAGGCACTCGGGAGGGTTCAATATAAAATCCATGGAGCTCCCTATAAATGACACTCTTACAAATAGGGCACCAGGTTATATTTCTTTCTTGCCATAGAGCTCTTGTTTATCATCTAGGGCATGTGCCTCGTCTGATATCTCTGTGTTAAGTCCCTCACTCTGACTTATTTTCATTCCCAGCTGCTGAGCTCACTATAGAGTCTATGTGATACCCTCCGGTCGAGTTCCACGTCGCCCCCGTCTCCAGAACAAGAGTCTTAACGTCGTTCTCACTCGCCCCGACCGCAACTTACAAGAAGGGTAGAAATTGAATGGCAAAATAAGAGAGAGTCCGACAGATCTACCCCGTTGGTCTCCACGTCGCAACTTAATTAACCCTTACATAGTACGAATTGAATCGAATTACTCTCTCGAAAATACTTAAGTAAGTGCGCAGTCGCTCAACTTAATTAACCTTAATATAGTAAGTACTCAACTAACTTTAAATTAAGTCGCTCTTCGGTCGAGCTACTCGGTTCTCTCTAACCTTCGAGTCAAATGTTCGTTCTTTCTGAACCCGTTGCGCTAGCGACATACAGAAACAGCAACAAGTATCTCTCAGCAGTTAGGGGAAGGGTACTACTATTTGACTTATATAATAGAAATTAGCTTAAGAAGTCATATGCGGGTAAGGAAAGCACAGCAACAACTATCTCTTTCAAGAGGAATTCAAGATCTTTCTTACACCTCTCTTTGAATGAACTCAGAATCCCTTACGCGTACTTATACTTATAGGAATGAACTCGGATGAACTCACACGTCGCTAGTAGGTATCGCTCGTCCCTGCTTTCTTATATTAATAGTTCTTCCCGAGCGGTTCTTGCAAATCAAGTCCTTTCAGTCGAGTGTACTACATAACCATGAACAGCAGCTACGGAGATTCAAAGCCCCTAACCTTACCGCAGCACTTAAAGGGTAGAAATCGCGAAATATCTTAATCTTAATATTAACATAAGTCAGTAGTTTTTCTTTGGGAATTACCATGAGCTCTACCCTTCTGTTCAAACGTTTACGCCTCAAACTACCCAGCGGTAGGCAATGCCATGAAGATATGATACTCTTTTTGCCATTCACTCTACCCCTCTCGCTATCGCTCGAGCCCGTCGTTCCTCGGCCCTCAGAGACCGGATAAACATATGCAGCTGCCTTTCACTCCCACTCCTTTTAGTCGTCCCTACAACTCAGAATCTTTCACCTTTCGAATGAACTGAAGGATAAGGGAATATCTCCATCTTAAGTACCCGGGGTTGGAACTCATTGAATTTATTCTTAATCGGATATACGCCAGCTTATTCAAGGGATTCACTCTAATCTTTCTTTTTATTATTATCTTTTCAGTCTGATTGTTGTCTGTTGCGGAAGAAAAGAGTTCATTCCAAGACCTCACTTCAGCTGCAGTCGTGAATGGCATGAGCCATTCACTCTAAGGCTCGAAAGTGGAGAGCTCGAGCTCCAGTCTCTCTGAATAGGCTCGTCCCTCTATCCTCTCTTATCTTTGGCTCTCCGGCCGCATTACCACCGGTCCAATTGGTGAATGCGGGTTGCGGGCGGAGTAGTTCACTATATGATATGACTTCGGTTGTACCCGAAGGGCCAGATTGAAGCTCGTTCCCCAAAGGTCAAGCGGTAGCGAAGGTGAAAAGCGCCGGTAGGGTTCGAATATGGTAAGAGTGAAATTGGAGTCTACTTCGCCCACGGAGCGGTATTGGAATTGGAAGGGGCGTAGCTTTGGCCTTCCTTGATCACTTATTGATTCCTGGCTTTGTGAATCAAGTGTAGTCTGTTCTCCTTTATCAGAAGCTGAGGAGCAGATATCTTTACTCTGTATGTGCAATCCAGAGCAAAAGGTAAGATCTACTTGATTACCGGTTCCGCGCTTTACTGATTGATGATGGAGCGAATCATTATCCTAAGTCTGGCGGGCATTTCTTTCCGATGTTGGACCCAGGAGAAGCACTTTATCAAGGAGAACTACAATAGGAAGGTACCTTCCCGGTCAGCAGGGAGCACTGAGCTATGGTGGGGGATATGAGCTGGCATGAGACTCAAGTTAACGATTGAAGACCTTCCGCTGGCTCTTGCTGTGCCGCATCTGCCTTATTGTATAGCTCGCTTGCTTGACATATAGAATAGAAGGAGAAGAGCGTAAGGGTGAAGGATTTGGAGGTATTCAATGTGTGGTTTGCGGATGGACTGCTCTCACGATAGTCTGCGAGTTCAATACTTGGAAGGAGAGAGAGGGCCGACTAGTTGGAGGGATCGACCTAAAGGTACGAGCATCGCGACGTGAGAGAGAGAGGGCCGTTTCACGTTCCATAAGGTGTGATAACGACGGGGCGACGTGCGACGTCTCGATGACTTTTGAATCACTTTTTGTTATCAGTTGCAAGTTGCAGGAACAATGATGCGTCCTTATCGGAGGCGGGCTTATTCCTAATAGATGGTTATTATAGGCTCTGAAACCAGTCCTTTATAGTGCATGTCAGCTGGATATTCGGCCTTTTACCCTATTTCACTATAATGAATCGGCCTTTCTCTGGGTCTCGTCTCTTAAGAGCTTTTCATGCCACTAACCTAACCTATTTTATTGAGCCACAGGTGCACTAGTGTTATAAGAGCTGGACCACTCGAGAGTCTCCTACTGCTCAGGTATCCCTAGATGGGATAGTGGACGGAACCTCGATGGTTATTCGTCTTGGTGCCAACAAGGGAGGAGTTCTCACTTGTGAAGGAATCGCCTGAGTGTTCTCGTAGAATTACCAAATTGCGCAAATGTCGTTTCTCTTTATTTGTGCATTTTTAAAAAGGGCCCTTGTCGGAGGGTCTTCTTCGCCCAACAAGTTGAGTTTCGTGGTGTGTATCATGGCTCTCCCGGCTTTCTTCACAGACCCTACATATTCTTTTCTTCTTTACCTTATTATGATTAAAAGGTAAAAAAGAAATTGTGTCCCGTGAAATGAACAGGTTTGCTTCGGCCCCTTAAATATCCATTATTTATCCAAGTATTGGGGTGGAAGTTGAACTAAGCCGGCCTGCACCCTGAGTTCTTGCTCTTTCTGACTTGAATTGGCTGGAGGATACCTCGCCTATGGCACGCTTGGCTATCGTGATCTTGGATTGAAAATTGCTCTAATCTGGCCTTCCTGTCATTTTGTTTAATTTAACCTTAATTGAATCAACGCAACGACTCGATTTGGAAGGGCAAGGAAAAGAAAGGGCAACCGAAGGGAGCGCAGGGGGTCACTTCCCTTGCCTTGTCAGCAGCCATTCACTCTTTCCATGAACTTTAAGAATTCACTCTCGGAATGAACCCTAGCACCTATGAGGTCGGTACAGGTAGAACTGCTGTCGTTCGCAGCATTGCCAAAAGTGCATTCCTATAAGTATTCGTTCGGGACTCAACAAGACCAAAGAAAGCCTATATTAATGAAGCTCCGAACAGCTGCAGCAGCCGTGCTTAAATTCCCTTGAACCATGAGCTCTCTTTTTCTTTGACCTTCGTTTGCTTGGAAAGGACTGCTAACAAATTCATTCCAAGAGACGTGCTACTTAAAATAAAAAGGTTCGGAAAGGAACGAAGAGTACTTATTATGAGAAGATATTTCTTTAGAAAGGAGTTGCTCCACAAGAAGTGGAGGCACTTTTACTCAAAGGGGGAAGAGTTCTTAAGAGTGGTTAAATAGTAGTACCTATCCCCTAACAGGAGTTTTAGCAGCCCTTGCCCTAGTGAGTGAAGGAGAGGGAATAAAGAGAGGTGCACTCTGACTTCCGAGTTCAGGAGAAGAAAGAAGGAACGAAAGACCAACGGGAGAGAAGGTCTTTTTTACTTTGTACGGGTTCGGGACATTCCTTAAGTGATTTAAGGGAACTCGGGAGCGTACGAGGAGAGAGACGAAATATTGACTACTGAAAGAATAAAGCTGAGTTCGGATGCTGCTATTGTTGAATTCTGTACCGTACGATCTGCTCTGATTCTTTCTTTAGTTTAGGAGCTACACCGCAGCAACAAGATCTTTCGTAGTTTTTCATAGCCATTAACTCCTGGAAAGAGTTCAATATACGGATACACTTTCGACTTGGAAAGATCTTTCGTAGTTTTGAATGGCCATTCACGCAATACTGTAATCTGCTGAGGGTAGACGTAAGGGCATCCGATAAGTAGTACGACCGATAGGAAAGAGTAAATGGTGTACCATGAACGACGCCTGTCCGCTGCTTCAGGGAGAGATTCTTTCTCCGTTTTGAATCTTATTGCCATTCACGTAATATAAGGAGCGGTCGGTCCGAAATTGAGTAACGACGGGCTGTAGCAGCTGGCGTAGCACCAGTTGGCGTAGCTCCTTTTGATGAATCATAATACAAACAATACAATACAATACGTGAAAGGCTATCTTTCCTAAGAGAGTGGGTCGAACGGGCCTACTTTCTTAAACGAAAACGCGCTAGAACGTCGGTTTCCTAGAGTTGAGTTCGATAGTCAGTTCGAATCCCCCCGAGGGGGAAGAAAGGGGGGTCACGTTCCTTTTAATATGCCTTTTGTCTGCCCTCGCTTTTCAAGCTCGATTTGAAGTCGCTTTTCAAGCTCTTTTCAAGCCCTTATCTTCCTTAGACAAGTCTAAGGCTTTTCAAGCTCGATTTTGAGCTCAAAAATAGCTCAGCCATCAATTTGATCAAAAATTTGATCAATTCATTTTGTCCCTTCGGTGAAAGTTTTAATGTTTTTTTGAGCTTATTTATTATACATGTATCTCTTTTGAAATCATTCTAATGAGCCATCTCTCTTAGGTGGATATCCATGTAGCATGCACTCCCCGTACACCCGATTTTATTGACCAATAGTTCAATGCATGGGCGAAGGCTCAAATCCCTCCCTCTTCCCCCCGGATAGGAGGTACAGGAGGAAAGGTTGACGAGAATCGGAAAACTTTCTACCTGGACCATTAAGAGTGTGTAAGTGGTCCCCTACGCGCAAGGTTAAAGAGCCTATTTGCAGCGGAAAAATTTGGCGCGAAGCCGTTTTTGTCTTTCCCTGTCTTGTTCCCTTGCTTGCATCTCTCCCCTGTCCTCTTAGGACAGAGGCCCTAAACCGACTTTGACTCTGCTCTCCTGCTCTTCCAGAAGCGTCTACAGTCTGTCCCCTGGCCTCCTAGGCCAGACGGTCGAAACTTTATTTTACTCTTTACTCTGCTGTCCTGCTCGGCCAGCCGGCTTATATAGCCTATGACTGATCTGCCCTTGTGCAGAAAAAGAGTCTTTGACTGATCTGCCCTTGGGCATTGGGCAGCAATACAGCCTTTGACTTATCTGCCCTTGGGTAGCAGCCTATGACTTATTTGCCTTTGGGTTTGTCTCGTTCGGTTTGGTGTCGCTCTCTGGTGAAAGTTGTTAATGCTTTTGTCATGTCCGATTTGTTCGTTCCTTTCCTCCGTACCTCCTAAGTCTATCCGGTACGGAGCCTCGGTCGATCATCTCGCGTGGCCTGCGCAAGGGTCCCTAGGTCCCTGCGGGCTGACCGGGCGTATGCAAGAGGCGTCCCCCTACAGAGCCCTATGCCTCCCAATCAGCAATCATTGGGTAGCCCGGTTCAATCGTTGCTTTCTTGTGTTGTGCCAAAAACCAGCTCCAAGCTTTCTGTCACCAGTGGTCCACGTACACAACTCCGTGCTAGGTTTGCGCCTAGGGTGACGATTCGATGTCCCTTTAGGCCGCCTCTCTCCTGGTGTTACTCGCTCCGAATGGTGCCATACCTGTTGCTGAATTCCTTCGCATTCCACGGTCCGTGTATTAGTTCAACAGATACGCTCCCACCGTATCCCTTGGGTCTTTTTTTAAGCTTCCTCCACACCTAATAGGGTTCCTTTCATTTTCTTTCCATATTTCTCCGCCCTATAACGGCTTTTCACTAGTGATGTTCAGGGGGGGGGGGATTCAATATGGTTTGTTTGTTCTATCTTGTTTCATCCCTTGAACCAGAGGTGCTCCGTCGGCTGCTCGGGCCTAGCTGTCGGATTTCAACCGACCTGTCGGAAATTCCCAGCCTACAAGTGATGTCGGTCAACAAATCTCCATCCGGTACCATCACTTGCATCTGGGCGACAGTTACAGAACCCACGAACTCCGTCTGTATTCCCTCGAGTTGTAGCGAACTCTCGTCTAGCCTACGTATATTCCAGGACGCTTTTCCGGTGCCTTGCAACCTTTGGAATAGGGTTTTAAGTGCGGTTGTCCAAATCTTAGCTTTTCGTGAATCCGCTCCTGAACTTGGCAGAATGGGACCTTCTTTCCGGCGCCCCTTTGTCGTCCATCCCCACTCTATTTATCTTGATCAGGCTCTTTATGGTTGTGCCTTCTGGTTTAGACACTAAGGACCCCCATATCAAGCTGTCCTCTTTCTTCGGTTTACAAAGATAGCCAACAAGGGCGAGCGCGTGGGTGACCGATCACTTCTCTTTATATGGTTTTAGCTAAGGGTAGGTATTACAATTTGGTTAAGCGTATGGTGTAGTTTGGTTCATCGCTTTCTTTACTGGCATTTAAGAATGGTGGATTCCTCCTCATCGTCCGGCAGCTTGACACCACGTGCTTTCGCACCGGCTGCACGGCTCGCATGAGACCTTGTCATGTCTTTGAAGTTTGGCAACAACGTTCAACGACCATTATATGGTGCATTTTCGGTCTGTTTTTTCATCATCTTTTGGTCACGACTGGCATTCCTACCAGTCGGATTTTAACTATATCGCATCGCGCGAGCGTACACGCGCGCGTGTGTACGCGTGTACGTGTGTGTGCGTGTATGTCCGTGTACGTGTATGTGTGTGTGATTATCTGGTTTGAAAGGCCCGATTTCTTAAACGAAATTGCGCTAGAACGCGAGTTTGTGTGCTCGAATGTGTGTGACTTTCTCTGTCAGGTTTCTCTTGCATTCGCTGACGTCGTTATCACTCAACTTAATATAATATAGTCTAGTCGTAAATGGGAATTTCTTTGGGGCCAGAGCTGCAGTCGAATATCTGAATGGCATTGCAAAAGAAGTCTAAATGAGAAGAGAAAGGGTATCGCCCTATTATTATTAAGTGTTTCTGGCTCGACCAAGCAATAGTCAAGTATTAAAAGGAAAAATAAATTACCTCACAGAAATTATTTGCGCGTCTTCTGATTCCGTCTTGCTTATTTGCTTGAATCTGAGTTTGAAGGACGAAAAGGCACCGCCCAAGAGTGATTCGCCTTGAGTGGGGCTGCGGCCCCCGCGAAAGCCGGTAAACGGTTGCTGTAAGATCTTAATCCTGAATTTAAGCATAAAACGCACTTGGTGAGAGTGAATGATAGAGAAAGAGTGAAAGGGACGACCACGTTAAGTAAGTTGTTGGGCTCGTAAGTATTAAGTCTATCAGATCTTTCGTAGTTTTGTAGAATGGCCCCTTACCATTCACGACGTAGGTATGCAATGCCTAAAAGATATTCGTATTTAAGTTGCGGTTGGTGACGAGACGCACAACATTATGAGTAGTTGAGAACTGACTTAAGTATTTTCGAGCAAGAGTCATTCGATTAAATTCGAGCGACAGCGACGTGAGTAGTTGCAGTTGCTAGAAAGTGTTTTTTGTACTGCCGGTATAGATACGTAGCTCGCTCTTTCACGAACCCACCTAAGAAAGAAAACTTCGGAAGGGGAAGATCGATGTGACCCAAGCCCTAAACGTACCAGATGCTACTCTTGCTCAAGCCCAGTTGGTTTCCGTTCGGGTAGTGAAATTAGAGTCTCAGTGCCAGTCAGCCAGTTTCCCGCAGTTCCAGTCTCACCCCAGTACCGCAAGAGCAGAGCGAAAAGGAAGAGAGCCCCGTTATCAAAGTGAGGAAGGACGTAGTTGTAATGCCCCGCCCGATCCTCATTCATATGTAAGCCAGTCCAAGGCTCCCCTCTCGTATTCTAGAGTATCCTACCCTCGGTACTATGGTCGAATACGCTTCTCTAACCGGTTAAATTCATGTTCACGGGTATAGGTATTGGTCTATGTCTATCACTGGGGACCCCTATCGTTTCAACCTAAGAAGAAAAAGGATTGATTCCCGATCGAGACAGTCTATTGAAGGAGGCGTTAGGGACAGGGGCAGGGGGAGGCAAGGTACGAGTGATAACGACGTGATTGAAGAGGAGTGCTCTTGGACTATCTAAAATGCGCGTGCTCGATCTAGTAATCTTGGACTATTTGAGTAACTAAACTAAACAAGAAAGAAGAGAAAGAACTGGGAGGCCTACATAACAGGTTGCTTGCTTACCAGAACTACAAGCGCTTTACTTAACACGCGCGGAGTCCGTGATAAGTGAATGGCATTGCACCATTCCCAATAGCTTAAGAAAGAAATGAGTCGTGAATGGCCTTGCTAAATAGTCTTGCCTAGAACGAATACCATGAACTCATATGCTAATTCCATTCACTTTCGTTTGCTCCTCCAGTTCGATTATTATTCTTGACTTGACTTATTATTAAGAAAACTACTCACTATCAAAATGAAAGACGATCGATTATCTACCCAAGAAGATAGAGAGTCCCACATACGAGAAAAGGTCAAAAATGGAGTTGAACCAAGTAACATTGCAAAGGCATAATGATAGTAGGGTCGGGATATCCCCGCCCTCCGAACCGGACGTGAGGGTCTCCCCTCATCCGGCTCTCTGCAGGGGAATCTCCACTCACTGCTTCCCCTAATATCCTCCCTTTACCACATCATGGGGGTTTACAGGAGATCCCAGAGGCTCGCTCGGAAAGGCAGCTATACCAAACATTCTTACTTAACTACAAAGAAAGAAAGTAGTCACTAGACTCACTCTAGTAGTCCGTCCGGCTGCTCTTGCTTAAATCATTACTCTGCATTCTCCCGTGCTCTAGCAATTGCGCTCCCTAGACCACTACCATGTAGTTAGGTAGGGACAATCAATCCATAGTTACGGGAATAAGGGCGGGATCCCTATCAGCAGAAAAAAGTAGGCGTAGCTCCTTTCTTTCTATAGATGTCTCTGGTCTGAGATGGTACTGTACTCTACGAGAGGAATGCAATGGGATGGATGGTAGAGGGCTGCCTGCGCCCAAAAGCGATGATGAACTTGTCCCCTTGTCTATAGGGACCTCGTGGCATACAACCTAACGACTCCTGCGTTATAGCCGCCCCTTTCTCTCTGTCTTTTGACTGCCTCGTGGAGGGAAGTTAAAGAACGGGGCTGTGAAGGCTGTAGACAGCAAGCCCCCACCCCGTAAGTCCTGTGTAGCCGTAGCGCGCCCTACTAACATAAGCCCGTCTCAACTAAATGTTGTGCGTCTCGACAGCACCAGTCGTGAATGGTAAGGGGCCATTCAAAACGTAGACAGATCTGCCTCTCAAACTGACTTTCCACTTTCAAAAAGTCGAGTAAAAAATAGAGCTCAGCAACAGTCGAAAGATCGTCTTTGGGCCAGACACTCTACCTCTCTCCCTCTCCCTTATGGTCGAGCCCTCGACACTATAATTTGGATGCCCTTCCTTAATTGAATGATTATCAAAGTCGAGTCAAATTCCGAGCTCATCAACTTCAAATTACGCCCCTGACTTACGTTCCACTTTCAAAGTCGAGTCCTTAAAATAAAGTCTCTACTTTATAAAAGTCGAGTCAAAAAAAAGCCCCTCGCTGATTTGAAAGCGAGCTAGGGGATGGGATTCATTCACTTGCATTCCTGCTAGCACTACAAAAGCTCCGGTCTTCACGCCCCTACGGAAGCACCCCGGGTTCGTAGAGTCGGGTTTCCCGTTTACCCACAACGGAGGACCCCACCAACAAGGCTGGCGGCCACGGTTCATAACGCACTCTTCGCACAACAGATCCACTTTGAAGTTGACTTATTCGCTCGGCCAATCGTCGGAATGTGTACGAGATACCATAAGGGCCCAATATCTCAATAGCACCCTTGTCTAAAGCTGAGAATGAGACTGAATATCCGAAACGAAGGAACGATCTGACTAGAAAGTCATTAAAAACTTGATCGAAGAACCAGCGTTTATTGAAGAAGCTATAGAGTCGATTAAAAAAAGTACTAGTTTGAAAGGCTCGTTGGAATTGATCCGCAACGGGATTGACATTATACGCTAGAGAAGCACCAGAAGTACTAAAGAGAATAGGTATGAGTTTAGTAATGGTTGGAGCCTCGGATTCGGCAAGAATCTCATTTTTTGGTAGTACGAAGGGGGAATTGGCCCAAAAATGGGATAGGGGTCAAGACCGGGCGCCGGCATTCAAGTGCCCCCCGAACCGCGCGAAATGGTCGCCTATTACACGGCTCACTAACTCTGCCTGGGGTGGGGGTACCTATTATTCGTCGGCGGTACGGCGCACGCAGGGCCTCGGTTTGCTACGTGGACTTCCTACAGAGTGCAATGGAACCCACTCCGCCGAGCAAAAAGGAAAGAACTACTTGCACTACATACTTCTAGAAGCAGGTGATCTTAAGAAAGGGACGAGCGGAGCGACGACGTGGTAGAGCAATTTATTATAGTAATTTCATTCTCCATTTCGACCCTTTAAGTAAGTTCTGGGCTCGCTCTAAATCTAAAGTAAAGAAATTCAGTCTATCAGGTCTGTCGTAGTTTTGTTCCCAAAGAAATGACTTCCTTATGAAGATATTTCGTAATTTCGACCCTTTAAGGCGGTCGGAGCGAATGAATAATGACGCGATCGCTCTAAATCTAAAGTAAAGTCTAGGGTATCAAAAGAGAGGCTCGACCTTAGGAGAGGAGAGAGGCTCCAAGTTATTTAAGGAGAGGGGGAAGGACTTATAGATTAGGAGATAGAGCTCGAGCGTAAGCGAGAGGGTATCATTAGATAGAGCTCGAGCGTAAGCGAGAGGGTATCATTAGATAGAGCTCGAGCGTAAGCGAGAGGGTATCATTAGATAGAGCTCGAGCGTAAGCGAGAGGGTATCATTAGATAGAGCTCGAGCGTATGCGAGAGGGCCGACGAAAGGGTATATAGGCAGCGCAATTAAGTTAGTATTTTTGGGAGATTGTAGAGCCCTATATTATGTTGTGTTTCTGGCTCGACTAATAAGGAGAGGGAGATAGTATGAGGCTTTGACCGAAATCCGGAGCCAGGCTGTTTCGTGACCCTAACCCTAGCAAGGCAATGTTTCGTGGTGGGGCAAATAAAAGCACTAGCGAGATGGGGGGATTTGTAAGGTTTGAAGATGTCGATAGGACCAGGGGCGGCTCCGTTCAAAAGATCAGATAACAAGATCGGAACCAAAAAGAAAGATAGCATAAGCAGTACGGTCACTCGGTACTCAACCAATAAGTGTTTTTTTGAGAGTGAGGCCAGGAACCGGACCGGATCAACCAACGTGCCGAACGCGTACAAAAGGAAGATTCTCGTCCACGTCGCTGTCGCTCGTCCCTTAGCTCTAAACATATTGGCTAAAAGCCCAGAGCCCAAGAGTAGAGCCGAACCGACCGCTCTTTCTCTATCTTTCCAAGAAGCAGGGAAGGAAAGGTCTAGATTGCGGCTTTGAAAGAACAAAAAGAAACGAACTAAAGAGCCAATGGTCTTTATTAGTCGTTCCAATTATTCACACTGAAGGAACTGGGGAAGGAAAAAGTTAATGGTTAAAGTGAGCTGTCCTTATTGTCTGCTTTCTAAAGAGTCTGATTTCACGTCTACACGTCGCTGCGCTCGTACCTTGATTCTATCCTTGAAGTCTGCTTTCCACGTCGCTGTCGCTCGTCCCTTCCTATGATATCTAGGCAATATACTGCAAAGGGCCATGGTGTGGTTTGGTTATGAAGCTCCGTCGGCGGCGCGTAGATCAAATGAGCATGCACTTGGAACTTGTGGCATCTCTGAAGAAAGTGGATACAATCCCTCTCCATCGTACAAGAGTCATATCCTACGCTCAGTCTTCTTTTGGCAAGCCTGTGCCCATTCATGTGTGGACCGCAGACTCCTTCATGCATCTGGATTAGAATCTCTTTGGCCTACCTTGAATCTAGACATTTCAACAGAATGTTGTTGGTTTACCTTATTATACAACCTATCCCCACAGATTACGAACTACATGGCTAGTCTCTTCATGCCGATCTCTCGGTCTAGCGTCGGGAGTGGTTGCTCTCTATCCTATGGGTACAGACTAGAGCGGCTGATTCAAGCGCATGAGTTCAGAGGATCAGTTGAACGTCTATAGATCGTGATCTTCATATGAAGTGGATGGAAGGGACCTTCTATAAACACAAGAAACGGTCTTGTGGACTTACAAAACGGATGGAGAACTTGCCAGTACACGCTGAGCCTCCTCTCAGAGGTACCTCTGAGAGGATTACGGGAATCGTGGTGCCGCCCAGGGGCGTGTAGGGGGGACCAATGCGCGGTCTATGTGCCTCAAGATTGAAGATTTGAAGTCAATCGTAAGGGCTCGTAAGTATTGGTTAAGTCTATCAGATCTTTCGTAGTTTTGTAGAATGGCTATTTGAACTTACTTATGAAGATATTTCGACGTAGGTATTATATGCCTAAATATGAATTCGTCTTTATGAGTCAAAAAGTAGCGGTTGGGATGGGACCAAAATCACATTCATTTCTCTACCAGATCGATCTTACTCACTCAGGGCTAAATAAAGCTCGTCGCTAGCGCTCTCATAGTCACTGCATTCGCTCTTCCCCTTTTCTTTAATCAAAAAATAAGCAACAACTATCGGACTTTCTCTCCGGCTCTGAACCAATGAGTCTTCAAAGATCCACTTCGCTTGGATCGAATCTATAGTATAGCTGACTTAGCTCGAGTAGTTTCATTCGTGTTCAGATATTAGTAGCGACAAGACCCAAAGTGCGGGGACAAGTCCGAGCAGCAAGCAGGTATTCCGAGCCGAACTGCCTCAACAGTCCCCTTGCTACTGTCCGGGAAGCATCAACCGCGGAGTGGGCTACTGGGGCGCTCGAGCATAGAGTAGAGAGAGAGACTGCTAGAAGCACTTTCACTTAGTCAATATGATAAGTGACAGCTATCCAGTACGACTCATGAGTTAAGTGAAACGAAAGCAGTTCTATTATAAGTCTTGCTCGTCGGTTCGAATCCTGCCTCTCCCACTTTAAGTAGACGTACGTGAGAAAGTAGGAGCTACAACTGACTATGACTATTGCTCTGCGTCAGCGAGTGGAATGAAGGAGCATATTGGACCCGCGGAGCTACATACGTTATGACAAATCAGAATTGGACTCCTCCTTGAACAGGTGGCTTGATCTAGATAGTGAGTTCTTCCTCCACGGTCTCTTGCTTCCCATTATAAGTGAGTGATATCCCATCCCGCCGCTCCTCTCAAAGATCGTGCTCTCCGAATTGAATAGGTCTAAAAGAAGATCATAGTTGAGAACGACTGCTTCAAGGGTAGGTCTTCGAGCCATCCCATTCAGACCTTACCGCGTAGTGGGCATCACTTGAGCACGGTGAGCAGGCACTTCCTTTCGCACTGGTGGCCAGTAGTCGCTCCCGTTGGAACTATAGCTAGTGACGTAAAGAACGAGAGTGACGAGCGAGTGGAGTGAACGAGCCAGAAGAGGAGCAGCTTAAGCATGGTGATAGAGACCTACCATATTAGTGTGACAGTAGCGCTGCTAAGGCAAAGGATTAACACATTCATTTCTCTTCCGTTAGTGGGTGTATTCCTAAGTAAGGTGTTCTGGCTGATGTCAGCATGCGGCTCGCTCAATCACTTCGGTTGTTGGGCCATTCAACTGTTGCTCCGCTCCACTTGTCCGCTCGCTCATTCCGCTACTTCTTCTAAAGTGTCAGATCCAGAGTCCCGCATCAACTTTCAGAGATCAGAATGAATCCAAAATCCCCTCGATGCTTCTAAAGCAAATTCTACTTCAACTGAAGCTCTTTCTGGCATCTGCCTACCGCCTGGGTCTGGCTTTCTGAGTGCATTTCTTTGATATGTGTTATCAGTTAGCTGACCCTTCTCGCCCTTGAAGTTTCAGATCGAGTAGGCTCCGTAAGAGAAGAGCTGGTAAGGAAGACCTCCCCACCCGTGATCGACCTCAGAATCAGAAATGGAGGTCGTGGGTTCGAGTCCTTCTATATCTATTTCTATTCCTTCTATATCTATTATCTATTTCTAGTAGTAGTCAAAGAAGTCAAAGAAGATTCGGAGCAAGGACCGGGGCTGGCTAGGAGTTGGGATGCTCTCGTCGACTGAGATAGTATAGGCAGTAGTGAATAGGATAGATAGTATAGGCAGTAGTGAATAGCTCAGGACGGGCGAGTTCAACTAAGCTTCTATGGTCAGAAGTGAGGATCGCCTGCCATGATAGGAGTGAGTCTGTGAAATTATCTTGCCTGCCATCGTGCGTGCCGTCCGAGTCTGCCAGCGAGACAGGTTCAGTAAGGTAAACTAAACCAAAGAACGCAGAACTGAACAATAGAATAGTGGTGGGCTTATTCAAAGGAGAGGCCTCCTTCTCCGGTTCTTGAGTTGAGGATGGGCCGGTGACTTTGCTCAGGAATGAGATTGGGAAGAAGCCCACGTAGCGGTGCTAGTGATAAGACGACAAGAGTGAAAGGACGCAGAGATGAGATGCGGGACAACTATATATTCAGAAACTAAGATAGGCCTGACTCCTAGCTCTTTTCGATAGAATCAGTGAGCTCGTCCACCTGCTCCCTCAAGAAAGAAAAGAAGAATGAAAGGTTCTCGTTCTCCGAAGAAGTGGGTAGCGCTATCTTTTCCTCCAACCTACTGAATGAATCTCCTTCGCTTTGCAGGGCTTGGTAGAATCACTCCCGATGCCTTTGGATAGATTCAATCCTAAGCTCAGACAAGCATAAGACGGTCAAAGGCGGAAAGAAACTCATCATCCATATCTCACTCACAAGGGAAGAAGCTTGATATTGTGCCATTCCGATAGTCCCAGGCATCAGTATTCAGTTTAGCTGTAGAGGAGCAAGCGAGAGCCTTTCTTTATTTAAGTCAAGAGGGAGAAGTGAAGGGGCGAAGTCTGATCCGAATATCAGAAGTGTACAGGCCACCCTCTTCCCCTCCTAAGGACAGACCAAGCAACTTCTATTCTGATTTATAAGGGGTGCAGACCGTCTCGAACTTAATCTTCCATCCTTGGCGGTCGGTACCCTTGGTGCTGGAGATTGAAGTTAGGCTGCTCGGCCTGGGTGATTGAACTGGCTTAGTCGCCCCTCCCCCGGATACTTTCAAGCATAGAATGAAGCGAGTGGGGAAGGGACCAAATCCAAGCTATGCCCTTAGTAAAGATATGAGAAGACCTCTGCCCTTTTCTCCGGAATGGGTGGGTCTGGCCCCATGCCATGGCTTTCAGTCTTATTCGGAATGTTCTCTTCACAGCAGCAGTTAGAGTCAAGTCAGGGGTACGAGTAGGCGGCAGAAGACAATGATTATAAGGTGGATCGCGGGATCTGAATTGATTATTTCTTTAAAGTGTCGATCTCGTACAGTTCTTCTTTCCTAATGAGGCCCCCACTAAGCAGAAGAACATCAATGCCTGCGTCCCCTACTAAGGACCTAATAGACCCTAAGGGCAGTCAATCTATCTTCAGTGGTGTGCGACCGTACCCAGACTCCATCCCTCCGCCTGGTGGCTTCGACAAGTAAGGTGAAAGGCGAGTGTGTGTGAGTTTCTTTACCAAGGAAAGGACAACTTCTTTAAAGTCAGTAAAGGAGTCAGGTTCCCAGACATAGCCTAGTCCAACTCTTAGGAAGGCTCAATTCATATCTCAATATCTTAACTTAATTAAAGGAGAAGGAGTGAATAGCCGGAATTCATTCTCATCACTCTCTTCTTCAAGTATATAATAGAGACTCTTAGATTAAGCTGCTCCACCTATCCTTGGAATGGTTACTCAACTAGGGAGACTTAAGGTACTTGGAATGATTAAATGGATCCACAGTCAAATAGGTCTACCTTCCACCCTGCCCTCTGAATCTAGCTATGATGCTCTTTTTATGCGCCCCGCCCCTAACCAGTAAGTAGCAGAGCTCACAATAGAGATTGCTATGCCGGTCTAGCCCTCTTACATGCTTGTCAAGCAAGTAAGATAACTAAGAACTGCTTCCACTCTATCGAAAGCGGCTTCCTAATTTCCATGTAAACCAATTCAATCCAACCCTTCGCAAGAAGCTAAGCCCACCTACGTCGGATAGAGTACTCTCCTCGCGCGCTCACACTACTTCAATAAAGAAAGATCAAAGTGTTCCATAGAGGGCGTCCGAGCAACTCAGATAGCTTTAGCAGGTGTGCTTATCTACAGAAAGAAAGGCATGCATGAGAAAGATCAGATTCTATGCGCTCCTACTTACTAGATCTCCTTTAGGCGAGCAAGGACAGATGCTTTGCGAGAACATCTTCTTTCTAAAAGAGCTCCGAGGCGGTCTCGTGCCTCTCCGGCACTTTCTCTTTTCAGTGATTCATTGTGTAGGTGCTCTCTTCTTAAGAAAGCATAGTCAACCGCTTCGCGCCTCTATCGGCAAGTGCTTGCTATTTCTTTTCTCATTCAAGTCATGTCGAAGTTATAGTCAGACGCAGAAAGAAAGTAGAGGCTATATCCCAGCCCAATTATGATCCCGGCTTCTCGCACTCCTAAGAAAGAGAACTAGAGCGACTCAGATAGAGAACCAGGCCTCGGAGTTGGAATAGAAGCCATTCAGTTCCCGCGCCCACACCATTGCCAGAGAAAGTCTCAAGCGCACCGTAGGCTAGTCTTCAATCTCGAACCGTAGAGTCAGGGCCTCCCTATTCTGAAAGTTTAAGTGACCGCGCCACTACCCTCTTGGAGAGTCTTCTTTTCTTTGAGTGTAAGGACTCCTCATTTATCGAGCTAATTTCATTAAGGTACGTGGTAACCCGGAGAAGAGATTCAAGTTGTGCTCTGCCCGTAAGGAGAGTTGTTTTATTTATGACTATCTTTCCTCAAATCCAACTGAAGCCGAGGACCACTTAGCACCACTCCGTCTACTGCTTCCACTTCTGAGTCTTCTTATTCTCCTGAGTAAGAACTCTCTCTTTCTTATTTATTCACCCCAGTCTTCACTCTACAGCAGAGGGATTTGATTCACTTTCCACATCAGCAGCTAGCGGACCTCTAGTTTGTTTTCCACAGTGATAATTTGGGATGAGCTACTAGACAGCACTCCACCCTCTGGAATATCTCTTAAGCGAGCGAGACGTGCCATGCTAGTATTCATCCGGGCTCCTACTTCTTTCTGTCGACTTCTCTATCTCTATGAAGAAGGGATTTCAGTCCTGCTCCTACTGACACTGGAAGTCCGTCACTCCAGTTATTCTCTCTCTTATGAGGACTCTGTTCTAAAGTAGTCCCGCGATGTTCTCATAGCTTGAGTGCGTTCGCTTCTCTAATTCTGATCCTCAGTACACAGCCTATCATTCTCCCATGGTACCGTAGCAACCGTTTTGTGAAGCTGGTTCAGTTGGTTCTGAGCTCAGAAAGGTACGAATATGATTCTCTTTCATTTGCTGCTTCTAGTCTTTGTCATATAGATGCAATCCATTTTATGATCTGAAATTAGTGCTTTTGAAGGTAGCCTGGTTTACTCATTTATTCCCGAATGCTTGCCTGGTTTAGTCAAATGGATAAGCTTCACTCTTTAAGTTCCATATGATATAGGAATTACAGGAATTACGCCAGCGAACTCTTTTTCTATACTATAATAGATTCACTCGCACCAGCAGCAGTTGACTAAAAGAATGAAAGCGGACCCGACCGTGAATGACATTGCTTAATGAAGCGGTCGGTAACATATGCTTATGCAGAGAAGGCATCCCTTGGTAGCTGCGTGAGCTCAACTCTAGCGACCATTCACTCTTTCAAGAAAGAAGAAGTTCAGAGACCCTTCTCCTCGTTCAGTCCAGCGCTTAGGGTTTGAGCAAGAAGAGGCCCAATAGGAGTCTCTAACCCATTTCCCCACCACTGCTGAGTTCTAGGCTCTTTTCATTCATTGATCGATTGTCCGATGCTGTAATAGTAGTGAATGGGAATCTACGGAAGAAGTGAAGTCTTGCTTTAGGATCAAGAACCCTCTTTGAATTCAGGATACTTATGGGTTCTATGGACTGATTCGGATATCTTTTAATGGAAAGATTCTGGAAAGATTAATAGAGAGAAAGAAAATAGTAAATCGATTGCGAAGGCAATGACGCCTATGCCTTCAACTTACCTAGTGGGCCCTTGCATGCTTGAACTTGAATCATGTCCAAGATTAAACACTCTATTCTAATAGAGATAGAGATTTCGTTATGGTATGAAATGTGTCTTTCTTTGGCAAAAGAATAAGTTAAAGAGCAGCGCATGCGGACTGGAATGCCCATATCTAGCAGGTTCAAAATGAATTAGCTAATATACACTCCATCTAACGTCCTTCTCTTTCACATTCTTGCCTTCTTGATAAAAGGGTAAGTCAAGTCTGATTTGGTTGGTTGTCCAATCTTATGCAACTGGATCCAATATAGTATTAGAACTGATATGGACTAATGGGATCTCGTAAAATGGGCTTCTATCCCAAAGGTTGACTATAGTAGAGTAGGATGATTAGTGCTTGCTTGGTAGGCGCAAAGGTACGATAGGGAATGAAAGACTACTCGGACAAAGGAATAGAGAGAGAAAGGTCAGTTGAGAATGGGCTTAGATCATCATCATTTAAAGGGGATTCTATACATTGATTAGTTTTGTGAGGGCTCCTTAGCTCCAAATAGTAAAGTAAGCCAAGCCCTTTAAAGAGAGACCTTGGAAGAGTCTAGCAGAACCTTGCCAGTGAGAAAGTTCTTCAAAGAGCGAAGATGTATGAGGGGTACCTGTCGCTGCTTATTTCCATGCAGCAATAAAGCCGGGACTGCATAACATAATCATTAGAATCTCTGCTCCCCAGTAGTCAGAGGCAGTAAACTCCTGCTTTCCACTACAGCTAGCAGAACAAGTCCACATACACGAGAAGGCGGCCCTGTCTACAGACCAAGATCCCCATCAGTAGTCATATCCTGGTCTTTCTAGCTACGATCTATCAACTGGGTTCACATCGATCATTCTCAGATCGCGCCATGCCTTTCCGTGATACCAGTGGATCGGCAGGCCTTTCTACTCACTAATTGAAATTCCAGAGAATGTCAGATATCCGAGATGCTCCAAAGAGGCTCAGGGCTCCCATGTCATTTAGCTGCCTCAACCTCTTCCTCTGTGCCATAGCATAGATCGTCCCAGCGGTCTAGTTCCACTTGGACTCTATCTAAACTGAGGACTCCTTTTATTAAAAAGAGGATCAATCTCGCTTACTGAGAAGCCCTTCTCCATTGCTACTCTTCTTCTTTTCCAGGAAGCGGACCTAGCTAGTAGGTGGATTGGATCCGCCCGGACGCTCCAATACATTAAGGTGCACTATCATTGAAGGGTCTCAGTAATTATAAGACAAGGGTACTCTGACAAGGCTCACTGAACCCACTGCTTCTCTTATTGAATGTGCCTATCAGTATTCCTGCTGCCATAGCTGATATCAACTGCCAGTCTGACAAGCATCATTATAGTGAAGCCATCTCACTCTATCTATAGCAAGTCACTCTGTCCTGGCAACTCAGTGAGAGAACCATTTCTCTGCAGCCCCCTTTTAAGACGGAGTCTAGTAGCTCGGTTCCGGCTTCGAATTCAGGTTCAAGCTCATATTCTTGTGTTGGAGACTTGAATGCCAATGGTCTTGCACCGCACCGTTCAGTTGGATTAGATTAGCCGCGAAGCACTTCACTCGCCAAGTAAAGGAGAGAGAAAGAATTGAACTTCAGACACGATCGAGGGAATCGAAGACCTTGGCTTATGAATCAAAAAAGCTCCCTTCCTTTCCGTCAGCTTTCCTCCCCTTCGAACTGACCCTTCCACTGAGCCCGAAGCTAGATTCGAAGCAGACTGGTATGGACGACTGAATTGAGTTCTATGGCATCCGCAGAATGGGATCTGGGGAATGAAAGTAGGAGATCCTTTTGACTTATAATTATAAAGAAAGGAATGCTGCACCAGCTAAACGAAAGGTTGATTGGCTACGTCCGATACGGATTCATTAGATTCGCTTTGCGGAACCCTCTTCATTATCTTATCTCGATACTAAACCAAAAGCAGAGCTAAGCCGACCTTAATTAGCGTCTCCCAATCGAGAGTCCTCGCCGGTTCAAGTGATGTGAGTGCCGACCGAAGCAACCCGATTTCTTTGGTAGATCCGCGTCATTACATTCGCTACTAGCGCCCTTATTCTTGAATAATAATTAATTGATTCTCATCTCTTTTCCCTTTTCTGACAATGGGCGGATCCCACCTTTCTCGCAATAGCAAGGGTCGCGCCCTCTAGGAAAAGAAAGAATGAAAAGAAGAGGCAGTTGGTGAACCATTAGAGCACGCACTATAGCACCATGCGCCAGGAAAATCTCTCTCTCTGATCCTGGGAAGAGAAGATGCACATTCACTCAATGGTGCCGGACTTTATCGACTAAAGACCGATGACAGGAATGAATCGACGCCAGACCTCTTCGTTCAGTAGTCGCTCCTAAACGTGGACTTCAGATCACAAATCAATAAATTGCTATTCATGAACACGAATGGAACTCTCACTGAGAAGAGAGAGTAGAGATAATAAGAATTATCAACGATAGCAATTGTGATTATTCTTACTCTCTCACTCTGACTACGGGGCCTATATAGAGATTCTTGGCAGGAGCGAGCAATGAACCAGAACCAGAGTTCATCGCTCCAACTTTATTTAAGCCAAGTACATTATTTTAGGAACGAGTGAAGCGAAGTGAATGAATCGAGCGAACGGGCGAGTGAGAAAATAAGAGAAGAGCTCCTTGAGTAATGTATTCGTACGGGACTTGTTCACTTATCATTGAAAGAAAGAACTATGATTATCTTATCATATCAAGACAGACTCCGTCGGTGACAAGAAAGACTGAGAAATGCTGCAAGTCCCTCTCTCTACGCCTACCCTTCTCCTTCGCTCCTTTACAACCGCTTCCCCCCGCCCTAGAATTGCTAGCCGGATTATAGCCACAGAGTCACCGAAATCACCGACTCATAGTTGAGGACCGGACTTGCCTAGACGTGCTAATGACTGGGACTTGTCCCTAGTGATTGGGACTGGTCTCTAGCTTGTAACTAATGGGACGGATTTATGCTGCCTGGGACGGAGAGGAATTAGATATGGGACGGGGTGTGGGGTACGAGGCCGGGGACCATGTCATTGGGACGGGGTGTGGGGTACAGAGCCATGAACTACTTACGTCCAAACCAGAGCGATTATCATATCATGCCAGGAGGAATGCTTCCCATTCATGACAAAGAGTCTTCCCGCTCATGCCGGGCCTACCGGCCTACCTCTCATGTCGCTCCGCACCTTCCTACTGAACTACTCGTGCAAGGACCAGACACAGAAGCTATGATAAGTTTAGTTGATGCACCTATGCCATCTAGCATTATATTAGGTTAGGTCTGAATAGCTAGTCAGTTAGCTAACCTTTCACCTATGGCTTCTCCAGCAAATACAGAATTTAATAGTCAGTAGTGTGTAACCAACTAAAGCGCCAATGCAGGGCTATTAAGAAGTCAATGCCCCTCCTGGGTATCTTTGATTCTTCCGTCTGTGTGTGGGTATAAAGATCTTAAGCCTTCTCTACTTTATCATACTAGGACATTCCCCTTCGCCAGCATCATCTCCTGACATCGGACACTCCAGCATAGGTGGGCTGCTTTGATCGTGCTCTGACTCTTGCCTATGGCTTACTATGGTTCGGCGGATAAAGTGTAAATTGGACCAGAACTCTCTTTTGAACAGAAGTTAGAAGCTTCACTAGGTCAGCGCGTTTCCAAGTCACCTACTACCTGGCTAAGACCTCCTATTTGCCTTGCTCTGGCAAAGCTTCCTCCATACCCTTGTAGCTCTTGATGCGTACAGGCTCATCTCATAATCAAATGAAAAGGTGGAGTCCTAGCTCTTTCCCCTTGCTCTTCTATTACATTCTATATGAATTAGTAGAGAGAAGCATAGTTGGAGGAGTGACTGGAGAATAAGGGGTAGAAGAAAACATTGATTAGAGCTCCAGAAGCGATTCACTGCCAAGTCAGTCCAGATTCAATTTAAGCCAAGTCCAGAGCGAGGGAAGCTGGAATGAGATGAATCACTTTATTTAAACCCGTTACGAAGTTGGAGCGATCACTTGATTTGATTTTCTTTAAGCCAAGTCCAGTCGAGCCTCTTCGCCCCTCTCCTTATCAGTCGAGCATATCTCTATCTAAATATAAGTCCTTCCCCCTCTCGCATTCGCTCGAGCCTATCCTATCTATAAATCCTTCTCCCTCTCCCGTTGGTCGAGCGCTAACGCCCCTTGAGCTTCTCTGCCGCCAATGGGATACCCAAGTACCAAAACGGCATAGATCCCCTGGGTATCTGAGTCAGAGCTTGTATCTCTTCCAGACCACCGATACCCTATGTGTATAGTGTAGACTTCAGCACATTCACACTGAACTTAGCCTTGAAGCAAACTCGTGCGTCTCTGCAAAAGGATGCCAACCGACGTCCCCTCTGGACAAGAGTAGCAAGTCGTCCGCAAACGCGTGTGACCTTCAGGAGTCCTGGATGGTAGTTGAAGTCCGGAACCCCTGTTTTCAGTCTGAGCAGTCTAGAGAAAGATTCAAGGCATAAAACAAATAGGAGTGGGTAGCCCTGCCTCAGGCCTCTCCCACCCTGATCCATACAGACTACCATTTATCATGACAGAATAGGACGCCGTAGTCACACATTGCATCACCCATCCAACAAACCTATCACCCCAGAAGGACTATATGCAATAAATCCCAACTCATTGAATCATAGGCCTTCCTGAGCTTTAATCATACACCTACCTTGGAGACGCCCTCTTCCTGTTATAATGCGTAATTACTGTGCCAAATGGATGTTGTTAGACATACAACGCCCTCCAATAAAAGCAGTCAGTGCTGGAAGATAATCTAATACGGTAGAGCTCGCAATGATCTTGGATATCACTTTATAGAACACGTTACAGCACGATATAGGTCTGAAATCCTCGACCCCTTGAGCATGACTAGATTTAGGTAGGAGCACCAACACAGTATGGTTAACCTGTTTTAACAGCGATGCATTGCAAAGAAACTCTTGGACTGCCTCAACAAAATCTGCACCACCCATGCCTGCTTGAAGAAACAAGCTTCATACCCAGTTTGTGGTGATTTCTCATCTCCAATGCTGTATAAAGCTTTTTTGACTGAGAGCTCTTTCTTTTTTGTTTTGATCGGCAAATCAATATAAATTCATTCATCAAAAGAAAACGTCCTCATGGAGAACCAGTTACAATCACACACACTCCAATGAAAAGCTCTCTATCTCTCAAACTACATGCTCCCCAAGTATCCATCGTTCATACATCACTTGAACTGAACTTCCGGATACAATACAAACATGATTTGATACACCTTTCATCTTATGAATTAAGCATTCCGGATTACAAATCATACCCTCTGTGACGGGCATTCCAAAGGTGCCGTGCAGGCCAGTTTCTTCGCCCGGTTCCTCGTCCCCGAGCTTCCTTGATCATCCATTTCAATGCACTTATCAAAGTCGTCATGCGACGTGTAATACTCATCCAATCTCTAATGCGGTCCCATACATACCTGCTGATGTCACACGCAAAGAATACATGATCCAGCGTTTCCAGCTCCTTACTACAAAGATCACACATCCCAGTTGTCTCTAGGAAGGTTATGCAATGCAGTCTCTAGTGAGCAATCTTCCCCTCGCTCCAAGCCATAGAGTCAAGGAGTGTTTCGGCGGAAGAGCTCCAGATCAGCTTCATATATACATACCTCCTTCCTCCCTTTCCTTCGGAAGAACAGAACTCATATGCCTTCGTGGCACATAAGGTAGTACCGGAACCCCAGCTGGACATCAATTGGATTGCTGCACTAACCGAACCTGAAGAGGCTACGATGTGATTCCGGATCCCAGCTAGCTTCTTGAGCAGCGATGAGTTTTCCTTCCGTAGTTGTCATTCCCATACTGATTGGTTTCTGAGGTATACTGAATTTACCCATTTGACCCATAGTGTATCAGCCTTTGCATGTATATTCCACAATATCTTTGACAAGAGGGCTTGGTTCCAGCACCTTGAGTCTCTCAGATCTAATCCACCCTCCTCCTTGGGCTTGGGTAAGGGAAAGGAACGTTGCCACGATTTCCTCGATCCCCAACCAAAGGAAGAGTCTACATAGTCTGTTGATTTTGGTAAGCATAGTAGCTGGAATCGGAAAGATAGACAACCATAAGCATGGAACTCCCTGGAGAACAGCTCGAATCAGTTCCGCTCTGGCCGCATATGATAGTGTTTTACCGGTTGATAAGGCTTGCTATCCTATCCGGGGCGTAGTGCATGACTTTAAGCTTAGCTGCAGCAAGGGGCGTTAGCGCTCGACCAACGGGAGTGGAGCGACGTAGGCCAGACCCGACCCGCGATGATCTATATCTTTAGTGAGTGGGCTCATAAAACGACGTCAAGTCTACGAACTCTGGACATCAAGTTAGTGAAATAAAGTGAATCGCCGATGTTAGTCAGTGGGCTCAGATGTAGCCCGTGACGTATACAGATCACTTCGCTACAAGACCCGTTCCACAGAGTACTCTCCTTTCAAGCGTCAATGCCACTGATGGATATGAGTGCGCTGGCCCTCTTCCTCTTCTCCGGCTCTGGTGAGCTAATTAAGACCTCTTCAAGGTTAGGGTCAAAAGAACCAAGACCTGACCCCCCTCTCTTTTGCATTGATTGTATCGGTTGGAAGCATCTGAACGAAGAACTACTCAACGCGGGAATGCATGCGCTCCGTCGACCACTATCCCAGAGTAAAACAGCACTAGATATAAGTCATCTTCTTTTTCCTCTGATTCGGAGCTTGACAAGTACAACTGATTCTGCTGCGAAGTAAGCAGCATTCATAGCATGGAGAGCCGGCGAAGGGCAGGTAGAAGGCGATCGCTCAATTGCAACCATACTAGTTTCTTTGCCTTGATCCACCCTCTTTCACCGGAATTGAAGATGTATGTGAAGCAACTTCCTCAACGGAACTGAGACTAGAGACTGAAGCTCGGGATCTACGAGTGATAGGGATTCGAATCTAAGAGCTGTTACGGAAAGCACGCTACGCACCTCTGAGTCCTCATCTCGGCGTCGTTATCCTCGCACCTTGCCTTGAAAACCTCTCTTTTTCTTTTGTTGAATGCGTGTATTTCCTCGTCTGCACACGAAGCGGATGCTTTTAAAGTAAAGATAAGAGGAAGCCTGCCTCCCACTGAATCTTTTCTAGAAAGAGAACAGGCTTCAAGAACCTAAGTTGGCCTCTAGCCGGATCCCACCTTCTACACCGAGTCCCTTCACTCTTTTTCTTTTCATGGATTATTGAGGGAGGGATTCTTGAGTACTCTTGCCCTTTCTCCTGGCCCTGGCTGCGCAAACCAGTCCATTTCATTTGCCTTTGAAGCATAGAAGGCCCGGCAATGGTAGTTCACTCCCTCAACAGCACCATTTGATTCCTTCTGCTCAAGAGGGAACCGATTCAGGCCTGCTCTTCTCTCGCCACTCCTTATAGGTTGAATGATTGACTACCGCTACGTGGGCCATCGACAGGAGGAGCAGACCACCTCGGATACCAAACCATAACCATAGCTCAAGCCTCCGTACCTAACCTTTCTCTCCATCGGTGCTCTCGTTGACTAGATTGATCTTTAGTTAAAAAAAGACCCAATCATAGCATTCCAACTAGCGTCTCCGCGTCGTCGGTCCCGGCTTAAAGAACTCGTCTGACGCTTCAGGGTGAGTTCCCGCTCCTGCTCATTGGTCTCAAGTGTAGGGGGTGGGGTCCGTCTGTCCTTCCTTCCGAGTGCTACTTAGCACGAGAGTCTCATAGTCACTAGTCTAAAGCTCTTCTTTGCTCTACGTCACTAGCGTTCGGGGCTGCGACACGGGATAAAATGGAAGCTCCTCTCTTACATTCATTAGGTGAGGTGTCGGCTAAACGCTACGTCGCTCCTCTTAAATAGAGCCCCAACCATAATTCTTAGTAGAGAAGGAATGCTATATGGGAAGCACATAGAGATATGAGCTATATGGGAGGTCTCTCTTTGTACTCTCTCTCGTTCTCAATCGGTGAAGTGAATGTCTATCAATAGATAGGGTTCGCGAATCTGACTCAACGGCTCCTCTTGCGGGAAGCGGACCTGACCTAGATGTAGAAGTGGAGGAGCGGAGCATAGAAAAGAGTTCTTGGCTGATATGAGATCCATAGTTCTCCGCGGATCGGATCCAGTTGGAGAATCAGAAAGTGAGATGGATGCCCCCTTCAATGCAATGCAGGCGGAGAGGAGCCAAACCAATCCTTGGACCGGCATGCGAGGGACGAACGGAACGAAGTGGAGGAGCGAACAATTAGTGACGCACGACCACTTGCATCTAAGCTCGATGCTCGTACCGACATCAAATCAGCCCTTTCGCTCCGCCCCTTTGAGAGCCTATCCATATATCTTATCTATATATGGACCTTCGTCAGTAAGCAAAGCATTAAAAGAAGCATGGCCCGTTTGAGTGATTCTGCGAGAAAGGAGCTTTCTTCCAATGAGTAAGATCAACCGATTGGGTTTCGGTCCACTAGCCTGGGAGGCGAGGACCACTGGGCCCACCCTTTCCTTTAAAGTCAAGCTGCGTGCTTTAGTTCATTCCCATAAAAGGAAGGCACTCTTCCGATCCCTTGTACAATCTCTTCGCGACTGTCCCTATTCATTCTCGGCATTGGTTCAACCGGTCAGCCAGCCAATGAATCATAGCCTTTCCTAAGTTTGAGACTTTGGGGTGGAGGCCTCTGAGTTGTCCCTTACCGTACTCTACCGAAGAGGCGAGAGGGTTCGCACTCCCATTAAGTCATTCAGCCTTCTATTAGACCTCTAGGAATTGACTCTCCACTTCCGGATCTGGGAAAAACTTCTCAGCGGGCAGTTATAAATGGGCTGCCTTCAGTTGTGGAATTTCTCACCTTGCTGTCTTTTCTTTTCTTTCTACTTTCACTTCTGAGCTATCACTTCTTCAGTCCCTGCTCAGCGCAAGCGTACGGGAATAGTGTTTTTAGCTCCCAATCTTAATGGGGGAGGAAAGCATACTTCTTGCTGGACTTATCCGTGGAGCTTCCAAGACTGACTCTGGTCGGCAGTTCAGCAGCCAGATCTGGGCAGAGGTTGAATTGCTTACAAGAGAATGACCCCACATATATGTAATATGGGATGGAGGCGCGTTCCCCACGGAGCCCATACTTATCTGCCTTTCACTCATAGCACACTTTCGGATTGGACTGGACGAAGCAAGAATGAGAAGTGCTTCCCACTCCTCTTTGTTTATAGTCTCCCTAATGACATTGACGCGACATCCACTCTTTCTTTCTTTGAGCTTCTTCGCTCCTTGGCTTGCTGCAAATGTATGAATTTGGAGGGTGCGTCAAAAGGGGTTCTTATTCAAGAGGGCAACTTCTCTGGACATAGCTTTCTTAAGCCAGCCGGCATCTTTCATTGCTTGAAGAAGCAGGTGCCTAGGAAGTCTGATTCTCATGGGTCCAAGTCCACCTTTCATTTAAGGATTGGGCTTTCTTTCTTCAGTGGACTCGGGTAGTCCCTTTTCACTATAATAAGTATAGGTCGATCGGATTTGATTGATCCGGGTCAGTTAGCTAGCTCCCAGTGTGCTACTGACAAGTGCTCATCTGTTGTTCGGTCAACCCATGCTCTCAAGTATATGATGTTATTGCGCTGCGCTTTAGCATACCAATCATCTCGACAATTGACACTAAGGTTCCTACGTGTGCTACAGGCTCTTCACTACATTGTATGAGAAAGAAAAGGGGAAATAGTTGAGATTGATACTTTCAAGCTGGACTCTCTGGCATTCTCATTCCATCTCATCTGTTGAATACCATGCCTTGAACTATTCGACTCTCTATCTCTTCTTCCTATCTTATTGGGAAACCACCAAACCAATAGAATAGTAGAGTAGTTCAAAGTATAGTCTAATAGTGTATTTGTTCTGAATGTGGGAGAAGTCTGATAGGCTATGAGGGAAGGTGGAATGGTTGAAAGTGGTCTGCTGAAGGTTGAATTGAATGGTTGAAAGCAAACCAAACGGGTGAGCAATGCAAAGAGTACAGTGAGAAGGGGACGGTTGTGATGTGTGGAGAAGGTGGATTAGGGAATCGTTGTCCTATGTTATGAGGAGTGCCTGTGTCTTCACTACTGTGGATCAGTGCATGTATGGTTCTCAGCACCTGCCTGGCACTATAGCTTCCTAGGTCTTTTACTTCCTTTCGTTCGCTCCTTTCTTCACTCCGACATCTGTGATCGCTGTTCGGTACAGAGTTTGAGTTCTGTCTCGCACTCCCTACTGCATCCCTTCTTTCTCTTCCTGCTCTCGTCCAGTCTGATAAATTGCCATCGCAGGCACTGATTATCGTCCCGCTCCACACCTTTAGCAGGCAGAGTGAGCTCTACTATATGATTGATAAAGAAAAGAAAGTCAATTAATCTAAATCTAATACAAGAGCTAGAGCATCTGAAGCTCAAAAAAAAGAATAGATCGGACAAGGAGATTCCGCTTTAGCTTCTATTCCAGATTTGATGCTCATACGAGGAGACATAGTCCTTTCTTCTTTCTTCCTTTTTTGATGTAAGTATAGGGTAAGACTGAAGTCCCCTTTGCCATAACCATCACACTACGAAGGGGGCCCGCCCATACTGATTCAGATCACCGGGGCTAGTGGATAAGCGTAGAAGCGAGGGGCGAATGCAACGGCGAATAAAGACGGGTGTTCCGCGTGCCGAAAGCTTTAGAAAGCATCAAGGCTACATTATCTTATGTGTGTGTAGGTTCCATCCTTTAGGTCTTAGAGTCTGGTTCCCTTTTCTTTTAAGAGAGGAGAGTGCCAGGAATAAATTTGACTCTCACTAGGGCACGGGAGGTCCGGTCTCCTAGAAGACAGAGGCAAAAGATCCTAATTCAAGAAGCTTGGCAGGAAATGGAAAAAGGCCCGGGCAGAAGCGAGTGCAACTCCGTAGCTTGGAGCGAAGTTGGTTCACTAGCTGGAGCGAGGTAAGACCCGACCAGTAGGAGTAGGCGGGCGACGCTTAGCCCCTCCGCCCTGGAACATGTGTTGGAGCGACTGATTCACTAAGCCAAGTCCTATGGTCTTGTTCTCTTATTTCTTTCTCTTTCTTATTGAAAGATTCAGCATTTTCTTTTCTTTATTTATCTCTGTACTGTTGTCAACTCGGATAGCGCGAAGTCAAAGGTTTAGAGGCGAGAAGAGGGAAGGAACTCGGAGATCGGGCTACGCGTGATAGTAGGCTAGCCGGATTATGCTTCTCACTCTATCCGATCGAGGCGGCCAGTTGCTTCGGAGGGGTGCGGGCTTAGCTTTTCGTGGATCCGATCTCTTTGTATGGGATTGGAGGAGGCTGGAACTGGAGCGTTCACTTCGCTCCATGCGTTCCAACTCGCTCATTTGGGCGTGCTTATACGAACTTGATTTAACTTAACTGAATTTGCTCCATGAGCTGGACTTGGCTGGAGCTCCGTGAATGGAAAAGCGAGGATGAACTCATTTCTGAGCCCACTGACTATCTTTAATCGCGATTCATTTATCAGAACCAATGAGCCGGCTCTCTTTCCCAACCTCAGGATTGTGTGAATCGGATAAGAAAGATAGGCGGGCGAGTAGATATTAGGTGCTGTGCTCTCCGAGTTGACAACAGATAGAAGAAATGGCTCATATTCCAGTCAGAGTTCACTCATTGTAGGCTCCTTCTGGGAAAATAGCTTGATCGCAGGTATGGACGCAGATAGAAGAATGAATGAAATGAGTGAATCATCCGTTTGTTATAATCAGATCTCTCCTATCTCTCGATTCTGTTTTGTTCATATTGATCTTTCTATTTCAAATATTTTCTATTTATGGCTTCATTTGCTTCCTATAGATCTTCGTTTGGCTTAATCCGCCATCAAGTTCATGGGTCCAAGAAATTTTTCACTAAGATTAGATCCATGGGTTCGATTCCAATTATGCCCACGTAGCCAGAAGTGAAGATGAAGAGTGAAATTGAAGTTCAGAAAGTTATGATTCAGAGTAAACTATGGAAGCAACGATTGCTCTGAAACGAAGCGAAGGAAGCTCTGAGTAAATGAATGAAAGTGAAACGATTCATTAGTAGTTAGTAGTTGGAGCTGACTACTATATATCTCTCGTGGTGCTGGCCTTGCCTTGGTGCTGGGGTGGCCTTGCCTTGGTGTTGGTGCTAGCCTTCCTTGTCTGTGATGCTGTCCTGCTTCGCTCTCCTTGCCTTGCCTTAGCCTGAATGTTGCTAGAACTGGCTCTATGGGCCCTGGCTTCTAGGAGCCTTCTGGAATGCTTAAGTCGGAGTACTTAGCGGGCTTTAATCAAGCTTCTTACCTCGCTCCAACTTATGAATGAGTAGTTGGTTGTCTCTATTTAAAGATAACATTTCGGATGCTAGAACAGGGATGGTGTAGTAAGCCGTACCATTTCTCCGTGGCAGTTAGCAGAGGTGGAACTTAGTGACGAACGAAAGGTTAATCCGCACCTTTCATTTCAGTCGCCCCTCAGTCTGCTTGTCCTCTTAAGGGCGGGCACTCCATTCTTTCTGTCGAGCATCTACTTCGATCCGCCCTCCCTGACTGGGCGTACTCTACCTGCTGATGAGCCTGAACTCGAAGACGGGGACTATTAGCTCAATTATAGTCGACTAGTCCTTCCCAAGCTTCCCGAAGTATGCCTTCCGGGTCTGCTGAGAGATGTCGAGGTCGCATGGCTCTCTTCACAGGACGTCTACTTCTACGTCACTGGGATACAATATCTTTACAGTCGACGGGTTGGTGTGTGACTTCGGCTCCGCACCTAGTGTCCACCGCGCACCTAGGGCTCTCTTTCAAGTATCCATTCTTGATCCCGAGCAATAACGGGGCTAACAAGCCCTGGCAGACCACATCTGCTTTTTAAGCGCTCAGATCACATGGGCTGGCGGGCTGGCAGATGAAAGGCTAAGAGCAGAACCAACGCTCCATTCCACTAAGGAAAGCATGCCTAGGTAGAACCGGACCTATACTATAATTCCTCTTCGCTTTCTACTATTCTTCATGGCACACGGATAAATTCTGTCTGCTTGATTTCACATCGCCTCGTCGAGCTAACTGTCCAAGATCTGCTGAATGAAGCCCGCTCGTTGCACTTCGGATCCTTCCAGCAACATTCCATTAGATTAGAAAGCTACCTCAATTCAATCATCCTTCCAGCACCATTACATTAGCTAAGAACCTCAATTCAATGGCTTCCGTTCGTAAACGAATGTTTATAAACAATATTGTTCGTAAACAGATGTATATAAACGAGAGTTCTTGAACGCTAGTTTTGACCTCGAGGCGCTCTTATGAATGAGTAGTTGTCGCTCGTTCCTCCCAATGTCAGTTGGAGTTGGCTAACTTGTCGTCTATAGTAGGAGTTCCTCGGGCTTGCTGTTCGTGATCGCGTCGTTTGATCGACGGTTCTTGGTTGCGTAGTTTGATGGAGAGTTCCCATCGTGCCAACTCTATTTATCTTATCTTATGCTCAGTTCATAGCCAGGAGTGGAGTCTACTTAGATATAGATACTTACGATGTGAGCTTGCGAAGCGAAGAAGTGTCGTCGATTAACTCTGGAATGAAATGAGGTAAGACCCGATCAGGGGCTAAGAATCAGATGAAAACGAAGAGATCTAAGGCCACGAGGCTTGTTCAGATGAAAACTCATCAGAGAAGCTATTCGAAGGCGATCAAGGCTGCTACGACAGATCAAATAGGAGATCGAAGTGCGATCAAGGCTGCTACGACAGATCAAATAGGAGATCGAAGTGCGATCAAGGCTGCTACGACTGGGATGAAAACAAACTATCCAATATCTATACAATGATAGCTGCTACTCAAATCATGCTATGAAAAACTAGGAGAGCAATCCAATGCTCGCGATGGATCAAGCTACTGTTGTAAACTAATCGAATGACTCAACTATGAGTAGAGGATCGCAGCTATCTCCGTTCTCCTTTGCGCATAGCTGTCTTTCTTGGACTTCATCTCCCCTACTCTCTCTGCTACTGTAGTGCTTGATTCGCCTTCTCCCTAGCTCGCTACTATATGTTTGGCACGGGTGGCTAACTAATCCATTTGAGTCAGGCTAGCTTGCAATAATGAAGATAAGCCTCTATAGGTCTGTCTGTAGAAGGCAGGGATGCTCTGACTCGCTAGATGTAATCCCGGGCAGGCCCTAATCCCGAAGAGAGAGATAGGAGAGATCTGATTATAAGAAACGGTCGCCCCTCAATATGATCTGAGGTGGGACCATACCATTCCTCTCTTGGCACGACCGCAGTTCCTTCAACCGATGTGGGATCGGAACCAACCGTCTGGTACTGTCCAGTCTTACTAATGCTATCGGAGCCTCTTCGCAGCTGCCAATGCAATCTCAGCCTCTGACTGATGGGAACTACATTGACCGATCTCACTCTCTTAAGATAGACATAACGCCAAGTCCAGTAGAAGTAGCCATCCGAGGAACCTCCCTGCGTCACTCTCGTTCGCTCCTCAGCTCCGATTGATAGGCTTGGCCTCTCCTCTCTTCTGCCTGGGCAAAGCTATCTGCTCCCCCACCCATACTATCCGTCCCACCGATGAATGCTTACTCCTATGACTAACGGAGGAGTGCTCCTCGACCTGAGGTGATGAGGGATTCCTCCTATGTGTCCTTCCTACTGATGAGTGCTTCCTCCTATACTCTCTCCTTCTTCTTTTCTTCGGGGAAGCCCTCCTATTGGCGAACTCCCCATGTAAATTAAGCTCATTTGGATCGCGAGGACGCAAAGAGCTCTCCATGAGCTGGACTTGGCTTAAATCAAGTTAATCGGTACTGTTAGAGATATGGGCTCAGAAGTGTCGCCCGAGAAAGTGGTTTCAAGGTCGTAGGCAGTGGGCATCGCACGCAGAACTTGATCTTCGCTAGCTCGCCCGTGATTCACTTTATTGAAGCGCTCCGCGAATTCCTTTGCGACACGGGCCATCATATCATAGAATAAAGCTCGTCGTTATTCACTTCATTGCCCAACTAAATCTATCTATCTATATAAATCTATACCCACCCTCCGCCCTGACCCATTCACTTGATACAATTTCTCTACCAGATGAGCTGCTTCCGGCGACACTGTCGTTTGTTCGTCGTTTTCTGATTTAAGTGTACGAGCGAGTGAAACGATTCATTTCATTCCATTCATTTCAATTTCAGTTCAAGTTCTGTTTCTGTTTCATTCTTTTCTATAATTGATATATCAGATCTTTCTCTTCAGTTCTGAATGAATGAAAGCGATTGAAAGTTAAATTAAGTTTATGGTTCGGTCAGGATGGTGAAAGGCACTGACTGGCAAGTAGAAGTATTAAAGCTTGGAAGTTCAATTCAGATTCGAAATGCACTGATCTATGATTCGAAATGAAGAAAGAACATTGGATTGCTCAATTGGTCTCGAGAATCGGATAGATGGATCTGACCTCGCATCCTGTCCCGAGCCCTAGCCAGGCATTCAAGGCATTGCATTCTTTCCCGAGCCCCGTTCCCTGCATAACATATCTGTCCATCAGCTAGCATGGTTGTAGCCTCCGTCCTCGCATCCTGTCCCGCTGCTAGCAAGCCAGGCATCATAGCCCGAGCATATCTTTCCACTGTCCACTGCGCTGTCCACTCGACTGTCCATTGAAGGCAGCCCTTAGTAGGCCGGGCATATCATTCCTCGTATCACCTAGCAAGCCGGGCAATTCATCCCAGGTCATGTCGGGCATAGCAGTTACAAGTGATCATGGGCCCAATGAAGGAATGCTAGCCTGTTCTTTCCTCGCAGTATGGTCCCAAGCAGGTCAGTCAACAAGTCAGTTCTTTCCTAGCATGTCATTGAATGCCGGGCATCACATAGCAGGCATCGTAGAGCAGGCCATTCCATGCTATCGGTCCATCAGCGGAGCATCCTAGGAGCATGTGTTCGGCAGCAGCATATCCTTCCTGCACCATTAGCTAAGAAAGGCCTTGGTGTGGATCTAGCTACTTGGTCTGGTCTGGTAGTATAGGTGGTGTGGAATTCCGGTTCCTTGGTCAAGAGAGAGGGAATGAATGCGTACATAATTGTTCATATCGACTAATTTCAATCAATGCCAGCAACGGCTATCATGGTTCGCATAGCTCTATCGGCCAGCTGCGGCTATCATATTGGCAGAAATGGGCACTTTTATTACACTTGACTTGAACTGTCCACTCCAACTTTCCATCCCTGCCCTCGGATGGCTAAAAACGCAATTCATGAAACGTTGTCGCTTAAACTATACCCACCACCCGACCTCCTCGGATGGCTACTTCTACTGGACTTGTAGCCTCACTGTCTTTCGTTGCTTGTATGGCTTGCTCAAGCCTGCATCTGTCCCTTGTCTGGCAGCTGCCCTATCCTAGCGAGCCTAGCTTGACTGTCCCTTTACTGTCCATCCAACTGTCCAAGCCCGACAAGCAAGCCAACTGTCCAATGCAACGGGCCAATCTTGAACTGTCCACTCCACACTTTACTTAATCTTGTATCCGTAATTACTGTTCTGTGCAATTATGAACCGGAATTATGATGGCTAGCTATTTGTTCAACTACTGTTCGTAACTGTACGCATATGAACGTATCTGGAGAAGGTAGGTCGAACTTGGGCGTTTAATCCCACTGTGCGGTTGGAGACAGATCCGATTCAAGCTATGCGTCATTCCATTCTTTACGTCACGCGTCGTTATGACTGTCCACTATCCAAAAGAATGGTCATTTACATGGAAATTCAGATTCCAAATGCAGATTTCAGATTGATAGTCAGTGGGTTCAATTCCTATTCTCTGCCCCTCTTTCTCGACGGAGGAGAGGGCGTAGGGTGGGTTTAGTCCGTAATAAGTTGTAGTCATCCAAGCTTTCTGACCTCCTATATTCTTAGCCCACTACACTCAATCGTAGGAGTGAATCGCTGTAAAGCTTTCCACTGACTATACCCAACTCGATCTACGACCTTGATTCGTCGGGCGACAAACTAACTTATAGCTTGGTAATCAATCTCTTATATATATTTCTAAATATAGACTTGATGAATAAGGTTGGCTCGCTCATGGGAATTAATTAAGCTGGCTAGCTAAGTCCCGTCCTCGCCCAAGAATCTGTGATCCGACCCGGGGAGAAAGTCATCCTGTCCCCGCGAACAAGAGAATATAAGTATTGGTCGGCTCCTATTCCTGTCTCGTCTGATGGATCATCGGTGGTAGTCCGAGGGAGCTATTAGTGGAAATGGGGGATCAAATTAGAACAACTCAACTTCAAATAATGGGCTCGCGAATGGGCCAACCGCGGAGTGGGCTTAGAAAACGGAGATCTGGAGCTTCTGAGCCCACTGAACTGACGAGATATAGACTGGATTACGACCCATGAAATACAGCTTTATCCAGAACTGAACTACCGTCGCTGGGAAGCTCATGGAGGCGACACGGGCCATAAGAAGGCTATGTAGCACGGGCCATCAAAATGCAGTTAGCACGGGCCAGAACTATTAGCAGATAGTTCGTCCAAACCAATGAAGGAATTCAATTCATGAAACTGAACTTTCACTTAAATAGAAATGAATGAAACTTCACTGAACACTTGAATTTCCATTATATAATTCTGGAATGAAATGAATCGTTTCACTCGCTCCATTAATACCTCTCGGTCTGATGACCTCGTTTCGCTACATTTGAAACTACTCCGAATGAAATGAATCGTTTCTTTCATTCAGTGAATCTAAGCGGAAGTGAGCTCATATAGCAGCAAAAGTAGTCCCCGAGGGCCAATATACGTTTGAAGTCATCAAGTCTTATCTTATATAGGGCCAAAAGTAGTCCAAATTCAATTCAATAGAGTGAAATGAATCTGATAAATGAAGAAATGTAATTGGATTGATAAAATGGTCTCGAGAATCGAGATAAGATAATCATAAGATAAGACCGCTCTCCGCCCGCTCTCTTTTCTTTGGTGCTATTGTAGCTTGCTCTTTTCTCCAGCTTCCGTGGGGAGTAAGTAGGATCTCTTTCCATCTTGTCCTACATGGTGCTGTCTTCGGAGAGCAGTCGGTTCATCCAACGAAGAGGGCTCAAGTGATTGAGCTACTACGATTCCATGCTCGGAAGGACGGGCGAGAGTGATTGATCCGGCTAATATAGCCGGTGGAGTTCATCAAGGAGCGAACGATAGTGACGCAAAGACCGATAGAGTAAGGCGCGGCTACTTGACCTTGAAGAGATTCAGTTGCTCACTGCTTCAAGGGATGGGACGAATGGCGAGGAATGCTTTTCAAGGACAGTTGATCACTACTCTGATCAGTGCAATGATGGTCCGATGAAAGTGCTCAACTCAAGTTAAACTTGTCTTTTGATCTGCTGATGAAAGTGCTAATGTCAGGTGCCCGCAACTCGGAAGCCAACGAAGAGGAACTTTACTAAGCTAAGACCCGACTTCCATGCCGATCGAAGGACCAAGTAGATGAAAAAATCATACCATGCATTCAAGTATATGATGACATAGTAGCGTAGCTTAGCAAGGAGCGTTAGACAGCGCAGTGATAAGAAGGTCGATCAAATGAAAGGTTGGGAATGAAAAGCAGGTGTGGAGCGAAGGAACGAACGACATATGAGCCATCCTATCTGACTTTAACAGTGCCGTAGAAGAGGACCCGTCCCGTATAACAAAGAAGTTCAAGAGCTGTGCCAGGGAAAGGATAAAGAGGAGACTACGCCAGGGCCCATCACACATATCGAACATCCAATGAGTGGAGTCGCGGCTCTCCAGACCAGTCCTTTGCCCTTCCCCGGACCAGAGCAAAGGCAAGAAGCGGGAAGCTAAGCTATATAAGTAGTAGGAATAAGCGATAGGAGGAGCCGGAACCCCTCGTCTCTACTCCTGTCCTGGTTGGACCGCCTCTCCTCTCAGTCGGAGAAGGGACCTCTTGCCACACTTGAATAGTAGGGGATTGAGTCCTCCATGCTCTATCCTATCACACGTTTAGGAGCGAATTGGTGAGGCGCTAGCGACGTAGAGACGCAGAGCGATAGTTAAGCAAAGAATCTAGGTAAATCCAAATCTATGTTTGAGCCGGAGGGAACTACCATTCAGATGGACCGTGAGAGTGGATTAAGGAAGATCAGGAAGGAGGCACGAGCGGATGCCTGTGAGAGGAACCAAAGAGCAGACTAAGAGAAGAGGAGAGAAGGCTTGATGGCTAACAGAGAAGTATCTGACGTGTGCTAAGAAAGAGAGGAGCGGTTTAGCAAAGGGCTACGTCGGAGTCACTATCGTTCGTTCCTCGTTCCTGCGCTATCAGTCGTGGGAGCAAGAAATGTCCCAGTCATGGAAGATGAACCGTAGCACGAAAGGCTGCCCTTTAAACGCGCCAGAAGCGTAGGTCTGGGAAGAGAGCTGAGGCAAAGGGAAGCAGTGGTGCTCACGACAGAAGTTAGGAGCAAAGGAGCGAGTGATAACTAAGCCGGGAGGGAGAACTGGCCCGGTAAAGAGTAAAGAGAAGATCAGAGAAGGAAGCGAGAGTGAAAATAGAGACCTATTCAGAGTGCCATTCCACACATACCACGGTTGGTTGAAGCGAACCTTTCACTTCGTTCCAAAGAGAAGCACTCCGAATGAGTTAAGTGAAACGAAGTTCAATTAAGATAAGTGAACCGAAGTTCAATGAAGCGAGAAAGAATGAAAAGCAAGGACCGAGCGAGAGCTCCCGGTTCACTTCATACCTCCTACCTCCTACCGTTGGAGCGAGGGCTGAGGGTGGGTAAAGATTAGTACAGTTTAGGTAAGACCCGGGAGGGCTCAGAAGTGTTTCACTCTGGAATGAAATTCATCGAATACACTTAAATCAGTTAGTTGGAGCGATTCAACTCCAATGTGAAACAAAACGTTGTAAATCGTGCAAAACACCACCGAGAGGATTCACTTGCACGAAGAAACAAACAGTCTTGGGACATCACAATTTGGACCTTGTAAACCGGGCAATACAAGACCAAAAGGCAACGTCAGACTCGCTCCAACACCTAGAAACACTAGGCCCTATTGATCTTAGAACACAGGAAAGGAAGCCGTCCTCCTCGGTACAGGATGCACCAGTACCAAGGACCCTCCTACTTGGAGCGAGGTACTTAAGCCCGCGACGTAAAGAACAGATAAAGATAGTCAGTGAGCTCAGTCCAGTGTCGCCCGAAGGGGCTTCAGTCAGCCCACTGAATTTCATTCTGAGCCCACTGATTTCATATTGAATCTGGAGCTATTCATACAGCGTCGCTATGAATGCTGACCCTAACCCTAACTAAAGTCAGCCGGGAGCTCTCGCTCGGTCCTATCTTGTTACTGTTGTCGACTAATCTTTTGATGAATTCAGAATGAATATAGCGACTCAGAATTCATATCTTTCGAGCCCTCAGTTTTGCTACCGGCCAAGCGTTGGGATGAGGCCTCTCTTCTTGCCATCACTTCATTCATTCTGTGGTACTGCTCCCACTCCTCTACTCCTCGGATCTCCTTATTTTATTAGGGATAGGGATCCTTCCCTTGCTCCAGTCTATCGGTCTCTTATTTTGGGTCTCAATCTCAATCAAAGTATAGCATCTCTAAGCCAGTGCCTCCGGGGTGAAGGTTCGGACTCATGGCTAAAGCCCTTCTTTGCCAATGAAGCGGCCAAGCAAGTCTGGCACTCGTCCAATGAATAGCTCGCCCTGCCTCTTTATCTCCCTTCGCACCCGGAAAGAATAGGATTGATTTGTAGTTCAACTCTTCACAAGCACTTGCAAGAGGGAGAAGAAAAGCAAAGGAAGCACTTACCAAGAATCAACTCGGGACCGGCTTCAACTTACTTAAGGACAAGCCCTATCTTCCTAATTTGATTAGCTAGAGCAGAGTGAGGCCCTCATATGAATCGGAACTGAACTATTAACACTTGAGGATTAACACTTGCCCCACACCCCACCAACAGAGACTCGGAACTATGAGGACGCGCTCCGTGGGCTGCATCAACTTGAGTGAGGGGTGGACTATCCTTTTGAATGGGATTTCGCACCGGGCAGACGCAGACGGTTCGGGTGAGGAATCAAGACTGAATTCCTCCGATAGGCGATTCTGACCTTCTTCTTCTTTCTACTCTACTTGGGTTGGTCTTCAACAACTCCTTTACCAGCCACTACTGACTACGCATCCCAAGCCTGCGTCACTATCGTTCGCTCCTCTCTTACCGAACTTTCTCCCGAAAGGTAAGATTATGACAAAGCGGTTCCCAAAGAATCTCTTCCCGAACCAACCAACCCGATCAAGTTCTTTGGTAGATCCATTCGTCCTATTCATTCCACTAGCTTTCGTGGACTTGCTTTTGAATGTTTTGATTGCCAGCCAGTAGGAGCAAAGCCTTATGTACGCGTAAGGGCACTTCTAATGGTAGCTAGAGGAGAGGTTTCATTTCAGATCGTTCTCATCATTCGGCACTAGTCTTATAGATAATATAATAAGCAGGTGCCTAGTAGAGTGAATTCCAAGAGTGAAAGTCAATGATCAGATAAGAAGGCACATTAGAAAGGAAGTGGGCAAGATGGGATTAGCGAACTATGACCGCCCCAGAAAGAAAGAGGGGAGGGGCACCGCACCAGCAACTATTATAGGTCCATAAGCACAATTATAGGTCCACTTCTTCTTTTATCTTGAACAAACTATCTGCGATCGCGGAGCAGGCAATCAAGAACTCTAGGTTATGAATCTGGCGAGGAGAATAAAGGTCATGAAGAGGAGACTGAGAACTCCAGGAGGAGCTATACCAAAGGAGACGATGCCACCACTGGCAAGGAAGAGTTGAGTTGCCCTGCCCCGCTCTTGCCTTAGTGAGGAGGTCCGATCTTTATCTTTAAAAGTGCCTCGAGCGTGCTGCTAAGGATTGGTTAGGCACCACTCATTCCTCTTTAGGGTGCGGTCGGGTCTGGTTAGCTCTGCTTTTGTATCGGAATACGCGCCGGAGTCGGATTTTCAAATAAAGTCAGTGTCGAGCTTCCTTACTTAACTTAAATAGGATCCGCAGGTGTTGGTCCGGGTAGAATTTAATAAGTGCCGTGCCATCTGATCCGAGATTGGCTTGAACTCCAACTTCTGCAGAGAACTATGGATCCAACCAGAAGAAGCTGGATCGGGAGCCCTCTTCCTCTCTTCCGTAGCCCTTACCGGCCTCACATAAGTACTCTTCTCTGGAACTCCAGGAGCTCAGCCAGAGAGCAGATAAGCACCTTCCACTTTATCTTCTTCTTCCTCACTTGAAGGAGTCGTACTCTCGTTCTTTTCTCCTTAACCTGTGTGGAGTGGACAGAACCCTTCCTTTAGGCTCAGCATGCCTTCTATAATAAAGCCCTTGAGCTTATAAAAAAGGTAGGTAGTCCTGGAATCTCTCTTTAAGTGAAGTTCGTAGCTCCGTAATATTCGACCCTTGCTCGCCTGCCATCGGCCCTGACTTTACTTTGATTCTTCCCTTTCACCTACTAATTTGATTTTTTAGCTGGACTAAATGGATGTGGCATACTCCAACTCCTTCTTTTCCCCCGGACGGTAGCACTCATTCTCAAAGTCCCTACTTTCACATCTGCTCTACGCTCGAGGAGGAAGAGTTCAGTGACTAAGACTACCGCTCCAGACTCTGTTAGGTCGACCTACTCTAGGCCAGCGAGGCAATCCTCGCATTCCCTATTTTCTTTATACGCTTCGGGCTTCATTCTTCCACTTCGTAAAGCTATTTCATTCTTCCTCTTCCATACGTGGGAGAGCTCTACTCTTTAGTAAGTCTTCGGGCAGGGAGCAGGAAGAGGATGAGATTCATGCGTGAGGCAGCCCTAGCCCATTCACTCTACGGGTAAGCTTCAGTTGGTTCAGTTACTAATGTAGATACGTGAACCCTCCTCCGCGCGAGCAAGAGTGAAGACCCTCTGGGTGTCGGTACCAAACAAAGATATCTTATTTGATTCTAGTACGCTTTTCATTTAGAGGGCTCTATCTCCCATATCTCAATCATCTGCCCTTGCGGCACAGCACGTCGAGCGAGAAGCTCTTTAAGTGGTATTCGCCTGGCTCATGAGTTCGTAGATCCTCTTCTCTTGCCGACTGTTGGGATGAGGTTTGAGTTCGAATATATATAAGAATCAAGGTCGGTTCGGTTCCCGAGTCAGTCATTAAATTAAAGCAAGTGCCCTTTGGATATCCGCTTCTAGGGCATCCGGAGGGCTTGAGGCTTGCTTGATCTGCTTCTGCTCTCCCGGTCCACAACTTCTTAGCTCAGCTTTCTTTTAGGAGTGCCAAAGAGGGAGTGCTCGCCGGCCTTAGCCCACGGTAGACTAATTCAAATTCTCAGTCTCGCCCGGCAAGAGGCAAATCATTCTTTTCCAAACCACCCATTGATCTAAGTCCTCTTCCTATGGTTATCTAGAAAGATAGCTAACAAGTGGAGACGGGTTCCTCCTTCCTCAACCTTTTGAAGATGGTCATACCTCAAGGTTCAGTAGCCGTTCTTTTATTAAGATTAAGTGAAGTATATTCAGTTATGCTCCTCGTCTTCTTCCAAGCCAGCCCTCTAAGTGCTCTTAGTGAGAGGGTCCTGAATCTGCTGCCATTCACTCTTTCTTATAGTACGCTTTCTTTGCCTCGATCCTCAGAATACTAAGTTGGAGCTGGACTTGGGGCGTAGCGATAAGAATCCGAGCTCCAGGGGCGTAGCGATGAAGTGATTCACTAGCGCTCCAGAGCGATTCTGGTTCTGGAATGACAATGAACCAGAACCAGAGTTCATCGCTCCAACTTCGTAACGGTAGGAGTAGGAGGTATGAAGTGAACCGAGCTTTGGTTCACTAGCGTTCCAATTGGGCGATTCTCCGATGTGGGAGCTGCTACTTCAGGATGAGAGAAGGGAAATCCAAGGGAAGCGCACTCTTCTACAAGGGAGGCGGACGGCGCGGCCCTCTCCTTTCAGTTGAGCATATCTGGGGATACCCTCGACTCAAACCAAACCTTGTTTTGATCCGGGCGCGGACTCCGTTTCATTGACTTGAGGTTGGCTTCTTTCTTTAGTTGTTTTTGTAGTTTGCACTCAGAGAATGTGTATGTTCTGCGCGCAGATCTTCTTTACAAAACCCGTAAAGTTCATGCATCCCTCGTGCCCTCATCACTCTGGTGCCCTTGGTCAAAGATCTGATTCAACTGAGGCTAGTCTTTTCTATTGGATTGGGGCCTTCGGAGAATAGGTTCCTGAATGATCCCACTGCTTCTCATATCATTTCTTTAGTCATCTCATTTCTTTAGCGATCCCGCTCATGCATGCCCTGCTGGTTCCTTATTATATTTTCGATAATCCAAGAACCCAATCCAATAAAGAAAGGGACTGCCTCTCCGCTCCGGGCGCCTGGCCTCAATCAGTCGAGTATGGAGAGTGCTTCATCCCATTCTTTAGTTCGTGCCTAGCGTATGCAATGCAGATGTTCGGATCTAATCTATAGACTGTGATTATCGGATCGGGTTCACCAAGAGCATTCTGTAGAGCGAAAGACAAGTGAGCCCTTTGAGCGCAGAGCAGTTCACTTCGCTTCCTTTGCTGTCCCGCTCTTGCGGTAGCAGATTAAAAAAGCCAGGTTCATCCCCTTACGGAGGAGGAGTCCGGTTCAACTGGTTCATGAGAACGATTCAAGTTTGAAGTTTCAGCTTTCCGTGCGAAGTTTCTCTCGCTATGTGAGTTTCATCTTTTCCTTCTTCCTCTTAAGGACTCTTCTTAGATTCCTCCATCTAAGATCTGTCCGGTCTGATGGCAGCCGATCGAGGCTAGCTTGAAGTTTCCGCATCTGCTTCTGATATCTGACTGGTAGAGTGAGATTCTATTTAGCAATGCCATTCAGGACTGAAGCTCTTGGGATAGGCCCGGATCTACCACTGATTGGGGGAGACAGGCCCAAGGGTCTATAAATCAATCCTTCAACTTCTTCGACAGGAATTGGGAGAGCAGGATTCGTCCACATAAGATCAAGTCGGGAATTCACTCTCTCTAATGATCAGCAACAGGTTCTGGGCGCGGAGAATCTCTTGATAATGCTTTAGTCGTGGACTCCGACCCTTGAAAAGCATCCAATCGAACTCCAAAGTAGCTAGACCAAGAGACTCTGGAAGTCTGAAATTAGGTAGTTTAGTTCGCTTTTTAGGGGCAAGGAGCACTCTCCCGTAAGGAGTAGACTAGGAGAGATTACGACTACTAATTCTTTTACAAAGACAGCAGATCCGGGAACCCACAGATCCAGGTTGGTAACCCTATGATCAGGAATAGAGACGGGAGGGTTGCTATCTGCCTCTTTCCCCGGCGCTTATGTGAGTAGAAATTCCGCGTACTTCAATCAAGATTCCGTCTCATTTAGTTTCAGACCTTGATCTTTCCTTGCCTTAGTGAGTGAATGAGAGAAGGACCTCTGGTTTGGGATTAGATGCACTGGCTTTCTTTTCTTAAGTTCGGGATCGGCTCGGCTCACTCAGCTTCGGGAGAGAACACTTTAGAAGCAAAGAAAGGCTATGCTCCATTCTTTGAAGCGAGAGGCGCAGCAGTGAATGAAAAGATGATTCTTTGGGACTTCTCCTTCAACTTCAGATTATGATTCTCGCACCATAAAAAAAAAAAAGATTCTTTTCATTCACTGCCCTGCCCTCAAAGCCCGGCTCCCTACCGTCAGGGGATCTGCCTTCAAGGAGAGTCTCATACAGGATGGGCATGAGGTGAGAAAGGAGAGAGAAAGGAGCCCTTTCCTTTCTTGAGGAGGGTACGGAATAGCAGGGTTCCTTCGTTGAGGCTTTATCTAGAGAGGGATGAATCTCTCTTTCTGCTGACGGTGAGTGGATTGAATCAGTTGAGGCGGTATCAGACTTCAAGATCAAGATGTGCGCATCCTACCGCTCCGTGGGCTACTGGGCCTGAAACTGAACGATCTGATCTCCCGTCAGGGCCTCAGGGGAGTCTTCCATAATTCTCTTCCGAATTAGTTGGATCCGCGAAAAGGGGTAGACGGGAGCCACTCTTAATAAAGGATTAAGCTACTGCAATTTGGTATCCGACTTCAAGAGTAAAGAGGTGGGCATCGCTCCGTGGGCTACTGGCGAGAGAGCAATTCTTCTATCCCACCTGGCTTGAGGCTGGCTTGATCTTTATACCCCCTCCCGTCCCTATCGATAACTTATTGGAACCCCTCCCTCTTATTAGACTCTGATCTGTGGAGCACTTGGGTAGATTAGATAGAGGGCGGCTGCTCCAGTTGGGTTCAATTCAATAAGGGGCTGCGTACCTGAAGATTAAGAGTGAGCTTCCCAGCCTGAAGTCGAATACAAGAATGGCATTGCATACTCATTAGTAATTGGTCTTTACCAAGATCTCATCGGGTTCCGCTACTTCTATGCCTTCCCTCTCCGTCGCCCCTCTCCCTATGGTGGGATTGACCCCCTGGCCTCCTCTCCTATAAATTTAAGAAGGAAAGCTTCCTGGATTTGCAACTCCATATATGCAACTGAGCCAGGGTCATCCTATCCGAACCTGATGTTGATTGTGCCGGTAGAGCCTGTTCTTTTGATCCTTTTTGTTGTTTCCTAGAATGAGCCTCATTAAGACGGAATACGGCATTGAAGTTAATGAATGAGTGGGAGAGAGAGACATGAGACCTATACTATAGTACAGTAGTTGCAGTTCTTCATTCCATTAGAGTGAGATTCCATTAGAGGGACGAAGAACTAGTAGCTGGTGCCCCATAACTATCAGTACTCTGAACGTTCGGGACTGGATCCAACCTTCTAGGCAACTTCTAATTAACTGAGACCCGAAATCGCTGCACCGAAAAGAAAGAGACCCACCTTTCTGCAGTCGTGTATATTCATGGCGGATGAGGTCGTAAATGGCATGTGCCTGCAACTCTTTGAGTCGTGAATTAGAATCAGTCCCGAACCGAACCCTCACTACTGAGTTCTAGGCACCCCGAACCCTTCTCCCTCATAGTGTCACATTCCTTTAGAGTTTCCAGTACGTCCCAACATACTCACTGAGGGTCGGCACTCAACCAAGAGCTGCTAACCCCCCGACCTAGAGAGAAGGGGAGAGGAAGCAAAGGACTGATATTAGTAGTTGAGCCCGGGCTCAATAAAGGGAACGGAACGAAGAGGGATTCATTCATAGAAGATCCCGAGTCCTGAGAGAGTTGGCGTAGCGTAAGGAATGAAGGTGATAATTTCCGGCTCAGAGGTATCATCAGTGCCCCTTGCTTGACGAGTGGAATTTCTCTCTTTTGCTTTGCTTGCTTAGGACTCGGATCAAACTCCCAGACGAAAACCACTGGTCGGTCGGTTCAACCAAACCCTTTCTGCGCCACGTCGCGATGCTCGTACCTCTCTATTGGAGCTACAGGGCACTTAGTTGAAGATAGCTTTCTCGGGTCGTACGGAAGAACTGAGCACTTACTTAATTAAGGAATTTCATTTAATACGAGTAAGTGGCGAGAGCGAACACTTACAATAGACGGGGCGACGTTAAGACGGGATTCCTATTCCTATAGTTGGTGGCTGGAAAGATTAGCTGCTACAGTCAAAGCTCACAGAAAAGTGACTGCTACTTTTGACTGCTTTCAATGTTGCTGAAAATTGACGTAGAATGATCACAGAAAGCTTGCGGTTGCATCGGGTCAAGGGCTATTCTTACGATGTTCATACGGATATCTATTCTTATCATTCTACAAAACGTAGACAGATCTAATAGACTTAACCATTTCTTTACTTTAGATTTAGAGCGAGCCCTCCGTCCCTCGGCCAAGGCAGATCCATAGGCTCAGAACCCGGGATCAGCCCTCTCTCCTTACCTGTGTTGCCTATGCGCGAAGCAAGCCGGAAGAGGGGCCGGGCTCGACACTCGACCACTCAACCACTACCCCAACCCGGGGGGCTGCTTGACATCTTGTCTTGCGTGGGCCGTCTTCTTAATAGCGAATGAAGTCAAGCCAGAATGAATGATTCTGAGGTACGGGCAGCAGGCCAGGGTCAAAGCCTAAATGAGTAGAAAGAGACCTCACTTTGATATTGAAAAGGAATGGGACATAGCCAGAAGCGGTCGAGGATAGAGAGAGAGAGAGTCAGGTAAGGAGCTCTTATCTCATCCCATTCCACTGGCTCAACGCTCTGTCCCAGTAAAGATTCTTTTTCTTTATTCGACTATCAACTCTACTCCTTTTAAACCCGAACTCCTGTGGGCCATTTCAATGAGCCTTCCATAAGAAGGGGAAGTCCTCGCTTTCTAGGTTGAGCGACATAGCGGAAAAGAATGAGTTTCAGCCACTATGTTATAGACCTCGTGTCCAATATCGCTATGCTCAAATGGCTTAGAGTCGGTCATACTTCAACTCATAGCCAACTTCCCACGTCGCTATCGCTCGTCCGTCTCGTCCCAACCGCTACTTAAATACGAATAAATACGAATGGCCGAGAAAATGCTTAAGTTCTCCAAGCGGAAGCGGACTGCTAAATTTGGTTTTGTTCGACGGATTTATTCTACGTCGTTTCCAGTGATGATGAGGTCATCCACGTAGACCAACACTATCGCCAACTTACCATCTTGAGCTTTGACAAACAAGCTTGAATCTGCTGGAGCCACTAAATATCCACTTTGTACTAGAAACTCTGCTATCTTGCCATACCACGCTTTTGGTGCTTGCTTTAGCCCAGAATTCTTTACTTTTCTTAACTTACAGACGTAGTCAGGGTGAGCTTTACTCTCAAACCCTCGTGGCTGCTCCATGTATATTTATCGATCCAATTCTCTATGCAAGAAGGCGTTCTTCACATCTATCTGCCAAAGCTTCCAAGACTTGCTAGCTGCAAGTGCGAGCAAGACACGTACGGTGGTAATCTTTGCCACTATCATAGGGAAGACCGTACTGCTGTGAGAAACCTCGAGGCACTAGGCGAGCCTTATACCTTTCCTTTGACCTTTCGATCGAACCATCTGGGCCCTTGTAAACCCACTTGCAAGATATGGGGTTTACATCCGGTACCAAATCTCAAGTTTGATTCTCCTTCAGGGCTTGAATCTCATCCTCCATTGCCCTCTGCCAATCGACACTCTGAGATGCTTCTTCATAAGTCAGTAGCTCTCTGATCTTCTTCAGCTAATGCTGCATTGGCATACCTAGGATTTGGCTTCCGCTGCCTGCTTGATCTTCGTAGTTGCGGCTGTGACGTAGTTTCTTCTCTGACTTCTTGTTGGCTCGGTTGCTCTTGTTCTGAAGTTCTGCAGTGCACACCAACCAGTTCGCCAAGGGCTTACTTTAGTTCTTCTGGCTTTTTTTTTTCTTGACCGGTTAAAGGGGATTCTTCTACGACTTGAGGACTGGATTGTGTATCTTCTGATAACTCATCAAGTTTCTGTTGCAGCTTTTCTTCCATTTCCTTAGTGTCGGCTCACCCTTTCTGGTGACCACCAAGACGATGCCTCGTCGAACACAACATTTCTTGATACAATGCATCGATTGGTGTACTGTACTATAATAGTACCAAAGAAACCGAGCTGCGGGATAGAAAGCATCAACATAGGTATTCTAACTCAGAAGAGTTATCATAAGGAAAGTGGATATGTGATAGGTATTTTCCACTATGGATAATAAAGCGTCAGAGGACTTTATCAATTCATTCTCTTCTCTTATATACGCTATTTCTTGATTTATTTTCGTTGAGTAGATAATGTTAAATGGGGTGCGAGCCAGAAGTAATCACTGACCTACTGCTCAGGTCGAGATCATAAATTACATAGATAAGAAGGTATTTGCTCATAGTAGTCGACCGATGACTTATTTGAAAGCCCTCGTTCCACGATAGGCAGTTAGTCCATCTGACGTGTTCAACGGGAGGGTCCGGGGGTAGTATGAGTCGATCGGATGCAGGGAAGCCCAGGCAATCCCTTCCTATCAGTCATTCGTCAGGAACTTGTCATCGGGTTCTAAAGGCACGTACCAATACCAGCACGTCTAGAAAACCCGGGATCCCCCAAAGCAGGTCTCAAGTAAAGGAGCAAGGAGCACGGCCAAGACAAATGTCATAAAACAGTACGAGCGAGCGGGTGACCTTCCGATTTGAAGGAAGAAGGGCGCCAGATCAATAGGTCAGAAGAGGTCTGAAGCCAAGGAGCAAGAGCTCAGACGAGAGGAGCAATTAGGTATAGTCAGAGCAAGAGAAATACTAAAAAAGACCTGCCTTGGAGAACACTTAAATAAGGAGCACTCCTGCCTTGGATGGAAGACGAGTTGAGGCAAGAGGTCTGAAGCCAAGGCAGGAGCAAGAGGGAAGGGCCCCAAAGGGACTAAGCCAGAAAGAAGACTATAACAACTCCTTACTAAGCAAGACGACTCCATCTCCTGACAGATTAGATTGGACTCAAGCCAAGGCAAGTGAAGAAGCATTAGAAGGGACGAGCGACAGCGACGTGGCCTACCGAACCGGCTGAGACAGATCTTTTATGCATTGCCTTATCGTCTAAGAAAGTGTATAACCAATAGCAACCGGCTGAGAAAGAATCTTTGTAGCATATAGTTCTTTAGTCGTTCATGGTTAAAGTGAGTTGTACTCTCCAGGGCACTAATTTATATAAGAAGCAGGTCCCTTTATCCTCTTCTTTTGTGCCAAGCATGAATAGATGGCAAGGGGAGATAAGCAAGAGCTGTGCTTACTGTGAATCTGTATCTGTCTCATAGCCTTCAAAGCGTGGACAGAGTGGTAAATGGTTTAAAGTACTCGACGGGCAGGGAAAAAGGATTCAATGCAATTCTACTAAAAGCGGCGGACAGAATGCTACTTGTCTCCACGGTCGATGCCTAGTCGTGAGGAAAGAGTCAATGGTACACCATTTACGACCTGTTGCTGTAGATCTTTCTACGTTTTTCATATTCACTCCAGCTTAATACGTTAATGGCTTTGGGCCATTAACTCTTGTTGCTGAGATTAGAGTGAATCTTTCGTAGGCCCTGAGGATAGTCGTAAAAGGAAATACCATTTATACTCCTTCATTCACGTAATACTATAATTTGCTCGAGAATACGAAACGTAGAAAGACCTACTCTGGTAGGGTCTGATACCTTTTATTCTTCTTTTCGCTTAACTGAATTAGAAGATCATGTATAATCTCAACAGGGGAAAAATATAAAGGAATTGGAGTTGAATCACTCAGATGATGCCTTGTAAAGAATGGAACCTGAGCCTCCTATTAGTTCTGAGCCCATCCGTAGCCGAGGGAGCATCTCCCCGTAGCCTGGCTAAGGCACCTGACTCTACTCACATTCCGTAACCCGAGATCCGATACCCGTATTAAATTAATAAGTCTCTCCTACCCCGCTTCGCACCTCCTTCCGTTGGTCTCGCCGATAACTTCTTTTCTTGCTCCCCGCCTTCCGTACCTTGCCCTTAGCCTCGCACCGCTCGTCTTACCGCTCCGTGGGCCGAGTCACATCCTCAACCTGATTAGACTAATCCACTGAGACACCGAACTATGATATTCTATTATGAGTCGACTGAGCCATCCGCACCCATACCTGACTGAGGTGCTTTTTCCTCTTCTCTTCCGGGTACGTGGCATCTTCTCTGAACGCTAGCTCCAGTTCTCTTTTATGACCGCTAGCTCCGGTTCTCGTCACGGTAGCTTAGCTCATGTAATTCTTCTCTATTCTGACCTTCCGTCGGCTCTCCTTTCCTTTCCCTATGATTAGGCTTCTTGTCGGCTGATCTGAATCTCTGCCGTCTGCCTTGGTTGGACTTCCCCTATCTGATCTGATTGAACCGATGACTCTTTTATCTATCACTGCCTTGTCGCTTCGCACCTTACCTCGCTTTCCTTGGGGGAAGGGGTGATTGGGAGCTGCTTCTGCCCTCCATACCTGTGCCTGGGATGAAGACCTCTCTAGTCTAGGCCAATTGAATCCCACTAAAGGTCTTCCACGCCCGGGGTTCATGGTGATTCGACTGAGCTGAACTCAACGAAGCCCCTAAGGTCGCCACCCATTTGAACTGGTTTTGCTGCTCTAGAAAGATTGATTTTTTCACTGAATCTCCCAGCATCACTACTGGAACAGCTATAAGAGTTGAATGGCTCATTGCATTGAACCGACGAGTCTGACCTTCGCACCGAAACCCAACTATTCTCTTATATAAGAAAGACAACTGATCCGAGTATTAGACGAGTCTTTCCTTTCAAAGTTCACCCCTACCTTGCTTTAGTGGGGAGGTCTTCTAGGAATGGTAGTGAGATCCCTTCCCGACCTTTAGTGGGACTGGCCTAGATAGCTGCTCTACGCAGCACTAAAGCAGAACTGAGCCGTGTGCAAAACATTTCTTCGTAGGGTCCTTAGTCCTCGCGAACGTAGGTTCTATTATCATAGGGTCCCCGCGAAGCCGAGACACCGCCTCACCGCCCTTGAGCAAGCCCACCGGACAAGCCTACCGGACAAGTGACTAAGAGAAGCTCTACGCTAAAGAGAGTAGACTAGTGCAGAACTCCACCGTCTGCTAAACTTCGGAGCCTGAACCAGTGAAAGGATGAATTGTGAAAAACGAGTTCGTAAAACGTAGTGGAACGAGCCCACCTAAGAATCTTGTGAAGCGTAGCGTGGCTGGCGCACTTCTAACAGAGGCAAGTGCAGCTCCTGTCAATTCCCAAAGGGGTACGGAGGGCAAAGCAAAGTCGATTCTTGACGGTGCGAAGGAGAAGGTCCAGCCAGCCCAGATCCAAGATAGTCAATCCAGGATAGCGTGCCTGGCCTACCAGATCCAGGACAGCATGCCCACTTAGGGAATGATAGGAGCGTGCAAGATAAAGATAGAGGAAGGGGATTGGAGCGTGCAAGATAAAGATAGAGGATGCCTCTCTTGGGAATGATTGTAGTGTGAGTGAGAGTAGGGGCTTAGGGGCTCTAGTCCTAGGAGTAGAAGGATTAGGCCATCATTCATCATGCTTTATTCATGAGTTGAGTCTCCCATCATGTAAGAAGATAGATCCGAGCGAGCGAGCGAATAGCTTCAGCCTGATGAGTTTTTCTGGTGGGCTGGGGAGAGTTTCTGGCAGGATAGTAGGCTCGCTACATGATAGATCAGCGTAGCTTCACTTGTCCGGTTCGATTCCTGTCGTCGCCTATTCCTCTCTCCGCCTATGAGTATAACGTGTAGAGGGCAGAGTGGGTCACTACTGATTCTTTTGCATGGGCTACCAGCGAGTAAAGGAAAAGGACAAAGAGAAAGAGATTTAACCAGCTCGCTCATGGTCCTGGCCTTCAACTACCATCCCATTCATCTCTGTCTTTGGTCTGGTCTAATGGGCCTTCAGTAGGAAGAATCTCAGGCTCTGGGAATCCTTCGACACGCCCTCAGGCTCTGGGAAGCAATAGCGGTCATCAATCAGAAACGAAAGGAAAGACATGATATAGGCACGCACTGGCACTAGGATAACTCAATAAGAGATAGGTAAGGTCTCCCTCTCACTAATCCGGTCCTATCCATCTTGGGAGCCTCGACAGACTCTTTATATATAGGGACGGTCCCCTCCATCACTAATAAGTAATAATATAATAAGAAATGCTGACCTAGCAAGTGGAATGAATAAGGAGCAAACGGAATTGGGACAGCCTACTCACTGCTTAAAGAAGAACCAAGAACCGTAGCTGAATTCAGAGCTTTTCACGAGCCTCTTGCTCTTAGGTATTATGGAATGTGAGGGATGGTTCAGTCCCGAGTTCAAGAATCACTCTTTTTATTCGTATAACATAGTTGGCTATAATAAGTCTTCCCTTATAAAATAGGTTTCGAATGGACTAGAATGAAAGAAAGCAGAGCTCGGAAGCAAGCATAAAGAATATGTGTGATTCTCTCTAGGGAGCTACTTGAGCAACTGAATCATTATGTTCTACATTCTTTCCGTCCCCTCTCCACGTTCGGAGACTCTTTAAAAGAGCTTTCGCGCCGGGCATGAACTTGATTATCTATCATATCAGTAGGGCCGAAGTGAGAATACTCTCTCTTAAGCCCTCTTTCCCACCCGCTCGCTAAGTAGTAGAACATCCTCTGGGAATCTATGGTTTTGATCCTGAGCTCCAAGCACTATTCCTAGTTGGTGTAAAAGGAAAAGGGATGCTGCATGGGAAAGGAATGAGATTAGTAGGCATGTGATTATAGGAAAGGAAAGATAGATTAGGCATGTGGATTATGAGCCCCCGAGTCGAAGAGATCAATCAGGTGATCCCACTCTATGCTCCGAGCTCTGGTCTGAAGATGGAACTGATTCTTGTGCCGAGTCAGCCGAGCCGCGCGGTTCACTTTTAAGTTTGATAAGTGCACACTTTATTATCTTTGACTCTTTTCATGAAGTTAGATCCCGATTCCGAAGCTCAGTTTGATGAGAAAGTGTGTCAAGTCTCCTGAGTTCAAGGCACTTTTATCTAATACTTTATTAGCTATCACCGAGTGCGGCAAATTCTCTGCAAGCCTTCTTGAGTGCTGCCTTATTTAGCATTTATCAGGTCCCACTCTTCACTTGACGGGGGAGGTAGTTCTAATATAAATAAATAGTTGAGCGCTTCCGAAATCTCTTTCTTTGTCCTGTAGAGTATGCCCTCAAAGAGCTCCTTTGACCCAAGCTCACTCAGAACCAAGAGGCCTAAGGGCCATGTGTTAGCTCTTCTTCTCACACTCTTCTTCGGGCGCTGGGTACTTCCATATAGATCCTCGGGTAAGGATGGCGGTGGCCCATCTCCGCTTTTGGCTCGTGGTGCAATGGGGTGTGGGGACGCTAAAAGTAAGAGAGGGGCTCAGGTAGTATGACCCGCCTGGGAGTTGATAATCTGGATCCTGCATTGCTTAAACATAAAGTTCAGTCCGGAAGAGTGGGCAGCGCTTCCGCCTTTACCATCAAATTATCCTTCACCTTGCTCTCCTCGCAGCTCGCAGGCAGTGAGGGGCGACGTGAAGACGGGGAGGAGCAGAGTTGAAGAGTAGGAGGGTTGGGGAGAAAAGGGTATACAATACTGCTAGCAGTAGAAACCGTGGGAGTATGCAGTGAAAGGATAAACTGAAATCTGATAACGACGCGAGAACCACATTTTTCAGCAAGCAAAAGGAGAGAGAGGGATTCGAACCCTCGATAGTTCTTTGTTCAGACTATACCGGTTTTCAAGACCGGAGCTATCAACCACTCAGCCATCTCTCCCGGAGTTCATTTCCATTTTCTTCCTACAAATGTCATATGACTATATGAGATGATACACTAACTATCGTAGCTGATCCGGTCAACGAAGCCGTACCGCCGAAAGGACTGAACTTACTTTATGACAGAAGAGCGATCTTCGACCTTTCCTCAAATATCAAATATTCGAATTATGCTAGGTTCGATGGTCTCACTTTACTGTGTTCGAAATGACGTTTGGGACCATGGGAAAGAGTCTTTGCCAAATAATGAAGTGAGCTTGGGAGCGGAATCCCGGAAAGGTAATAGGAACGCTTCGCACCTTTATATAGCCTGATCTCATATAGCCGATGATTCCTCATCAGAGAGTGGAGTTTGAAAGGGCCGTGATACCTCACGGGTCACAATACTCGGGTTTGATATAGTGAGGGCCAGAGAGTTCTGTGATCAAGCCCCTTGATCAATTATGGAAACGTTCGAATATCTGGATACTTCTTAACCCGGTATTCGATATGGGACATTCATTCATATAATGCGAGCTTACTACGTTCAACGAAGTTAGAATCACTTTCTTTCTCACTAAAAGAGACGAGAATCTGGGCTTTCACCACATATAAAGCAGCTGCGTAAGGAATGTGGACATGTACAAGTCTTTCCAAATCTGCCACAATCTATCCTCGAAGCTTCGAACTACCTTTCGTGAGTGCAGTGATGTGAGTCGGTGTGCGAGCCTTTCGACGCTGCAGAGATTTGGGCCTCCCCTATCCCACTATTCCTGACATCCTTCATCAGGAGAAAGAGAGTCTCATCGGAAAGATGATCGGACTCCTCATCAGATTTGATAGCATCGTCATCGCAGTCATCCCGGAAGCACGCATCTGGATACTTTTATCACCCCTCACCTTCTCTTCAATCCGATCCTATACCGCCCCGATCCCATGTTCCAACGATTGATCAATGAGTGGAAAGTGGAATAGCCTTCCCAGCATCTGGGAGTTTGAGTCAATTGAACATAGTCGGAATGCTTCCAAACGAACTTATCTAACAACCCGTAATTCACAATCCGCGGTTCGGGTTTGCGGGAAGGGCTCTGATAATTCACAAGTGGTGACCAAGAATCCTGGATAGAACTGACTATGTCTTACCGATGCGATTTTGCTTGGCCAATATTGCGTTGACCATGATGATGAGGCCCCCGATGAATAACTCATCCGCAGGTTAGGCTTCAAGAAGCAATGAAAACTACATTCTCTTCAACTCCCGCTTTGAGCACTTTCCAATTCCACATTCAAGTCTCTGAAAGAAGCAATGAAAACTACATTCTCTTCAACTCCCGTGCCCTTGAAACCTTTCCCGGCTGCTCTTTAGGGGGTCCGGTCGAGTACTCCGCTTCATGCCTTAGTGAGGGCGAGAGAGACCCCACTTTATACTCTAAAGCAGATTTCGTGCGAGTTAGCAAAAAGAACAACAACAAAGACACAAGACTCTCGTCCATGAGTACTTTTGCCAAGGAAGAGAATGCAAGGGTCCGAGGATAAGGAAAAGAGAAGATGATCCTTGTCTTTCAGTTCATTAATCGAGTTCTTGCTCAGAGAGAGCATTCGAGGCTCTCTTCCTTCTTGTCTGCTTTCTGAACCGAGCTCCCCACTCGGGTACGGAGAGGAAGGGAAAGGAACGAGTTCATTCCAAACTAAAATAAGGGAGCTACAGAGAAAGAGACTTGAGTAACTCGAGCTACTGCGATAAAAACAAAGATTCCTACTGCTCGATCTGCGGGTTCAATTCAAGGAGTCATTCCATCCAAGTTCATGGTTTATCCAAGCTTTCTCTTTGGCCCTTGCTTTCATCAATCAAAGTGGGGTTTCGGGGTAGTAGGAAACTCAGTGAGCTACTTCTTTCTCTCTCTGTTCGGGAAAGGCTCTTCTGGATTATAGGCCATACTCGTACGGTTGACTTGGACTATTTTTTGACTCGACTTTTCTTTGAGTTAGACCATAGTCCTTAGGGTAGCAGCGAAGTTTCCTCTTTACGGTGGGAGAAAGACGGGCTTCGGAGAGGAGCGATGGAGAGCTATCGATGGCGACTGAATGCTTTGTCAAGCACGAGTGGAATAAGTAAGGTGTGCGAGTGCGAAGAGAGAAACGAATCCCAATCCCAGGTCGTTAGCAATCAGCCCAGCCTGTTAGCAATCAGGGCAATCCTTCTTCTTCGCTTACTTTGCTTGGCCTAAACTAAAATGGTACTATTGATGGTCCGAGGGCTACCTTTTCAATCCTCACTACAGCTCCGAGAGCCTACTTTCATGCCTATCATGGGTTCGAATCCTTTATGCACTAGATGCTTGTAATCCGATTCTCCTCTCCTCTTCCTTCCCTAGTTCACTAGCACTCATTCCTCTCAGGACAGCTCGCCCACTCAGAATCAATCTCAGAAAGAAGACTCGGCTAAGTTGGGGACAAGAGCGCTCTCACTCAACTCTTCCCAGGTCAGCTTTGGATCTCTTGTCCCTGGCTGCTGAGGTCGGTTAAGAGATCTCGGATAGGAAGGTTGAGTCGGACTGGATCGTTGGGCTAGAGGACGTACGCTAGCTTGAGAGGTCTTCTTTCTTCCCATGGTAGGCCAGCGAATCCCTGGCAAGAGAGCTCACTCGCATGCCAGTTGATTCGTTCGTTAGGCCAATGACCACTCCTATATAAGAGAAGAGCATTTCGAGGTCTAGTTCAAGTAGTTTAGGAAGGGCAAAGTTGAGCGACAGGCAGAGTTAAGCGTAGCGGAGCGGAGTTTTGACTTACTCTGCAAATTAACGACAGCAAAATGCAAAGCAAAACACGCACCGATCGACCGCAGTAGCTGCACCGTTCAAGCACGCACGAGTAGGAGGCTCTGAAAGAGAAGCAAGAGATTCAGTTGCTCCAGTTCGAATCCTATTTCCTAGGAGCATTAAGCCATTGGTTCAGAGAGCCCTTGAAAGGCGAGGTAAGACCCGTCGGTGACGGGGCTAAGGAATGCGAAAAAAGCAATGAAATTCGGGAGTCAGGATCATGGGTTCGAAGAAGCATCCCACGTAGCGGTGCTCAGTCCTCAGGCTCTTCGTCTTTCTTTCTTTCCCCCACCTACTGTCCCTGCGAACCATTGCTGGAATCTTTATGGTTCAAGCGAGAGCACTTAGAAGGGTCAGGACCGATAAGCACTTAACACTTATATGAGGGAAGGGCTGATATGCAACCGATAGATGAGAGGAAGGGCAGGGCAGCCACACTCACTGATCGAAGGACGGCATCAAAGATCGACCAATAAGAAAGAGAAGTTAGGCGAGACGGCTGACGGCAGACTCATCCAAGGGCAGAGAGCGCCTTAGTCAACTGAAGGCGAGAGGTCTCTACAGCTCTCCACCAGAGGCACCGGAGGCGAGGGAAAGCCTGCTAGCGAAGACTGTCCCACAGTTGGGCGAGAGGACAAGTAGCTTTGGGCCAAGCGAAAGACAACTCCTCCCCGCCTCAGCCTCGGAATGGTATGGTTCACACGAGGTGCTAACTCACTTCTTATATTATAGCAATGGAGTATTATAGCAATGGAGCCCAGCGAGTAGGTATAGCGACGAGCCCTCTGTTTAAATATATCTTGTTCGACCCGACCTTATCATATTGGAGATCCCCAAACGTGACGAGGATCAGTAGATAGGTTTCGTCTGGCAGAGCGGCGACTGATCTCTGGTTCTGGTAGAGCGGCGACTGATCTACCTATCTCTGCGGTTGAAGTAGTTTAAGGCAGGGCTTCGTTGAGCGGCTTCGCAGGGATTGGATTGAAGCAATCAGCCGGCAATGCAAAACGGTCAGCCGAGGTGCTTGTTCTCGGAGATCCCGGGTCATTGTCCCAACCAGCTTTCCGGTGATATTCCCAATTAAGTTCAGTAAGACCCGAAGTCAACCAGTCAGTCTAGCTCTACGGAGCGGTATAGGTCTTCATTTCATTACTTGAATTATAGATAATAAGATCTGAGTTCTTGGTTTGAGTCCGGCCCTGCTAAGCGAAGGAGATTCACCCAGCCCAGCGGTGCGGCAAAGGAGCGAGTGAGACCGCTATGCTATCTTTTAGTGCTTTTTTGATCGAAAAGGTGAAGTTAGAGAATTTGGTGTCGATACGGAAGGGTTCAGTTCAAGCTCACTGATCCGGGCAAGAGTACGGTGCCAGAGATCCTAGGCTACCAAAGAAAGGGAGGAGCACGTGGAGAGACTTGAGTTGAAGTCGGCAGTTCAGAATAGAAAGAAGTAGGGACGCGATCGAGGAGGAGAGGGCAAGGATGGGACTCGTAATAGTAGTAGTTCTCGAGTCCAGAGAGGGCAGACTCATATCCATATCCCTACCGGTCAGAGCCAATCCACCTGTCCTACTCCGCGAGTGAGCAGAAGCATGAATCTTTCTCCGGTCGGTTCAGCAAAGTTGAGCTATGCGAAATCAAAGCAATCATTAAACGGTGAGGCTAAGTTCTCCGTGACGCGGCAGAGGACAAGGCTCCGGACTCGGCAGTGCAACCCGCTTTCAAGTGGCAGTTTTGAACACTTCTGTTGTCATTCTGGTATGCTATGCACGAAATTGGCAGTTTTGAACACAAGCTCAGATGCGCAGCTATGCGTTCAATTGTCTCGTTTTAACACTTTCTGAGGTAGGACAAGACAAGTGAAAAACTTGTCATAGGTGAGGCTTGTCATAGGTGAGGTATGCATGAGAATGGCAGAAATTGACCAATCACAATGTCGTGAGTCACTGGTTCAATTCCCGTCCGGTTCATGTACGGAGGGAAGAGGGAGAGTAAGCTTCCTCGCTTCCAAACTAGAATTAATATCTGAGCCAATCATCAGCAGCGTGCCCCGTAGTGTAGTGAGCAGAAGTAGGTGCCTCGGAGTGAGCTTCCCATTTGTGATTGTGAATCTCTTTCTAATCAATTCTCAGATCGAGGGCGTGCTACTGGAAGGATGGCCCAGGGAGTTCTTCCCCAAGACCAGTGCCGTGCCTAAGAGACAGAATTGCTTCCCCAAGGCAGAGAACAAGAGCCGGGCAGAGAAGGCAGAGGACAGAACTCCTCCCCAAGAGGAATCAGCGGAGCAAGAGCCGGGCAGAGAAGGCAGACGCTGAAAGGGTGCTTTATTTAGACCAGACCCGGGAACAGAGGCTCACGAGGGAAGGACGCAGAGGCTCAACCCAACCCTGTCTGTCGGTTACAGGCACATTCCCTAGTGTAGGCGGTACACACCACCGTATAATGGCTCATCGCATCTGGTTCTGGTATAGGAATGAATGAAAGTGCGGGTAAGCGAATCCGGCTACTCATCTGGCTAAGCCCTCATAAGATCTGGCATAGGACTCATCCCAGGGGAGGCACTCATCACATCAGAGCCTAGGAGGACGATTATCTTTCTTTTCTCAGCAGCAGGAGGATCAGAGCAAGCTTAGTTCTCTTTATCGAAATACAATGAATGGCTTAGTTCTAAGATTGCTTATATAGCAAGCAGTGGAATCTTTAGTTTTTAAGTGCCAGCGCCAGCTTAGTCAAGGGAGCCAAGATAGACCAGCTTAGTAAAGGAGGGTAGGTTTAGGTGAACCCATCGCAACTTCTGATCCCAGCTTTGTTTGATCGCAACTTCTGATCCCAGTAAAGCACTACTATTTAAAGTATCGCATCCGTCAACGGGGGAGCTCTCCATTCTAGGCCAGTACTCTTTCTTCGGGTAGTTTGGTAGCTTCCTTGAATGGGCTTGAGTCTTCCATTCCCGGGGAGAAGATCTGAGCTGGAGCGAGTGATTCACATAAACGAGTTTGATCCTCATTGGTTCGACAGAGATTCTGTATTGTATTTATCGTATCTATCTTCTCGTATCAGTTGCGAAGGCTTTTGCGAAGGATGGATTGGTCTAGCTCCTGCGCAGTTAACGTTCCGATTAGGACTCAACAAGAGCAGTTGCACTTATCAATCACTTCGTTCCATTGGCATTGCATTGGTTGGAAGAGACAGAGAGCTAGGCGAAGAAGACTCTGCTTATTTCTTTATGGAGCGAAGCCTTAGAAAGACCTTATAGGAGGTGTAAGACCCCATGGTCAGACTCAATAGGAGGTAAGACCCAGTGGTCAGACTAGGAGGTAAGACCCCAGTGGTCAGACTCGATACAAATAGGGGGAAAGGAAAGAAAGCTGACACCGAAAGAAAGCTCCTACTAGCAGACTACACCCCCGTCCAGTAAGGCTGCCCTACAACAACGAAACTGCTGCCCGACATAGCCAAGCCAAGAGCTGATACGAGTAAGGAAGCCGTGGATCGGATTAACTTCAATCTTGATCTAGGAGCGCATTACATTACATGACGCACTTCATTTTATAATCAGATCTATCGTCTCTCTCTCTTCTGTAATTCTTTTGCTTGTGTACTCTTCGTTCAGGTTCACTTCACTCTACTGGAGGGATTGGCGTGCTTATACGAAGTTGGAGCGAAAGGTCTCTAAAAGTTGTGTTGTTGAGAACCCGGTGAGGGGGGCAGGTCTATACTATAACCGGAGCCGGAGAAGACTGATACTGAAGGAAGGAATCCAAGGAAGATAGGTAAGAGAAGCAGCGAGGAACCATGCATGCCAGCAATAAGCAGCAGGAGGAGAAGAGGCCAAGCGGGGGAACACATTGTAAAGCCGGCACCAATGGGAGCGCCCTAAAGAGAGGTCTGGTCTATAAAAGGTATCCGGGGGAACAAAGAGGTCTATAAAAGGAAGGTATAATTAGGTAAGGGGTTAGGTAAGGGTTTAATTAAATAGACAGGTAGACAGGGGTTAAGGGTATCGGTCCAACAACAGGTCTAGGGTCTAGGGTCGATAAGGCAGGCTTGGCTTGATAAATTGGTCTCGAGATGGGAATCGTAGAGTAATCCGATCGGTCTGGTCAATCTCATGCTCCAACGAACTTCATTTAAGCCAACCAAGCTGCGTCGTAGCCATTCATTCGAGGCGAGGTCCCAGTCCTTCTTTCGTAGCGTCTCTTGCTCCCTAGTTCTGTGTCAAGTCCCCCGTAGCGTCTCTCTCCCCCTAACGTGGGCCTTCGTAGCGTCTCTTGCTCCCTAGTTCTCCTCTCCAAGCTAATCCGATCAACAAAGCTGTGTTCAGTGGTGCGTGTGCGTGCTCTTCTCCGATCAATTATCCCACCTTCGCTAGACCTTCCCTTCCTAACCTATGAGTCCCTGTCCCACAATTCCCATACCTAGGAGGCCACGTGTATCCCAATCCAGTCTTAGGAGGCCCGTAGATGCGTCCCACCTTTAGCCCTCCTTCCTTTCCTTTGACTCGATATGTTCTTGATTGTACGATTGACTTGATTAGCCATGTGTTCATCTGCCTTCAAGGGTTCAAATCCGGGACTACAAATGTGTTCCAATAGCTATTAATCATTCAATTAAGAAACCTGGGATGGAAGCTAATAAGCCATGAAATAAATAAAGAAAGTATCCACTCGTTGAACGAATCACGGCAGAGCTCATGAAAGGAGGGGGAATGGCTGCTAAAGCCAGACTGACTTGTAGGGGACTTGGTCCGTTGGCAGTGAGCCGGGGCAAGAAGAGAAGGAAGCAGCGAAGAAGCATATGAGGGAAGCGCATCATCAGAGTGAGGAACTTGATATTAGCTCTAGTTACTATAACAAGATGGATTAGCTTTATAGACGCTTTAATGAGAATCAAGAGAGGAACAAGCGACAGCAAGGAACAAGCGACAGCGTCGTAAGTGATTGATTTTGCTTTTTGATGGGAACATGTGTTGCCCGTGCTTCCGAACATGTGATTTGCAAGGAAGGAACAAGCGACAGCGTCGTAATTGAAGTTTTTTCTTTGGCGCCCGCTAGACGGATAAGGAAGCGAAAGCAGCGCACTCTATCGTCGTCTGTCTTGCCAACTCATAGGAAAAATCAAGGCCGAGAAAGCTGAGCTCCACATACAATCCTAGGCACGCACTTCTCGCTACTTCCCCTAGCTTCAGACCTTCTACCATTCAGAAAAAGAAGGACTGAACAAGAACATAGTAGAGGTCAGGTCGTAACTTCGACATCTTCCGCTTAGCATAGGTAGGGAATGCCAGAACTAAACCAATAGGAAGAACTTCAAGCCAAAGAATAATCAGCATCGCACACCACAGAATAAATAGCAAGTTCCACTCGCTGGACATAGACCTAAACTGAAGACCCGCAGACAGAAGCTATAAAGAACACTTATACCCCCACTACTTCCACCTATTTAGATCTGCTAAAGGAGATAGCAAACTTCCAAAAACACTACGGGGCTCCTTGACTTCCAAGCTGAGACTTCCGACCCTTATTCTTATTCCACATCCTGCCTACCATGCCTTCTCGGTCTAGTCTTTGCTTCAATACTAGGAGATAATCCATCAGGGTACATTGCTCCTCACCGCCTTCGTGCCTTCGATCCTATCTTTATAACTCGCACTGAATACTGAGCGCTGCATAACTTCAGACGTCAATCGCATGACCCACCAATGCTCCGGGATTGGCCCACTTTCGCTTCGCTCCTTCGCTCCGCACCTTCGGTTCGCACACGTAGCAAAAACTGTCCGACCGTGAAAGAGAGATTGAGACACTTGAGAACTTGAGACCTCCGAGCTTTCGCTTTCTACCGCTTTCGTACGGTACCCACGAAAGAAAATAAGGCACCTAGGCAGAGAAGAGAGAGAGATTGCAAGTACAAGTAGGCCTACTCTCAAGTAAAGGGACCAAAACCGAACTCTCATCTCTTTCCCTCTACTATGAAAAAAAGTTCAGTCAAGCCATTCATACAATTCCCTCGCATCGCATTTTATTCGAATTGTCAGTTCCATACCCCAGACCCCAGGATAGCACCACCTTAGCTCTGTTCTGGCCTAGCTACCTTTACCAGCCCAGCATCCCGGGCAAAGCCTATCTACAAAACAAACTAAAGGAAGAGAGAGAGCCACTCCAGGCAGAAGTACCATTAAGCAATCACACACCCCCGTAGTTCACACACCTGACTTCAATGGCATCAGCAAAGATTCACACACAAGTGAGAAGGAAGGATACGCAGCTACGGCCACTGCTCGACACTCTCCATCCCTTCGGTAAGGGCTTAGGTCCAATTCCACCTCCTTACTTTGCTTTCACAGGCAAACAAAAGAATTCAGTTCATGATCCCAAGCTCGACAAAACAGATAGGTACGAACAAATAGGTACGAGCCATAGCAAGGACCAATATGACTAGATTAGGAATGGAGCGATTCACAGCGTTCCAAGGCAGCGACGAACAAGTACTGCTCTAAAAAGTTCTCACTATTATTTTATTATTATAAATGCCTTCTGCTTGCCCTCTTCCATGTCTCTGGTTAACACATCTGGTTAAGTTAAGAGCTTCGAACCACACACACGGGTCGTGCTGTCCCTTGCTAAAGTACTATTGTACAGCGCTGATTGAATTCCATCTCCTCTCAGTTAGGAACAAAAGGGGCAAGTGAGGCACCTTAAACAAATAATGAGTATTACGTCCCTACCTAAAGCTGCTGCAGTGAATGGTTTCACTCATGAGGGGATCTGTTACACTTTCTTTTAATTACTATACTCCCTCGGCTCGTACAGGAATCTTCACTCACACTCCTATGAAAGAGCAGCTGTTCATGCAATGTGAGTTATTGGTTTTCCTGAAGTTCATGGTTGTTGTTCGCTTTCCTTTGCATTGTTTTCCTGAGTCTCAGTAGGTATATTTGAAATAGCAACCGGCTGAGACTTCTAGGAAAGAGTTCAGAGTACTAAGTAATAGCACCTGTATGACTGTACTTTCGCTATTTTCGCTCGACTGATCACGAATCATACTTCTTATTACCGTTCTAGGTGATTTGTACGGGACGGCGGAGCTCCAGTTGTTAATTAGTTTCTCGCCCACTAAGAAGCTGCTCCCCTTTGCTTCCGGAGTTCAAATAGTTATCTGATAACAGCCGCGAACAAGAGACAACCCAAACTGCACTTTTTTTGAAAGGATCTACTGAGCCCAGCTGTATCACACTCGACAGGAACCCCGCGCTAAACTGGAAGCGGGTCTTTCAGCAGCATAGCCGGGAGCTTTTTTAGACTAAACTACACGGAAAAAAGTAATGAAAGGGCAGCTGGTGCCTGAAACCGTTTCCGTGCGTATCAAAAGAGGAAAAAAAGAGGCGGGGTCTTCTATCTATCAATGAGGCCCTGGAGAGTCGCCCGCCCAACCAGAAACCAGAGCTGTATGCATTAGTTGAAGAGAAAGCAACCGGCTGGGATCATTCAATACTTTTGTATGAACACGATACCAAGGCCATGGAACCCTTTATCAAAGAAAAAATAAAGACTACGTCACTTTATTGCATTGGAAAAACTAGGCTATGACTATCTTACGGACCCTCCTTGTTCAGAAGATTATTTCCGGTTAGATTAATATTTATTCTATTCTGTTCGTAGGAAGAAAGAGAAGGAAATTTATTCTATACTCGAGTTGTACCAATGCGCAATGGGGGATTGAGACCATTTTCTATGAAGAAATGTGGACGCATTTTTTGATCAGTAGAAGGACTGAAATTTCCATTATTTTTTAGAAACTCTCCCGGTGGATGGGTCGTACCCGTAATAGCTATTGTGGATACTATGCAGTTTCTGCGACCGTCCTCTAGAAATAGAAAGTGGTTTTTGAAAAGGTCTTTAAACGACTCTTCGTCTCCAGTTCCAAAACGTTTAATGAATGTCTTTATTCTCTGCCTACCACCCCATGAAAAGAAAGACTACATAGGGCCCTCTCAGCCCGCCCTGATTCAAATACTATTCTTTTTCACTTTATCCTACCCCGCTCACAGCCCTTCAGGCTTAAAAAAACGCCTTTTCGTTGTCACCACTTACCGTTATCTATATGGCTAGTTTTCTAGCGAGATTTCTAGCTTTCATTAAGGCTTCGAAGCCCCTATACACTAGACTATAACCTGTCAGCGAACGTCGAGTCTCAGGGCACGCGTCCCAATCCGAATTACAAATTCAAGCTGCATATGCTGACTCAAGAGCTGAACAGCAAAAGACAAGTCGGGCCGCGTGATTCCCAAATAAAGAAGACGCCCCACAAGACAAGACAAGAGAAAGGCTCCCCATGGGATAAATGACTAAGCCAGCTCTTGAGCCTTAGTTCATCAAGTTCACTCCTTTCCTTCGGCCTTTATTTACCACTTGGACAAGAACAAGAGGGAAAGAGGTTCTTTCGTCCCTTTTCTCTTCACGGATTAACTAAAAGAAAGCCAGGCGAAGATCGAAGATGCTGCTAAAGAGTTCACTTCCACTACTGAGCTAAAGGAGAGAACCACTAGGTTTGTGTTTTTCGGGGGGTTGAGCTAACCATCAAAGGACATAAGAAGAAGTCAATCGTGAAGTCCGTTCGTTCCATAGCTTAAAGTCCGATAAGAGAAGGAAGAAGAAGACATTGGTGGTCCAACCCACTCAAGGTTGAAGACATCGATCAAGCCGAAAGTGAAAGGATGAAGAACGATCCATAAAGTAAAGGTAGAACCCCGAAGGTAGCTCTTTCTTGTCCTACGCTATAGTTCGTTGATGTCCGTAGTCCGTCGATGCCTCTTCTTTATACCCCTTTTCTTTTATCCCTCGGGAGATAGATCGATCAATGGACGTCCTTGGGATAAAACGTTGGCATTTCTCTTGCACATCCTTCTCTTTTTATGGTTAATGAATCTACTTCTTTCCTCCATCCCCTATAGATTTTCTTCTGTGGACTTTTGCACTATTTCTTACTCCCTCTTGTCTTCTACGCTCGGTATACGAAAAGGTAGAGCCTCGGTCTCGACAACTAAGAGCCTTAAAGGAAAGACCAAGGGTGAAGTTTAATGCTTTATCCCAAGTGGGTTCCAAACCTTGCTTTTGTTATTATCCGTCTTGGTTAATCAAGGATGGAACTCACTCCAACTCGTCTTTATACACTTTATTCGTTAATCCCAAGGGAGATAGTTGGGTGTAAGAGCGAAGACTGAAAATCTTTATTTTATTATTTAGCATAATCAAAGTAAAGAATAAAAGACGTTTTTTCGGTCTTTATTGACTAAAGACAGGTTCTTCGCAGGGTGGTTGAAGAGGTGGGAATGATGGGACCACCAAAGGCACAAAAAGAGGTATGATACTTACCGACGACCCACCAAGACTATGCGGACTAAGTAAAGGGCGGAATAGGGGCAGCTATACCAACTCCGAAGGTCAGAGCTCAGTTCGTTAGCTATGTAACCAAGAAAAACTACCTCGACCAAGTGGCTGCTACCTCGAAGAGGTGGAAAAGAGGTTTATCCCTCGAAGAAGAAAGAAGCTATAGGTAAAGACAAAAGAGGTATAGCTTTCCCTTCAACCAACGTCTTTGAATTCGCCCTTTGTACTTATTCTTTGTCTTCGTCTTCCTGCTCTTGTTGCAGCTATCGTTCTAGTTGTTGTTAGAGCTGGTCGTTCTTCAAACTCGCTTCACTATCGTTACACTCGTTCCTTCGTACTTGAAGCTAAATACCAAGGCGGACATGACCTCTAAGAAGGAACTACTGGCTGCTAATGGCTTCTTTCTTTCTGAGCTACCGTTGTCCTTGTCCTTCGGACTTTATCTTTCTCGAGCTCTTCTTACTAAGGACTTCAAGCTAGACAGACCGACAGAGCGAAGAGGAATAAAAACCTAAATTCTTTGTCCGTGGTCACTCCTTCGTGGAAGAGGGGCTAGTTCCTTTAGTTAAGGGCGAAAATAACCGTAGGCATCTTCCTTGAGCTAAAGAGTGTTGACGAATAAGACAAAGAACCTCGAAGGACGAAAGACAGAGGGAGACAGAACGATCGACTGATTATTCTTCTTCGGGTTAAGACAGATAAAGATAGAGGTAAAGACGAATTCACCCTCGGCTTTTTACACTTTTCTTTCTTAGTTAATCCGCTGGGAAAATGACCATGAAGACTTTAGTAGTGGAACGAGTAGAAAAGAGTGAATGTTTTTATACCTCGGACTACAACAAGGAAAGGCAGCTCTCTACGTTCCTTGAGCGGACAGGTAAAGGAAGAAGGGAAAAGTGCTCTTTCCCTGAGGGATCAAGTCTTGGGTAGTGTCCGATCCCGGCACGAGGAAGGAGTGGAATAAGGGCGAGATTCTACGCGAGAGATAAAGAACGATAAGAAAGGAATAAAAACCTCTCTTGTTATTCTTCCTTACGCTATTGAGTTCACTGGCGCTATGAGGAATCCTATGACGAGTGAAGTAAGGCCTCTTTTCTACGCTAAAGAACGGACAACTCGAAGAAGAAAGAGGCAAAAGAAGAGGCAGCTCGCCGCTATCTTTCCTTCTTAAAAGAGCTTTCGACTGGTGGGCCTCTTCCTCGGACAATAAAGAGCCGTTTTCCCTTCTTCTTTCGCTTGACTTTACTTTACCTTTGGCTTCGTCCTAGAGCAAGAGTTCTAGTTCGAGCTAGAGTGTCGGACTAGAGCGGACAGTACGGATAAAGACGGAGAACCAATTGTGGGGAGGACCGACACATGGTATCTACTGAATCTTCGGACATAGTTCCTGCTGCTAAGGTTCTTGCTCGGGAGACATGGTTTCAAAGGTCTGGAATAAAATCAATCTAACTTCTACCCCTCTACGGATAAAGGAAGCAATGGCCTTCTAGTTCGAGTCTTCTTCAATCTTTCCCAAACGGATAAACTAAGGCAAACCCATGGTCTTAGTTCCATTAGTCTCCCTTTGTCTAAAGGAATCCGCGCTTTAGCGAATTTCTTTCCTTCTTCTTGTCGTTCCCGCTGGGTCAGTGGTACTAATTCCAGTTCCTCTAGTTAAGGTGTAACGAAGAGAGTAACCAACGGCAAACTAGTTCCTTCTTCTTCGATCGTGAAAGGTGGGACTATACGGACAATAGGTAAAGACATGGCATTTTAGAAACCTGAACAAAGCAGACGCCACATACGGGTTCGCCACAGGATAACACCCTTTCCATAAGAAAAGGTGCTTCTGAATCGCTTTCTGATATGAGGAGGTGAACCGACTAAAATGTCGATTAAACACATGATTACCAGCGCGGGCCATTGCTCGATAGCCGAACCCTGCTATCCTCCAGAGGACTTTATCCTCAAGATGTTGATGATTAACCGCGAAGGCCGAAAAGAAAAGCCAGCGGGATGAACCACCTCAAGTAGGGCTCTTACTGAGATTGGACTACAGTCCACAGTGAGATTCTTCACAATGAACTTCTTCGCAAACTCCGCAGCGCCAGTATTCGAGATCAAGGATTTCAATCGTGAGATTGAGACCCCCAAATCCTCCATCACTGCCTCGTATTCACAAGCCACGCTCTTGTCAGTAATGACTATGTCAGAACCTAAGAGAGCGTAGTCACGAAATACTAGACCTGGGTAGACCTTATCAGCGCACACCCACACAAGCAGGTTTTGCGCCAAAGCAAACAAGGGCCATTCATTAAGAATAGCAATGGCTGACCTGTCACAAAGGACACGCACGACTTCACTCCCAAGGGATGACCTGAGTAATTGGCCCTTCGGCCTTTCACAAAGGGAACCTCAAAAGAGTTAGTCGCCAGGGCGGAGTTAACCACCGCACTGGCATAGGCTCGCCCAAATAGCATCTCTATTACAGAGAATAGAAGATACAAAGGGACCCTATCCGTGGCCGCAGTGAGATCAAAGGAGTACGCGCATTTCTCACCTTTTAGCCTCCGTAAGGGGGCAGTTTGGTTAAAAGTGCCATCCATGGGAAGACTACTTAACACGGTCATAAGCCAGTCATGGACTGGCCTTAATAACCGTTGATTAATGTAATTCCCCATGGCTTTTATCCTCCTCTTGCCCCCTGCCTTCAACACTCTGTCCTAGTAGGCCAAACCGATATAAAGACACGAGGAATTCCTCACAACAACACTAGGTAATAAGGGAGCGAATGTTGACTCACACCAATCGAGATCGATGTGATAAAATTGTTCATTCCACTTATCCATAGCATAACGAATCCGATGAGGCCAAAGAGCCAAAGGGGACTCACCCTTTGAGTGAATGAATCGTAATAGCGATCCATTCACCTTTAACTCTAACGGAAAGTCAAGATAGGGAGACCGTGGTTTACCCAATTCTTTACTCAACGCATAATTCGGGAGGGCCTTCCAGGAAGGAAAGAACCTGATCCCTTGCTTAAGGGGAACGCACATACTACACCCAAACAAGCCGCTGACTAGTTGTCAACTATTGAACAGCTTTCAAGTGAAAGGGCCCGATGGCTTGAGATTCCTTTTGTATAGCCAAAGAGTTTAGGTAGAAAGAACAGCCAGTGTCGGAGAGATGACTTCTACCCTATTCTTATTTGTGAAGGGAAGCCAACATTGAATTGAATCCGGGATCCAAGTAGATTAGGTTAAGGTAAGCATGAGTTCAACCCTTTGATCTTCGGGCCAGGATCGATTCAATTGAGTTTCATATAGTCACACAAGCTTTTTTTTTCATACAACACAGATTGGAAAGGTTAACCAACTCATACTCAATAGAGCCTTTAGGGCCTAGAGAAGGACAACAATTCTTAGCTAGGTTGCTCAGTTTCCCAGGGAGTAGATTCCAGGAGTCTCGAAACCGGAATAATATCTTCTTACCAGAAAGCTATCTCGTAAATCAACTCCTCATCAGTGGTTTAACCTTGTAGTTCTTGTGATGACATGTTATTCATGTCAACTAGTTCAGTTAGTTGATTCCCCGCATGGGGAAGGACTCTCGGTTAGCAGTTTTTGGCTTTTTTGTTCTTTGGGCAACTCAACTTCGTTGATCCTACACTTCTTCTGCTGTCTCGTCTCAAAACCTTCCAACCATGCAGCCTTCGATGAGTCGTTCAAAGAAAATGTCATGCCTCGTGCTTGTGCTTCGCATCCCTCGCATTTTGAGTGGATTCTTCCCAACTTCGAGAGTGAGATTGATCCGACTAACCAAGCAACTAACCGTCGAACTTCCTTGCCTTAAAGCGGCCTTTAGTTCTAGCTTTGGTCTTCCTTGTTCTTCTTGTTGTAGTTCCTGTAGCTACTGAGCGTCCTTCGTACTTGCTTTAAAGTGTTCGAGTTAACTGCCGCTAAGCGTCAGAGCTCTGCCGATTCAAAATTGAGAGGTCAGCAACGCTTTCTTTTTCTGGACTTACGGAGCGAGTTCGAGAGCTTCAAATAAAAAGGAGTATAAAGAGGACTGTGTGAAGTGTGGTAATGCCTTGCGAGCTGCGGTGCGCTCTTGCTTTCTGCTCTTTCTACTCGACTACACCGTCTCGTTCGCTCCTTTTATTCCGCTCGCTTCGTTCGACGGCTAAGTCTCTCGGTCCGTTCCTCTAATGTATGCCCCTCAGCCTAGTTGATCACACCCGTAGGACACGGTTAGTCAATCACACTGGCCTTTGGCAAAAGAAATGGAATGCTCCTCATAGCAACATCCTTTCTTTCTAAAGAAGCTAACACTACGGAAAGCAGCAGCGACTCGAGAATGATAGCATGCAGACTAGTCATTCAAAGGCAAAGAAAACATTGTTGTCGTCTGCACCTGAGACCATGAAAGCCCCTTCCTCCGTGAAATCGGGAAGTCACTCAGATGAGAGCTCGTTTCATATTACCTAATGTTGAGAGGGCAATCAGTAAGACGGCGTCTCAGTCAGAGAGCAATTGGAATGCGAGGCAAGAATCAGTCAAGCCAGAGATCCTTCCTAAGAAGGAGTGCCAGGATGACTGCTTTTCAATCCAAGAGACTGATGACTGAGATCGAAGCTCGTATGGACAAGTGGAAGAAAAAGGAAGATCAAACTCAATCCCAATAGGAGCATGCACCCATCAGGAGGGCACCACAAAAAAGAATGCATAAACCGTCCAGCTCGGGAGCCTCACCCTAAAGGCTAAGATTAAAGATTGAGGGTAGAGTGCCACAATCAATTTAGCAGCCAAAGATAGACCTACAAAAGCAGATATAGCTATCATATTGCTACGAAACTACTTATTATGTTGTCTCTCCGTCACTCGCTTGAGTTATATATAGCAATCAGAAAGAAAGACTCACGTAAAGGGTCAGGCTTTTCGGTTCTTTATAGTATAGCCGAGATAGCGGGGAGAGCCGAAAGAAGCTATCGAAAATCTTCCTTATTGTATGATTTGTGGGGAGTGGACGTGTAGAGATAGGAACCTTGCAATAACGATCTCACTCTTCAAGACGGATTTGTGAAAGCTAAATCTACGCCATGGAAGTTTCATTCGACAAAGCCTAGTACTTGAAGCGAGTAGAAAACTACAGATTGAAGGAAAGTGTCACCATTTCAATTGCCATTCATTGAAATTCCCCAACGAGCAAGGGATTCACTCAGAAGAGAAGAAAGGTAGTCACTCAGAAGAAAGCTACCTGAAGTAAGGTTTGGAACCGCTACGACCCCATCTCTCTGATTATTCATGTGCAGCTCCCAATCTATAGAATCTGCCTTCGAGCATGTTGGAGTTTCTTTCCCTCCGTGTTAGAAGAAATGCTTTTTCGAAAGCATGTATTTGACGTTCATATCATAGGGCACGAAGTAACTAGCAGTTGTACCTTTCATAGTAATAATACCGATAACTTATGCTAAAAATATTTTTCTGTTTGTCTAAGACGTCTGCTACCACTTCACTTATGTTGATGCTCAATTATATGTTGAGAAGAGGGCATCTCCTAACTGTGGTAATTTCCGCGTAATAGGATGTGTTGATAATAGAGTCTTTTGCCACAAAACCTTAGACCGTAGTAGCCGCTTCACTAAGGGCAAGGCACTCAATTCTTTCTTCAATGTTGGAGAGCAGCCAGCCTGGATTGATTATCTTAATTATTAGTGGGTGGGTAGGTTAAACTTTTTCCTGAAGCATAGATTAGATTCGAGATTTTGAAGACGCTAGCATTAGAAGATCATTGATCAGACTTTCTTGCCTTAGATCACTATCGAGGAAGATAAACTCATAGCACAGACGATCCTTACCCCTTAAAGAAAGGTCTGCGCTCAACGAAGCCTATTTTCTTTGCAATCCAGCAAAGTTGATAATTCCATTCCGAGAGCCTATTCATTCCGAGAGCCGACGAGCATGCCGATGACAATTGAATTAAATTATAGATAGTTGAGCCTAGCCTAGCCATTGATTGCTTTGCCAGATTGCAGAGATCGCGCTGTCGCTTGACTCTGCCGCTTCTCCCCTACGATCTCTGCAATCCGCTGCTGATCCAGACGTAGCGAATCAAGTTCTCCCCAGGAAGCAAGAATCAATCAGTGCGTGAAAGGAGCCAGCAGGCAGGCGCAGGCAGGCAAGGAAGAATGCGGCAGAAATCAAAGTAGTGTCGCGAGAGTGACGCGATACCTCTGGAAGTTCTTGACTCTACCGTCTTCTCATGCTTGGGAATGCTGGAGTCTCTAACTGCTATTGACGCTTGAGAGAAAACCTAACTTTCGGTTGGGAGAGGATAATCAAATTATCTGAGAGATCCGCTTTAAAGTGGCTTTCTCATCTCTTTCTCATTACATATAATGTAGGGTTGGGAGAGTAGAATATCTTCATAAGAGAGATCAGCTGTGTGGAAGAAAAAGATGTCTCAGCAAAGCAATTTATCAGGAGCGAACTCAAGTGACGCGGAACAGTGACGCCGAGACCAAGAAGCCCGCTTACGAGGAATAAGGACACCTATTCACTATTGAATCAAAGAGGCCCTTTCTCTTTTCTTTACTCTTCTTAGTAGAATTCATTGACAAGACCAGTTTCCACCCCAGCTGGCAAAAGAATAAAAAGAATATTAAAGGCCAACACATATTAAAGTACAAAATTGGCTCCAGGCTAGGAGAACATATTGGCTTCATCGGCTTGAATTCTTTAATTGCCGAGGAGGAATCGTCTATCATAAAGACTCTTTCTTAAAGGAAAGAGGGGCAATCAGGACTGGGAACACCTGCTAGAGCTCAAAATAGGCGCTTTGTTAGGAGTTTGTTTACTGGGACAAGACAAGATAGTACCCGTTCCGTTGTCTCCGAGTCAGGAAAATGACATTCCAACCCCGAATCATCTGTTGATCCATTGGAGTTTGGGGTTTCATACTGTGAGGAGTTTCCCGGGAGTTGATCCGTCCATCGGAGTTGAAGACTAAGCAAATACATCAACTTAGCTAGGAGCTTCAAGAGAATAGTAAGAATTCGGAGAATAGGGAGATGTCACCACGGCCTTTCATTCCTTTCTTTTAGGACTTTCCTTGTTTGTCCAATTCTAATATTTGAGAAGGCAATCCGCCAAATGGTATTTTTTATATTAAAGTTAGGAGAGGCCAATTTGCCAACATTGACATTAGAAGGAAAGGGTTCTTGATCGCCTCGAGAATAAGCCCTTTACCCCGGGGTTAGCTTAGCACTCAATAAGGGTTTATTTTATCTTTTCATAAAATAAAGTAATAATATAAAAAAAACACTGCGAGAATAGTAAAAAGCCGAAGAAATTGTCTTTCTTTTTAGGGTTTGTTTGACCTATTCGAGATAGTAGTGGAAGCAGTGTCTCTCTCATTCAAATGTTTGGCGGTTGAGGTTCGACATGCATTGGGTCTTCGTTTCCAACATTGGCGTTTTCAGCCAATTCTCAACCATTCATCTCCCGAATTGAGGAAGATGGTTGGCACCGCCACGTCGCTGTCGCTCGTCCCTAGCTTTCTTTCGTCATTTTTGTTCTCCTGCTCGAAGAATGTGTTCCTACCACAATAGTGGTTGAAGAAAGGGCTGCTTTGCTCGCTGTTCCAGTATTTGCTTGACCCGTATCTATCTAGAATAAATAGTCAGACCAGACTGGCTAGAAGATAAGTAGCGAAGCAACTCGGGAAGAGGCGGGAAAAGCAAGGGGTTTACAGGGCCTAACTCACTCTTATCCTCAGCTTACTTTACTCTTGGCTCTTGTCCTGCAACTTGCTCGAGTGGTTGGTTTTCAATTTCCCTGAAATCAAATGGTATTTTGAAGAATCAGATTCAATCCCAGGAACCTATGCCTTTCGATCGTAGGAATTGCTTTATTCATTTGTTCTTGTCTTCGTCAATCAGAAAGAACGTAGATTAAAAAGCTATCTTACCATAGGTCGCGCTCATCCATGTTTATTTTGCTTCCCGTGATCAAATATTTGCCTCTGTTAATGAACTGAACTTTCGGAATCTCATAAGATAACTTTATCGCCTTTATGAATCAGATGAAAGTGAGATAGCGGAGCTAGAAAGAGGGCCTGGCATTACTTGCCGCAGCTGCAGGAAAAATCACTTTTGGATTGCTTTTAGATCTCTTCCAGTGCTTATCAAATAAAATATCAGGTTGAGGTCGAAACAAGGGATCAACCTGTGGACATGTTGCGCTTTCACCTCTAGTAGGGTCACAAGCAAGCCGGTAAGCGGATAGATTGGATGTGGATGGATACCTAGTCTGTCCCTTGGTCGCTAGAATGACCTATCCATTTCTATTAGATAGGATTCGGGGCACTAAGAGATGAATCTGCCTTTTGAGATAGCGGTTCAAGAAGAAAGCCCGCGGGAGATGTCAAAGCCAGTGCTCTTGCTGTTAAAGGTGAAAGCCCGGAAATCAATGAATTTCTTTCGCTGTCTGATCCTATTCCCGAAACTGAAGATGATTCTCTGTCGGATTCGGGCTTAGAGTAACTTCTCTCACACGAAAAGACGACATAAGGGATGTGTCGAGATGAGATCACTGCTCTCTTCTTTCTTTAGAAGAAGTTATGTGCTTTTTTCTTCGATCCCCTAACCGAAAGCAGCAGGACAAGAGCCCATTCTCTTCAAGGGGATCAACGAGAGTTGCAGACCCTATCTTAGTCCTATGGGAGCTTCGCTTTCATTTGGCAGCTAGCTAGCACTCTCAGCTTAGGGAAAGCGTCCGGGGACAGAGAGGTCAGGCGGGGATAGAGGGGCCAGGTCTCTTCCGCTAGTGATCTCAGCAAGAAAGCCTGATGCCGTTGGTTGCTTCCAAGCAAGATAAAGGGCTGCGCGAAAAGGCTATAGGTCATCGGCGATGTGACATGACAACCGGGGAGACAGGAAGCGATAAAAGTCCATAGCTAGTCGCTGCTCCCCCCTTGCTTGTTCGATCGGGGAAAGAGTACCAAACAATCCGTACCATGCTTGGAACTAACGATTTACCCATGGGCACTCTTGCTTCCCTCTGACTGACGGGATAGTTTTAGTAGTTGAATGAATTCGGAGATTTCCCGATGCACCACTTCTATCACTACCGCCACTTCCTATTCCCCTAGGACAGTTACCAGATCAGCACAAGACGCATAACAGCCAACAACTACCGATGTGGATCGTTACTGAGAATCGTCAGATCTAGGAGGCAAACCACTGCCATAGCACCGACTACTCCCATCAATACTAGCGCTTAACGAGGCGTACCATAGCATAACTCCACCCCTTCCTCCCCCTATTGATAGTAGCCGTCATCCCTAAATTATTCCCTGATAGCATTGTTCTTTCTGCGATTTATGGTAGTTGCGTGGAAAAATTGGGTGTTGTGGTCGCCCTCCTGAAACCAAATAGCTCGATACTTCTGCCTCAAAGAAATTTCCTCCTGCCTAACCCAAGGGGGTCTTATGGTACTCGTTTAGCATCACCCTTTCCCTCCATGGCGAGCCTACGCTTGATCGGTTGGTTGACGCTACGCTCCAGAACGAGGGAAATAACACCTCTCGAACGAGTCTTTCTTATGCCAGTAACGAGACGAGACGATCTAAAAGATAGAGGTACAAACGCACCAACGAACAACACAACTCTGATGCCTGGGATTGAAAGTGAGAGTCCTCATGACGCTCTGCCCTCATGCCTGGGATTGAAAGTGAGAGTCCTCATGACGCTCTGCCCTCATGCCTGGGATTGAAAGTGAGAGTATTCATTATGACGCTGGTGCTTCTTCGCTTAGAAATTCATTGCCCTTCTCCCACTAATATCCCACTCGTTCTAAGCTTTCGTACCCTTAGGATCCCACGCTGACCTCGCCGTGGCGTGCCTCGTTCGTTGGAGAAGTGGCTCGTGAGTGCATCTAAAGAATATTTTAAACGAATAAAATCAATCACACGATCGGCGGATGAGATTCTTTGAGCGGGTATCATATCAACCTGTCCCGGTCATCTCAATCCCTTCCTATGAGTCCCACGTGTCCGACTTGTATCCCAATCCAGTCTTAGGAGGCCACCAACCACCACCTACTTGTCCCAGTCCCACTGATCTATCTATCTGTCGTCCTACCTTGAGCCCACTCACCGTCCTTCCTCGGAGTCACTGCTCCTTTCTTTCACGAAGTTGGAACTCGTCTGCCCCGGCGAGAACTGAACCCAGCTATCCGACCGAAGATCTTGATTGAACAAAGTCAAGTCTAAGAACCCCGCACGAAGTCAAGTAGTAGGAAAGCGATGGAATGGAATTATGATGAAACAAACTCAGTGGAGCGCCACGACAGAGTCAAGAATCAAGAGATCCGTCCTAGCGAACGAGGTCCAAGTTGGGGTATCATCTGGCTCGAACCTGCGCAGCGGGCTGCCTTTTTGACTACTTTCTTTTGGGGGCGCTACGCCATCGCATCACCACCTATAGTCGGAGTGGGCGTCTCTGCTGCTCCCGCACTTGGCTCATTCACTCTGATCCCGAACAATAGGCCGCTGTTAGCCTTCCCGCTCATCCCCGGGATCACCTCCCCAAGCCTCAAACCGAAGTCTACCAGGCCAGGCGATCTGAACTTACTTATGCGTCCGACGTGCTTTTAATATAATGTGTCTCCTTTCATGTACGCATTTCATCTATACTCGACTACTCTACTCATCTCTTGAGTACGCATCTACTCGAACGAAGAACTTCTACGCTAATTGGAAACGACCACTTCACAAGACAAGAGAAGGGAAAAGAACTAAAGAGAAGTCAGTGCCTCGGTCGAATAGCTAAATAAATGCGAAGAAAGCCGAAATAAGTAGAAGAAAATAGCTGCCGTGGCGTCCCTCGTCCGGTACTTTCCTATTCGTTCTTCAGTCGTGAGTTCTTTCCTTTCCGTCGTTCTGCGCTCACTCAATTGCATGCTTCCGTCGTGTGTAGTTCTTGTGTCGTCCCTGGCGTCTGTCGTTCTTCCCAGTCCGGGCTTCCGTCGTTCCTGTTGTCCGACGTGGGGCGCGCCTCGGATAGCTAAATGCGAAGAAAGCAGTCCCTCGTTTGTGCATGCAATGGAGAAGTCCTCATTCATCATCTATTAAGAAGGATCGGATCACACCCACGGAGTTAAGGGGAGAATGTGGCCTACTCGGATCGGATGGAAAGAATGCCTCTACTCGAAAGAATGCCTACTCACTCGGATGGGGAAAGAAAATGCCTACCGCAATATATCAGATGGAAAGAATGCAATGACTACTCTGGACTTCCTTTTCTGCTAGACCTAGAATATTCTATTGGACCACCACCTTCTTTAGCTCCCAAGAGGACGGCTCCTAGGTAGAACGACCCAGGCCTCACCTTGGGATGGGTCAACTTACTTAGCTCCACGAGACCTGACAAGCGCAGGGATTTTAAGGAAATAACTATTTTATCTTAAGGAGGAGACAGACGACGTGAAAGGTCTCTTCTGCTGGGTCACAATAACCAAGCATGTCTTCGTTCTGCCGCGGGTGGAAAAGAAAGTTCGTGATACTTTCACTTCGCATGAGATCTGCTGCTTCGTGATTTGAATTCGGCGCTGCTTCCTCAGGGGTAGCTGTTGCTCGTTAGGGCCGACTTTAGACTTTAGATCTGGCTTCGTTCCTGTCTTTCGAGTCTTTGAGTCCTCTCTTTATGCCTAGTGCCATGAATTCGGTACTCTGCTTTGAATTCGGTACTCTGCTTTGCCTATCCCAAGCAGGTGGATACGGATCAAGTTCATAGTTAGCACACCAAGTGAGGCGTATCAGTGGTAGGCATGAGAATGCGAACAAGTACAATCTATCTAGGATTGCTATTTCTGCACGGCTTTTAGCTCGTTTTGGCTTTAGAAAACGACGATCAAAGATTGAAGATCTTGATTTCACTTCGGATGCTTATCCTCTTTCTTCTGCACTTCAATTGAATTCATGTCTTTATATTATAATAAAGAAGTGAAACGATGATCTGACTTTTGTGATTGGTCATTGGCATCGTTCGTCACAAATACTACTTGCGTTCGTGCACTTCCCACTCACTGGCATAAGACTAGTTGGGGAGCAGCTGAGTTCCAATGGGACAGTTGAAGTGGTTCACGTGGTTCAGCAGCAGGAGGAAAGTAAAGTAGCCAATTCAGAGGGATCGGATGAAAGGAAAGTAGCGAACCCAATTCAAGTAAAGTAGAGGAGGGTAGCGGACGAGAACCCAATGCAACAATTCAACCAATTAAGTACCGGACGAGCAGCGAACCTTTAATATAAAAGTAAATTTCCCGTGGAGATAGGGCATAATGCTCAGATTCACTCCGCGGGTTGCCCGGCCTAAGCTCTTGGATCCCGAAGTTACTCTATCTGAAGCACCGCTTGAACTTTATCTAAACCCGAAAGGAACAGTTAAAGAAGCATGTGTTAAGCATATAGTCTGATCACTTCTTTGTTCGCGCCAGTCCCAGTCTCAGACCTTTCTCGTCAAACTAGTCTTTGGTAGTAGAACCAGAGACGGAATTCCATACTAACCTCCGACTCTATCCATACTAACAAAACAATGCAATGAGCAGAGCCAGCGCACCATTCACTTGATTGAAGCCCACGCGCACCATTCACTTGATTGAAGCTTCAACGTGGGATGGGAGAGGAAGCCTGCAGGAAGAGCTATTTTTAGAAAGGTAAGACCAGTAGGAGGGGCTAAGATCGACGTAACGAGCGTCGTCAAAGGGCTCGCTCTGAGTTTAAATAGCCGCTAAGCGTCGTAAAGGATGGAATGGATAGTACAGGACGGAACCATAGGTGAGACTCATTTCTCAACTTTCAGTCTTGATTCTGTAGATGATAGGAAGCTTAAATCCAAGATGCAGGTCAACGGTGCGATCCAAGCCAAGATGCCAAGCCGGAAGAAGCTGTAGAGGTTGTCTCAAATCCTGAAAGACGCATCCTTCCTTTTCTGAACGACTTTATTCTTTCTTTTCTGAACGAATCCTTCTTTATAGAAGAGCAGATCGCTACTTTTCCTATGCTTAGAAGAGCAGATCGTTCCACTGGCATTAATTAGTTTAGTTGAATGCTAGCTGCTAGACCGATGCGGATGGAAAGAATTCCTTTCATGGTCACTTGGGTTGACCCCAGCCAGGAAGAGCTATTTTTAGGATTTTAGTCTAATTATAACTGGGCTGCATCTTTGCTCTCCTCCTTGCCTTGCCTTTCATTCCTATTCCTCTCTGGCTGTTCCACTCGTAATGACGGGACCAATCACACTGAAGAGTTTAAACCTCTTCTGAACGAAGAAAGATTGGAATAAGGAATTCAAAGCTAGAAATGCGGGATTTTGAAAGGGACACACCTGGACTCAGATTCTAAAACCCAACCAAGGAGAAACGAAAAGGCAGACCCTCTAAGCAGAACCCGACCGGCCAGAGAGGACGGGTCTATTCCTCAATACTCGGTTGCTCACTCCTCGGGTGGGATGCGGAACCACGAAGAGCAGACACCTTCCTGACCGCCCAACGAGGCTTACGCCCTGCCCCAACAGTCCTCTAAGGCCCTGCCCCAACAAGTACTACCAGTGCCCTGTGCCACGAGTCCCATAATGCTATGCCCCAACGAGTCCTACCTAGCGAACCAGAGACTATACTGGTGCGAGGATCTGCGGAGAGCTTTAGTAGCGTGCCTTTACCCGGCTAATTTCATTTCTTTTAACTTCGTACGCTAATTTCATTTCTTTTAACTTCTACTTCGTATGCCCGTGCATTTCATTTGAAGTACTAAACTTAAAGTCTTTCTTCTTTCATTTCAGTCTTTAAACTCCACTCGAGGTCTCTATTCTATCCGTCCTAGCTTACCTCGGGTACCAGTACTAGTACCAGTCTTTCTTTTCTTTCATTTCAGTCTGAATTGGAGCGTCTGCATTGCCTATCTTCTTGGCGTGAACCTTCAAATAGAAAAAAAAAGAAAGCCACTACAAGTAGTTGCCCACTACGCGGTCCTAGCTCTGAGTAAAGAATAAAGAGCGGAACCACTTCACTTATCCTATGCTGCCCTGACAAAGATCACTCTACTAAACTAAATTATCAATGAATAGAATAGATAGGAGAACATCCCCGCACCGCACGTAAGTCATCACTATTCGGATATCGAACCTTAATCTTATGTAGATGTTCCAGGAGATGAGATAGAGTCTCAATAAGACTTAAAAGAGGTAAGGTGCAAGCGGGCAAGAAAGATAGGCAGATCCGAACTCTTTTGTTTGAGTATCAATTCCGGAACCAAAAAGGAAATATAAAGTAGTCCTTGTCTACCCTCTCGGTGGAGCTACCCCCTAAGATGATAGGCTAGGCATCTCAAATGAACTCTTTATCTTTCCCTTCGACCCTCTCTTGAATCTACAGAAAGAAGAGCACCTGGATCTGAATCCGCTGCTGATGCATGGTTGCCCTGCTGAAGTCTAAAGCTTCAATTAGATTTGTAGTGCCCGGCATTAAAGCAGAGAGACTAGTTCGTAGCATAAGTGTGGTTCATCAGGAGAATCGAACGAAAGTGTTCAGTTCGAGGGAAAACCGAACTCGTGCATCAATCAGCCTTAGATTCAATCTTCTCTTCATAGTCAGAGGAGTTGGAGAAGTAGGAATCTTGCCCTCACAAACCTTTCTGGGCTCGGAGAACTCATCGAGAGGATAGAGATGCCTGGTAAACAAGGGAAGGAAGGTGACGAAGAATCAAAATCAGTCCTTTCCGTATTTGTGGATAGTCCGAAGTCATACTCCCCCCCCTCTAGGAGTCCTTAGCACCCTGTAGCCGCAGAAAGAGTAGCGCTTCGGAGAAAGGAAGATGTGGACGCTTTGGTATAGTATGGAACTCGTCACCTTAGATCTTGCACTAGTTAGTAGCAGCCGTATAGGTGTATAGGCTTGAGTTCGCGTTCTGGACTTCTCTAATGTTATTCCTTCAAGTACTGGTGAAGATAGAAGATGCGGAGTCCCACGGTGCAGTCGACCCATTCAGAGCATTTCGGGGATCACTCAGAAGCATTGATGGCTACTCCCCTCGCAAGAAGAGCTCTTTCCTTTCGCAAGAGCCGAGCCTGTCGGATTTCATTCAGTAGTAGTAGCATGAGCTCGAGGTCTGATATGTTAAGGTTAAGTCGAGGGCGATTCAGTTCGGTCATTTTCGTCCCATTCGATGCAGAGCAAGGTTGGCAAGTGTACAGGCATCCATCACTTAGCTCCAGGCGATAGTAAGCAGATCAGGAGCGAACGACCATTTATAAGATAAGTGAAGTGGCTGGCGTCCTCTTTGTCGGCTTCTTTCAGTGGTTCTTGCTTTCTCTTTAAAGCAGATCAGGTGTGGTGCTGTCTTGTTCTGATTCCCATGAAGGTTACTCCATGGAGCCTATTATACTACCTTGATTGGTGTCTGGCTATCTCCTTCCAAATAAGCCCTCCTGGTCAAATCGATATAGACCGCGAGCCAAGACGTCCACATCTATAACGGTAGCTAAGGCTGACATCACGCAGTTTAATCCAAGGCCCCGTACCTTAAATAAAGTCAGTTGAGTGGCGATAACTCTTATAAATTAGCTGAGAGTTCGGAGTCTAGGTCAGCAGTTCCACCTACTTATAAGCAACTCCTCATTTACTTGATCTGAGTTCCCTTTCCCAACTAGAGAGTACAGTTCCTCGCTTCACCATTGGGGGCTTATGAAAGAATACCTTCTCGTGCCGACCTGTCCCCTTGCTCGATCGTTTAGCCGTGTAAAGAGGAGTGACTTGCGACGACCAATAGGCAGCTTTTGACGACCATGTGTGCAAGACCTGCTTAGCCACTAAAGCAGCCCTCTTCACGACCGAACGAGTAGGCTACGATTCCTGGAAGCTCCTAGATTAGGCTACGATTACATGCTTCCACTAAAGGTCAGAAGAGAGGAGCGTTATACATAATAAGAGAATGGAATTCGACTATCGAATAATAGAGAGGAACGAACGATAGTGACAGTCTTCCCAAAGTATTCTGTGAGCCCAAAGAACTCTTTAACTGAGACCTGGAGCTTAAGTCGAGCGAGATAAGTAGTTCACCACCCATCGAGTGCAGGATTAATCATTCTTCTCATCCCCGGCAGCTTGAACACGTGTCACGGGCCTAAAGAAAGCTCCTTTACTTTTATTATAGCCCTCACCCGTTGAGCCATCAACTAATTATGAGGACTTAATGATTCTCTTGACCTTGGCACTCAAGCTAAACACAAACGACTTGGTCGGCAACAATGAGTTTGACGTGAGTAGTTGAAGGCATAAACCCAAGGAGCAAGCGATAGCGACGCAAGAGGGATACCTTTGACTTTCCTTTCGTAATTGGTAACGGCACTGCTCGTGCATGAGACCTACTACTTTCCCCGCACCCCTGCTTATCTGAAAGCCAATCATGCGGCACCCTCTCACCGAATTTATAGATTGGACCGACTACCTATTGAGGCCTATAGATTGAACACAGAGAAAAGGTCAAAGAATTTACCAATTGTACTTGACTTGAATGAGGGAGATCATAGAACTAGACTATATAGAAGCCTCTCTGACTTTATCGTTCGGTGCCTTGTCGTGCTCTCAAGTCTATGATTATATAGTGCTTCCACCAATCTCTACACTTGAGACTATGGAGCGCACTAAAGTGACTATGAGTGAATGTCGTTAGCCATGAACTCTTTTCTTTCCCTGCACTCACTCACTCCCAATCCTTCTTGGCGCCTCTAACTCCCCATGCATGACAAAGATAGAATCAGTTATGACGGGTACAGTGGAAGAGTGAGGGCTGTCTCTCCGGATCCATATATCCAAGCAAGAGCAGTTGGTGAATAGATGCTTGTACAATTCATACTTTTCGCCGCGTCAGTCCTCCTCCTGAAAGTATCAAACTATGAGATATGTGATGGAAGCTAAGCGTAATGAAGGATGGCTCGACAAAAAAAGTGCTACGATTCGATTATGGAACTGCAATGTTTAAATGATAAGGAGTATGAACTGCAATGTTTAAATGATAAGGAAAGGGACAGAAAGAGAAAGAAGGTTGGTAGCCGCTCAGTCTGACTGAAGTTCATTTGTGCGCCGGGGGGATTCGTACCTATCATCAGAAGGGCTGTCTTGCGCACTAATCCTTATCAATGTCCAATTGGAGGCGCATGAGGTCGTGGAAGGCTGAAGGAAGGAATCCAGAGGCTAATTACTATGATAATCCGAGTCTAGCCTTCGTCTCAAACCCACGGAGCGGTATACTCTTCCCTCTATTGTAGAAAAAGAGCAACTTCCCGGGCCTATAAAATAGAATACTACTTAGCCCTTGGAGAAAGTCTCAGAGGGGGTGAGTAGCTTCTTTTCTTTTAAGTTAAGATAGATAGAGTAAGGTCACTCTCTTTGTGCGTGGGGAAGCCTTCGCTGACAATCTTATTATTCTGAGCCTTCTCCTGTTGAGGACTGATCAAGAGCTCTGAACCTTATTTCCCTGGCTAGAGCATAGGTGAGATCCGGGAACTGATCAAGACCCACTAAGTCAAGTCAGATGGGTTTGGGAATCAGTCTGCTCAGAGCAGACTGAACCAGAATCGGAGCCAGAAAGGCCCGGATTCTTCTTCATTCTTCTTCAAAAGTAGTTCCAGGCACATCAGAGTTAGATTCTTCTTACTCTACGGTAAGGGGTTCAGTTTAGGAAGATAATCCTACACTAGAGGCTAGGCAAAACACTCTGAGAAGGAAGGAGGCAGTTTCAGCAACTCTCTACCTCATGGGAAGGCTATCTGGGCTGCATTTGATTACCTTTCCCAGGGGTGAGAGCACATGCGCCTAAAGGAGGAATGTCCTATCTCGCCCACGAAGGAGAACTCGCCTAATGTGGGTCCTGCTAATCTAATGGAAGTCGCGTACCAAGAGCCAGCCCACCCCTACTTGCAAGAATCACTATTCGTCCTCTACCACAAGAGGAAGGGTAAATTAAATGAATACAGTGTGAGGTGCCTCCCTCGTGCGAACTAGAGTATGATTCTCTTTGGTACGCCGTGTGAAGAAGATAGTTCATCCGATTCCGGTTCTTGAGTTGAGACATCCCACGGAGCGGTAATAATATATATTTGTATCGCCCCGTAGGCCTCGAAGTGGGGTGCCCTTAGCTCAACACTGCCCTGAGAAGATCTCATCTAGAAAGTTAATGATTGTAACTCTCCCTAAGAGCTGAGATCACCTCTCAAAGTCGCTCTTTTTCCCTTCTTTCCGCCATCGAAACATCTGGGAAGCTTCACCGCTTAGGATAAATTGAACGGTAAAGGTTCGGTTCGCCCCTTTGGTAACTTGATTCGCCCTATTCATACCCATCTGCTAAAGGAAAAGGAAGTCGTATAGATTAGACCTCAAAAGTGCTCTGGCAAAAGAATCAACTGATGCTAATGCCCTTGGTTCAGCCTGAAAACTTCTTCCTCGTCCCAGTCTGAGTTCGTGAAAGGGTTCGACGAGCCGGGACCGCTCCGTGGGAGTGTCGGGCAAGCTTACCTCATTCAAAGGCAGAGGAATTATATCTAACAGTAGAAGCCTTCCCTCTCGAAAGCCCTGGCTAACCCATTAAGTTCTTCATGGACTTAGCCAATCACACTTAGGGATGGAAAGAGCACGAACCCATCTGAAAAGAGTAGTAGGAAAGGTTTAGGGCAATGGAACTCTCCGTTCTTACTTAAAGAAGAGAAGAGCTCCCATAGGTATGACATATAGAGTAGTGAGCCTTCCAGGTCCAGGTCTGATTCTTCACTATCTTATGAACCATTGGAAACTAGACTGAATTAGTTACTCGACGCTGCCAGGTTGATGCCGACCTTTCTCTCTGCCCCACGTACAGAGTCCCACGCAGCTCTGCAAGTCTTAGAATCTTCACTCTTCCTACCGAAGCACTCCTATTATATGATGTTGATTGTACCGAAGCCCTGCTATCCGCGACTAACCAATGTATTGTTGTGCCCGAACCAAGGTGCTCCTCCCCGTTATGTAGCGAGATCCAAGATAGCTAGCCGCGCAATAGCATACCTGCCCGCAACTGCCAAGGCCTTCTGCATACCTATATCCAGAAAGGTACCTGTCTGTAAGTGTGATCAATTCGCTTGCACGCTCACCAAACAAAGGAGACCGAGTTCCAACTACAAAACTACGAAAGATCTTCCCGAATCCTTCCTCTTTACCGAATCCTCTCTTCTCGCCTGTGTACGATTGAAGAAAATAAGGAGAGCATGAGGGGCGAACGAGTGAAGCGTTCTAGCGAACTGCACCTGTAGCTTCTTAAAGTAAAGAATCCAATTCTCACTTTGAAGAACTAGCAAGTCTGGTATTATGGCAGGAACTGATCCCCTCTGACTCTTAATTAAGAGTGGAGTGGAACGCTAACCATATGGAATCGTACACGACAGGGTCTCCAGCTAACTTCCAATGCCTTAACTCTTCGCACCTCTCGTTCTTCGCGCGAGTCACTATAGGAATGAATTGAACCCGTGCAAGCCATCTCAATAGTTGGGTGCCTGAGGGAAGGGATGAAAGGAAGCTTTGAGAAGGAAGGCGTTCTCATCTGCTCTCCATGGTCAGAAGGTCCAGGGAAGGAACTCAGAGGTGCCTCTCTCTTAGATGGTGACTAGTAGGGAAGGTTGGTATAGGACTATGAGCGGGAGCACCTTTCCGAACTAAGGGAGGTCAAAGCATTCTTTTTGAGCGCTAAAGCACTTCGCACCGGGGCATTAACCACATCATACTGTAACGAGTGCCACTGGAGTGGAGAATGAGGGCTAAGAAGGAAGAGCGCAAAGGAATGAATGGAGCCTCCATCCACTTAAGCAACTTACTGGTCGTCAGCCCATGTATTATCCCTTAGTCCACTATTAATTCGGTTCTGTAGCCCGCCATTCATTCGGTCTCTCTTATCTCTATTATGAAGATATGATCTTATGAATCTCTTCTTTTCTCTCGGTGATCGGTGACCAGTGCTTGGCTTGGTATGAGGGACTTGGACTAGCAGCACATTCCGCTTGTCCTACTGAGTGGAGAGCATCCAGTAGCGCTAATCCAGCTTTGCCTCTTAACCGCGTCGTTCCTCGCACCTTTATCGATCGAGAGATTCATAGCGCACTGAAACTAAAGTACGTCTCTTCGGCGTCACTGATCGGCTCCTACTCGCCACTTCTACTCATAGTCCTTGAACGAGCCCGCACCTCTTTCAGAGCCTTTATCCATGCTTATGCTAGACAGCTTCACTTACCGCTACTACTTCTCGATACTTCTCTCTCGTTCGGTGGTTCAGGCAGACTTTGAAGGCATGGACGTGGGTCGGTCTGTCGGTTTGCTTTGAGGATTCGCTCCAACTGAGGATCTGAGGATAAAGACGGAGCTCTTTCGACTCCGCTTCTACCTACTATCGGTTGAACAAGACCAGGGACGGATAGTCTTAGATACCAGTGAGGCTTCTTTTATTAATTAAAGACAAAAGAACTGAATCAGCGCATTTTATCTTATGATCTGACCTTCCCGTGCCGAGTTGGGCTCTCTTTACCGGAAAGCTGGTCAAGAGAGACTCATAAGTGGTCCAGTCTTTTCCGGTCCCCGGCCGAAAATTCATACCTATTATGAAGCCTCGCCGCGTCACTCTACTCTGCTTCTTAGTCGACCTCTTCCGCATTGAATCGTATGAAGTCGGCATACCATCGGATAGACCACTTTGAAGGCATGGATTCGTAGGCTATCTGTTTCTGTCCAGTTCTTCCCGGGTTATCTGAGCCGGGATTGGCCGCTTCGACCGGTGAGCACACTTTCTGCCCTTCTTTCGCATTGGAGCCTTCCTCTGCGTCACGGGTTAGCTTGCCCTCTCCTCTTCAGTCGAGCCTCACTTCGACCTAACGTACCTACTAGGATGAGTGACCAAACAAAGAGAATGGAGCCCTGTCCGGATTCCGCTAAAATGATAGTAACCCCTTGCTCCTCACCTATGAAAGAGCTAGGGTCGGACTTGATTAGCTCTGGACAGTAGTTCTCGGCTGCTCTTAAGTTAGGGCAGAGGGGCCGCAAATGAAACTGCTCCAAGTCGAAGAGGAACGGACATTTGGACTAGCGCATAAGCCGAACTGGGTAAGGTCGAATGAGATCTTTCCAGACCCCTCCCAGAAGAGGAGAAGTGCCTGGGTTCCGCAACCTTGATAAATTTCCTCCCCGTCAGCGGGTAAGAGGAAGAATCATTGCTCTACTGCGGTTATGAATCGCTTTAAGCAGCTGGCGGGAATCGCTTTAAGCAGCAGCTGGCGGGAATCGCTTTAGGTCTTGGAAGCGCTCGAGCATCGGGAGCTCGCCCCATACCTACGCACCTAACTAAGCTTAATTAAGGAAGACCAGGTCTAGCTCAAAGAAAGTGGGTGGCATGGAGTTCAGGTTCAAGCTCTTCAAGAGGTGCAGGCAAAGAGTGATAGGTCAAAGGGCTCGCTCTCTTTTAGGATGCTCGCCTGATCCAGCGGTAGCTAGAGGGCACTTCTTCTTTGTGCCAGTAGCTGTCCCCATCCCTTTCAGTCTTTCTCCCGAATCTGATCTGATAAAGGATAGTTCAGAAGTAGACAGTGCTACTCATGAATTGATCTTGCTAGGCGAGGCCCCCTATCCTTTCGAGCTGGAAGAAGGCAAAGAAAAGATATGTGTACGTAGCGGAACCAAGCGAAGGAACTGAACTAGTGGTGGACCTAGTAGAAGATAGCAGCCAGCGAAAGACCCGGAATAAGTCCCGGCTGCAGAAGTGGAATTAACTAACACTCTTTTTGTAGCGTTAGCCGGCCCCGTACCTTGAAGTTGGATGAGCTAATTCATCCCTGGTCCGATGCTTGAATTGAAAGGGAGTTCCGTGCCGACCGGAGAGCCCAGGCTGCCTAGACCGTTCAAGGTCAAAATAATTTCAGAGTTTTCTTGCTACTTGAGAAAGATGGATAATATCTGACGAGTGGTATCGGGCGAAGAGTTGCTTTCCGAACTTGACCTTGAAGGAGTCGGTCCGCTGGCTTAGCGAGAACCAAATGAATGAGGGCTAAGTGAAATCTGCTCAAGGTCCGGGCCAGGAAGGAGCGAACTACTTGGACTAGGCATATAGCGGAGAAGAGGATAAGATCTACTTCTCGGAAAAGGTTAGGTTTGAAACTAACCACCATGGACAGCTGCTCTTGCTGGGCCCTTCTGCATAAGGGCCAGGTACGTGAGCTTAACCCTGGGAATACTTTTTGACCATCTTCGGAAGCTCATTCCGAAACTTTCTCTTCATCTTTCTCCGCGTACCGAGAAACTTATCCTTTTGACACAAGTTCATAGGAAGATGGGCGCCCACCCTCTTGTCTGGAAGAGCTCGTTCGGCAACTTATTAGAGTTCTCCCCTTCAAGCTAGGCATCCGCGCTTAGATTTCCAATCAAGGGTAGGTGCTCGGATAATCTTGGAGGAGGACTCAAGAGTCGCACTTAAAGGATGATTAGCTCGAAAGCTTTTCTTTTTTAGGTCAGGTCCCCTCTGCAACTTCTGGAAAGAGAGAAAAAGGCATACGATCCGGGAAAGATTTCTGCCGGGGCTACCGATGAGGAGAGTCTCACCATGACGAGTTGGGAAAGACAAAGATAGCTAATCTCTTCCACACCAAGGAGTAGCAAACCTTTTGCTTAGTAGCAGCCAGAGAGTGGAGTTATTAAAAGGTCTGTCCGCAGACTATTTGATTGAAGAAGGTGCTAGAGAAGAAAGCGCATTACATTACTAGTAGTGCAGAAGTGTTTCTGATTAAAGAAAAGGGGCGGAGCGGTAGAGAAGGCAAGACTCACTCTACAGGTCAATGCCAGCGAACAGAAGAAGTTAGCGCTTTCGCATTTCCTACTGCTTTTTAGTTAGATTAGACGAATGGGTTTTTTTCGGTAGCCATAGAAAGAGGTGTCCGCGTGGTCTTCACTTATCTTAAAAGAAGGACAGTCAGACAAGGAGAGAGACTAGGAATGGGCGGAGAAGCCTCGTCCCACGCGCCCCAGCTGTAAAGAAAGATCCCGTTACGGTAGAGGAAGTAGTCTTATCAGTCTCCATCGCCCCTCAAGTGAACTGGAATCTTCAACCTAGGCTCAAGCTCTTCCGCTTACTGAGTTTCATTCCCGTCCGCAAGAGGTTTTCCGACAATGGCTGCTAGGCTCTGAACCGTGGGGTATTAGTTCTCTCACTCATAGGAGGGCTACTTTTCCACTTATTCAGACCACTGAGCCTCTTCCAGCTGAGCCAGTTTCCCACGGAGGGATAGTTCACAGGCTTGGAAGTATAGTGAACACGGCAGCGACTCTTCTTCCGTCGGATACTTGAATGCATGTAGGAAGAATAGTGCGGTCGACTGAGATCTGTACTCATCAAATATAGTTGTCTGGGTTTCATTTCCCAGATCATAGAAAAAAAAAAAAAGCCTTCTCGCGCCCTTGAGCCCTATCCTCCTCTAGGGGTCTCTTAGTGATAGGTGATATAGGCATTGGACGATCCTAAGTTATATGACTGAACAATTCAATATTGATTTAGGAAAAAATCTAGTTCTGATTCCGTGCCCGCACCTAGATTCCGGATGTACTCACTGACTGGGTAGAGGGTTTTTAGGGGGTTTTGGGGGGTTTAGGGTCGACCTACAGGAATATGGGATCCAAGGAGGTCTCGTATCTGTTCGACCTGAAGGACCATCGCTGATCGGATTAAGCGGCTTATGTATGTTTTTTTCAGATGATCAAGCCTCTGTCACAGTTAGACTCGGCGGCTGCTTCGCTTTCTTTGGGCATGCATACTCCACGCTGCAGCTGCGTCAATTGATGGCAACCACTAACTAGTTCCAATGGTCTTTTCTATTCATTCTTATGAAAAGGAGTGCTTCTCTTTCTTCTAATTATAAGTATTCGAGAGCATGGCGCAAGATCCAGAATGACTATTACTCGAGGCTATCATGTTAAGATAGTCAGTCCTCCGAAGATGGTAGGGAGAGAGCCGCTAGCACTACGAGTGGAGAAAGAGTCAATTTATGCTTTGGCGGAGAGATCTTCCTGCCGAGGACCTACGGGCAAGTCTGATAGTGCCCAGCGCTTATGAAAGGATAGAGAAGGAAGCGCTGCTAAAGCAATTCACTCTTCTTACTCTGCCTATTCGCTTCGCGAGGAGCAATCTTTGACTGACTCGAGCTCAAGTGCAGCGTCATTATTTAAGAGGTGCAATAGAAGAGGGCAAGCTGGGAAGAAAGTGCACGAGGAACTTTACTGTGGCCCGCTTAGTAGAACAAGGACTGCTCGGAAAGAGAAGGGCTATAGGAATCATGAAAGAGACTGGATGAGGGATCTGGTAGACCTGGAAGCTCCTACTGCTTCTTCCCAGTGGTTGGGAATTGTTAGCTAATCAGATAGTGTCAGACATCGGAGAATTGCTTGTTCTTTCTTCCTACTATCTCATAGAACGATTGCACTAATCAGAGACTTCATAGATTGAGCCCAGTAGAAAAAGGGGTAGAAAGGGCCGTCTATTGAATTTGCTTGCTATTAAGATGTGGCACCTCGGCTTCTGCTTTCTATGAGACCACCTCTGGACTACTCATACTCTTCCTCCTCTTGCTCTTTGGTGCCGGGCCTGATGCTTGAGAAAGCTGTCCAAATGCCCCGCCTCTCACATATAGAAGCTCCCGGTCATGGGAAAAGAGATTGGAAGGCACGTGGCGAAGAGGCTTGAATACATCAGTCAAGAAAGAACTCAGGTTAGAAGCAGGAATGTAATGACTAACTCAATCTATGCCCAGACGGAGACTATTAGTGAGTTGGATTACTCAGTACTCGGGAGCGGGAACCCACTTTGAAGCTGATAAAAAGCTGGGTGATGTAAGTGACTCCTGCGCCTGGCCTGAGTTGGTAGTGTGGTGCACACCCATTAAGTAATGAGAGAAGCTCATATAATTATTCTCCGGATGCATTACATTAGTGCATGGGATCTGATCACTGTCTTCCCTTCCTATAGTGTAGTGGTTCCACTCTTTGCTCCACTCCCAATGCGATAGCTAAAAGAGTGCTCGAACTCAAAGGTAGAAGTCTGGCAATCCGGAACCCCTTAATTAATGAGATGAGTAGTTGACGGGCTCAGCAGGCAATCAAACCCCGTCCGCACCAGGTGAATAAGATGTTTAAGGAGAATAAGGTGCAGATGATGGAGTTGGTACTCCGTTCATAGTTGACTGGCTTCAGCAGCATGGCCTCACCCGGGGATAGAGAAGTCTAATGAACCTGCCTTTCCCCTCGTTTACTTTCCCCTTCATATGCATGTTCTGAGCATGTAGCATTGCTGAGGGAGAGATGCTTTCTAACGCGTACTACTTAAATACTCAGTACTACTACTTCTCTTCTTAGCTTCATCTCCAGCTTCTTCATCAGATAGAGGCGAGAGAGCTTGTGGAGAAGGGCTAGACTGCTTCCGTGGCATGATCAGGTAGTACGCCTGACGAGCTATGATCAACCGCTCCTTTCAGTCGTACCTTGCTTTCTGGGCTCCTCGTCATCCGCCGCACCAGGAAGAAGACATTTCCCTATAGCCACTGATAGTTGACAGAGCACTCGCCCGCGTCAGAGGTTCTGTTCTTAAGAGTAGAGTCCCGAGTTAAGGGAGAGTTTCTGATTATAAGCTCGGCGAACCAAGATCTCACATATGCCCCGTCCTATGAATCTGGTGATGGATAAGTCTAACTAAGTTGAATAGGATTGCTATGATTCCTCATTTGAAGTTGCCCTTTCCCAACTCTGATGGAGCCTAGTCTCCTCGCTACGCTAGCCCTAATTCCTTGTCCGATTCCATGCTCTATCCGATTTATTAAGATGAAAGAGGGTTACGAGAAGAGGGCGAATCATCATACCTGGTACTCTTCCTCAAGGTCAGAAAGAGACTCCCGTCTAGCCCTTTCCAGCGCGCCAATTGTGGGTCTTCTTGCTTAGGAAAAGGGATAAGTGAAAGGTGAGAATGAAGGTGCTGTAGAGCGCTTCACTACCCTCTCATTTCCTCTCTTCCCTGTAGAGTGGAGTTGCTTCCGCTATTAGAAGTACTTTACTTTCATGGTGCCCTTTCATTCTCGTCTGAGATTCACAGTAGAAGAGTAATATAGAATCAAACCTTACGAGTTCGGATTGAAGTGAGACTTGTACTTGTATAGTAATAAGTGAGTGGCGTGAGGCCAGCAGTCGGATAAATTCATGGGTGCGGGGGAGGCAGAAAAAATAGCAAGTGACTTAACCGAGATCTAGATCTTGGAGGAACGTCTATAAGCAGAAGAAACAATAGTAAACAATATAAGCACAAAGACAAAGGATAAAAGAAAAGCTAAGCCTTCTAGGTAGGAGAGTCTCACTGATAAGTAAAGTTAGAGAGCGTACATGGCTTGATTCATTCATTTTTTGTATCAGAAAGACGTAGCATTGCAAGGCTGAAGCGGGGCGCCTGTCTTCTTCCTGGGTTTAGCGAGGAGAGTGTGACAGAGAAGTTCCGGGGTCAGGACTAGAGCTATGTAGATATGAGCAGCCCCTGCTTCTTCCATGTTCTTTTTAGGTTCTCACTACGTTGAGTAGAAGATAGGAAGATAGAGAGTCTGAGGGCAGCTCTTGAGTGAAAGTATGCTCGTCTCAATAGGGGTCTCGGACCTTTCAAGCGTCAATGCTGGGCTGAGATTGTTGCCATCCGAATTGGGAAGGGGAGGAGCGAAGCGGAGTTAAGCAGAGATTTGCTTAGTCTTCCCCGGCTCAAACATCTCATCTCATTCAAATGACAGAGGCTGGCAATGTTAGATGCATTGAATTAATGAAACAAGACACGTAAGGCCGGGCAGGCACGACTGGCGGGCTCGGGCTTTCCTAGTCAGATCAATGCTAGTGGGTCAGGATTCCTGGTCAGTTCCGAATACGATGAACTTCTGGCTGCGGTGCCAGGTCTCATTTTGTATTTGCCTGATTCCTTTCTTATGATTCAAAACTCCTAGCGGGAAAGGAAGTGAGATAAGATAAGAGCTAAACGAGTTCATTCTCTCAGAGAGATCTCACACAGCAATGAGAGTAAACAAGATCTTAGCAGACCGAACCAGCTGCTTTAATTGAATAAGAAGTAGAACGCTCCAATGCCAGTAGGCTTGGGATCCACTATTCCCTTACGCTACAGAAGAGTGAGAGTAGCTGCCCAACTTACTTAAATAAAGAAGGTCAGCTTCTATGGGTTACTGAGATCTATATCCAATCTTAGCTACTAGAAGCGTCTTCCACTCCTTCTAATCAAGATCTGAACTCCGGGAAGCCTATCTGAGACAGAAGTTCAAGTAAGAAATGGCATAGCACGCGACCAGTATAGTACCTGAGCCCTTAAGGAAGGAATGAACTAGAGTCCCCCCCACCTAGTAGGGCAGCCACCTAAAGTCCTTTGCGCCCGACCCCCGCCCGACTATAACTCTTTCCATTCACTCTTTTCCCATAAGCACTCTTAGCCCATGATGCAATAAAAAGAAGAAAAACGAGAATGCATTAACTTTTTCCATACTGACCTGAGTCCCTCATCCGCGCTCCTCTATTGCCTCTGAGTCAGGACAGCATCGTTCACAATAAAGAGTGAGGACTGCTTCGCTTACTTCTGAGGTCAGTCGTGAGTCCCAATTCAATCGGAGCCTCGGACTGACGAAGATGGTCCTTCTCGAGCCTCTTGCTTTAATATGGATTCTCTCATTGAGCACATTCGTACTCAGAGTCATTTCTTTCTTTCTTGCCATAGGACGGGCTCGGAGAGAGCGAGAGTGAGGGCATGGAAATTTCTTCTTCTTTCTTCTCAGCGTCGTTCTCACTCGCACCTCTGTCTTTATAGGGCCATTCGACACGTGCTGCATCCGACCTGCTGAATAATTCTGGAGCTCAGCGCTTTCATTGCCTTTCGCTAATTCTTTCAATAAGAGAATAGTCAAATAAGTCTCCTTCAGTAGCTGCCTATTCGGCCTCAAGCTCTTCGCTGCCCACTCGACCTCAAGCGTCAGAGGCCCTTCTCAGTTCTCCTAGCCTTCCGATTCAGAAGGATGCTTGTCAAATTCAGTTGGTTCAGAATCTTCCCAGGAACTCAAAGTAAGAAGAAATGAAGAATCCCTGACGGTCGGTTCACATCATGCCAACCTAAGAGAGCCAACTATACTCTAATAAAGAAGTACTCTACGCCGTCCCATTCCTCCTTTTTGAGCCCAATCCAATAGTAGTGGATAGAACTTGCATCACAACCTAAGATAGTCAATTGATCTTGCACTGCTAGCTTTCTTTCTATAAAGAAGAGAACTCTACCCACCTAACTAAACTATCTCCTGGATCGGCTGCGGATCAATGTGATAATGCAACATGCCGTCTTCTCTACAGGCGATCAGTCAGGCAAGTACAGGCTCCACTCTATAAGGCAGATTCACGGGCTCAACTTGGATTATTAGAAAACCTCTCGTGGTTCAATCCTTTTCAACTAGAAAGAGGCGACGAATCATACCTATTTATACTAGAAAAAGGTCTTCAACTCACATGCGAGCTGGCCAAGGTGCGGAGCGAGAAAGAGAAAAGAGATGAGTTCAAGCGAAGCTAGACTAGAGAGGAAGGGATCCCCCTCTAAGGCATGCGCTCGTGTCAGTCGGGAATCGGGACGGCATGCGGGCTAGTAAGGGCAATCTTAAGAAGACCTTTCCATAAGGATTCATTCCTCGGTTGGTGCCTTTTCAGACATGAAAAACTTTGTCTGGCAAGTTCAGACATGAAAAACTTTGTCTGGCAAGTTGAACCAATGCTCTAAGGCAGCAGCGAGCGGGATTATAGAGCGGAGTCTTGGGTAAAAGAAAGTAGTAGAGCAAGGAAGAAGTGAAGCGATAGCGGAATGCGGTAGAACACCAAATCAGGCCTCATCAATAATATTACCTAATCATGATGGGACTGATAGTGATAGGTCTTTGACCGGATCGCATAGAAAGAACTCAGAAGATGAAAGTAAGCTCGAGTCTCTATCCAATCCATCCGATCAGTGATCAGGAGATGATGGGCATCAGTCATAGGCAGCATGCGAAGTGGAGAGCAGAAGTCGTGAAGCAATCGGGGAGGTCCCCAACTACGGGTTAAGTCGCAATAGTTGGAACGAACGCTAGGCTTATCACTCGCTCCTCCTTTATCTCTTCATTCATTCCTTTCTCTGTCTCTTTCTCATTGCTCAACTAACATTCAAAGAATGGGAATGGGTCCTTCTCCGCTATCTCTCATAGTCAGTTCGTCCCCTCGCCCCAGCTTCAAGGCATAAGACCCCTCAGTAGCTATTGGCCTCTTAGTGCTGACGATATGGTTCTGACCACTGCTAGATTGCCGCTATGCTTCGATTCCGCTAGACCTCCTGGCACTCTACTTAGCTATCGCTCGTTCCTCTTCAGTCAAGCCTCGAGCTCAGTTAGATGCTCTCTTTGCGAGTTCATTCCACTCGCTGCTTCGACTTCGCTTCTTTCTTATGTATGAGAGCTTGATTCATTCTCCTTCGCAAGAGCGGCAGTGAAAGGAAGGAAAAAGTGTCATTAATAGAGAAAGAGATAGATCCAGAGAAGTCGGAGAGCCAAGCATTGCTAAGCTCCATGCGGTAGTCGTGCAGCACTTCAGAGGAATTCTGAGCCGGCATGAAAGAGCCAGATTGGAAGTTGAAAGGAAGAATTAAGAAAGATGGATATTCAGGATGGGCCGGTCAATCATCGGTGGGAGATAGCATAAAGTCAGGGCTACTTTACTTCGAAGATGGGACTTGAACTTCACCTCTAAGATCTAAGCCCACTACGCGGTTAACTATTCTAGTCGCCGTATTTGCAATCCTTAGACAAATGGGAGTCCGGTCCGGCCTTTGCTCACAGTCTTTTTTCTTTTGTTCGGTTCGTTGGATCGGAGCGAGTTCAAGGAGATCCCGGGTCAGATAAGAGTGAAAGGCCGACAAGATCTTCGTTCAAGGGAAGCCGAGAAAGGAAAAATTCCATACCCAGTAATAGGACTCGGAGGCAAGGAACCCGGGCTGAGTCCACGTCCACTGCTCTATTCACTTCTCAGGAAGAGTGAAGAAAGAAAGAGTTCTCAGTCTGGCGGAGTCAGTGGGAGTTGAGTTAGGAAGCAAGGACCGAACCAACTGCTCCTAATTGATCGCAAGGGCGGGCAGACAGTTCACTCATCCGTGGAAAGGTCGGGCCACATGAACTGGTGAGCGAAGTCCGGAAGAGAGTTTATCAAAGATAAGGCCCAAAAAAACTTGAATTTGATTACTCATTGGATCTCCGAGATAGATCTTAGCCAAGGTTCGTTTTAAACGGAAAGGAACTGAAGACCATCTCTTAACCGCTTTATGATAGTGGAAGACCATTCATCATAGGTACATTTAACACTATGACAGTGCTTCAAATCCTCATACCACTCGAGGTATTGGAATCAGAACATAGGTCCAACTTAGCATGAAAGGCAATGTTCTTTCTAAGAATCGCAGGATCTTTTTGCTTGCCAGCTCATTTCTTTCTTTTCCTCTCTCTTCTTCTCGTTTTGATCGAGAGCCTCGTCCTTATAGTATTTGTCTATATCCCAATTTTTGGTCTTATCGTATTAACTAAACTGAACCCAGGAAAGACACTCGATCTACAATTGGGATTTGGAGCTCATCTTGGGGGTCACTATGCATAGGAGTGTCGGCACGCACATAGGTCATTCAGTTTGGGATTCCGCTGTGCAGGATTTTGGATCAGTGGGCGAGAGATTCCACACTTGCGAAGAAGTGGGGCTAACGACTGGAAGGTCAAGATCACGTCACTCGCGCTGAGGGCCTTGACCTTTAATGGAATTGAGCAAAGAAGGATGAGACTGAAAGAGTCCACTTCTACTGGCTGGCATAGGCTTACTTCCACTGATGATTCGACTGGCTAAAGCCGCTGTGTCAATTCTGCCAATGATAGCGCTTTCGAGATCCTTGAATGAGTCTGCCTCCTTACTTGAACTGAACCCGGACTCCTGACTCAACTGATACTTAAAAATAGCGCATATTTGGCACGCAAGATTGAATGGAATAAAAACCCCTCTCGTCTAAGGCTTTTCTTTTCTATATCCCAATGTGCTTCGCAGGCTCCAATTACGAGTTATGATTGAAGGCTCTTGAGCTCAGAGGGCCAGCTAGAACCTCTTCGCTCGCAACCGATCGGGCATTGAATCTAGTGTGGGCTTACCCTCTCGAACTAATAGTGTAGTCTAGTCTCGTCTGTCCCGTCCTATGTCTTATATCTTATCACTCGCCAAGCACCTTGAGTTTCGGTGCCGCTTGAGACGGGGCTTATAGATATAGCTCCTGGTGCGAACATAGGGTCTAATCTTTATCGCCTCATCCTATAACTATAGTAAAGAAAATGGTCTTGCTAGCGAATAGAATCATCGAAGAAAGAGAGGGGTCGTCAAATCACACTGAGCCTTCAACATCATGGTACGCTCCAGCATCTTTATCTGAACCCTCTTTTATTCACCAACTGGATCCGCTACAGAGGGCGGTAGCATCCACATGTTCGCTCTTAGTAGTCTCTGCTCTGGGGCGCTTCCCTCTAAGCATCCATTTTATCGGAGTGAGATTGGTCGAACCATCACAACCCACTATCCTCACCCATTTATAGGAGAGATTACTCTACTAATAAGGAAAATAACTCTGACCACTAATAACTATTTATTGTGTGTGCACCCCAAGACACTATTCGCATACTCAAAAAGGGAGTGCGGAAGTAGGAGGAGGACGGTTCACCACCTAGCTCTTTGACCCACATCCATTTAATAAGAAAGACCAGTAGTGAGCCGAGACGGCAGAATCAGACTCTAACTCCTTACCTACCTGGCCTGGGATTCGCTGCAGTTAGGAATTGAACCACACATCAAAGTGGGCTTGCTTGCTATCAATATGCCGTGTATTCCACTTCAAGAGCAGATGGGCAGTCCCAACCTCAAGACCGAAGCAGAGACCAGACCATATGGGTGCCTACAGTAGCTGCCCTTTGGATGTCGTCTCCCGAGTCCCATTCTGCAGAGATCAGATCCCATAATGATTCGCCGATCCAAGGATAGTGAACTCTTTGCCCTCGGAGGTTTGCATATTCTCAAAGGTCAGTTCTACAGGCTGTCCTAGAACTAGATGACCGCACAGTTAGTTTTGGTCTTGCACTACACCGCTACTTTCTTTATAGAACGAAGAACAAACTAGCCTAAACTCAAAATAAACTATCCGAGATCGAGATAATGAAAAAGGTGGGAGTGCCCTCCCACTAGTCCCACACACTGCTAATTAGCCACTGACCAGATTGAATACCACATTGAACTATATGCCCAGATAAAAAAGAAGACGGGGAAGGTAGAGGGAGAAAGAATAAAGACGGAGTCAAACTCGCCTAGCCACCCTCTGTGCATTATTGCCCATAGACCCCACTCTCCCATTTACTCCATAGGTATCTCGGTCTACTTATTCACTACTTTGCTAATCGTAGCTCGCGCGGTTCTCTGACCTCTTTTCACTGTGCTTGCTTCATGCGACTTAGGAGCCTCGATCCCTTTTATTCCCCTTCCTCCCACAGGCACATTCTGTCTTCGTAGCAGTGAGCCATTTCCATTCCTTCTTCCTTCGCTAAAGGCTCCTTTTCATTCTTTCTCAGGCTCTGACCTTCGATCCTTATCTCTCTCGCTTCCATCTCTACTGCTCCACCACGCTATCATCGGTGCTATCCAACCATCCCAACCCATCTGAGCTATCCCAGCCATGTCTTTCCACACCATCGCTTGAGCACAGTTCGGTCGGTCCCATTCTCTTCTTTTCTCATCCTCTATCTTGAGACCGGATGAGAGTTATCTCTCTCTCTTTGGTCCTTCCCGTCCTACCCTACTTTGAAGTCGGTTCTGTGCGATTGGGAAGCATGGGAAAAGCACTAGAATATTCCCGACAAGTGAAGCTATTAGCGGCAGAGAACCAGTCCAACAAGAGCGAGCTGCCGCACACCCCGTCCGTGGAGAGCAGAGCGTAGCTAAACTCGTGCAACGAACGACCGAGCTAAAGTAGAACTTATCATTCTCATTACATAATATGATTGTTGAGAGTCGCGATCAAGACCCTGGCCTGAGAAAGACTTGAACTCCTCTGCCTGAGAAAGACATGAACTCTGATCTTCCTTACTTTCTCACTCCTACTGTTGTCTTTCTTCCCCCTCATGCCGGGCCTCTCACTGCTAATGCGAACTAATCCTCATCCTGGTAGCTAGTCGTCCTTGGAGGCTGGTAGTTAGTCTGGAGCTGGTAGCTAATCGTTCTTGGAGCTGGTAGCTAGTCTGGAGTCCAAACGAGTGCGCCTTCATGCGCTGGTAAAGATCCGGTCACGAATCCACTGATGCGCTGGTAAAGAGTCCTCCAGATGGTCAGTTACGATTTATCAATAAGTGAGACTCATCAAAAGATAAGAGATAGCGCCTACCTATTCCGATATCTCTCTCTCTCCGCTTCAACTTCCGTGACGCCCAGCTCTCTTTGGTGGCTAGAGCTTCCCACTCATACTTTACTTGTCATACTTGTCTGGAATATCCAATACCAAGTCAAAGGAGCAATTAGCTTAGCGTCCATCCATAGCCTCAGGCTTAGCCTTACTTAGAGCCCCCCATGAATGCGCTGCCCTCCACGTTCTAGCCTCCAACCCACTTTCTCATGCCAAACTAGGCGTAGCCATCCACGACTGATAAGGGAAATTGCTAATGAATGCCCAGATAATGAACGGTAGTAAATACGATGGATATCATTCTACTATACCATAGACGTAAGATGATGTAATGTAATGCCACTAGAAGCCTGCTAGATATATTATTTTTATTTTTAGGTGTGTATAGAATGCAAGGAGAGCCCGAACCGGTGGCCCCATGCCAGGAAGACTGAATTTGACCTAGGTAGGCACTCAAGAAGGCATCTATCCTCCAATCATTCCAGCCGATAATTTGGAAAGGTTTTTTCCAAGGCACTGGACCTCAAACGACTAGAATAGCATCACCTACGTAGAGGTACTTGAAAAGTATAATATATAGATGAACTAGAAGGGGAAGGCCAAGTCTTACCAAGTTCTAAATAGGCAGAAGGAGCAGAGTCGTAGTACATGGGGAAATCGGTCCTAGAGAATTGAATTGTTTTCCATGATAGGTATAGAGGATGTAGTTCGACTAAAGTCAAAGATCACAGAGGTACGAAGCCTAATGACAGAACAACCAAGCGCCTAATGGCACAGTAGAAGATTTTTTAAACAAGGAAGGTTGATAAAGGCTAGCTATAAAGCTTCAAACACAGAATAACAAGGAGAAGCGAGAACCTTAAGAGAAGACGTCGGATAGGCATGTCCAGGTCGAGTTTAAAGCACGACTCTTCAATCATCTTCAATAAGACCAATGAGCGGAGGCAAAAGGGCGAACTCTTCCTCGGTAAGAAAAAGAGGCATCCCACACCGGGTGGCACGAGGCCAGAACTGAACCCGTGAAGAGGCAAGATGCAAACAGAATAGATACCATATGGTGATTTCTGAGCTAAACAATTGAATATGGGCTAGAAGACCAGAATTCGTCGTTTTAACGTGGGTTTGTTATCTTAGGTTAAGATCTATCATGAGGGTAGCCAAAGTGGCGTTTTTCTTTAGTTAAATTGACTTGCCCTTGCCTGACCTTAGACCTGGCTAGTCTCCTGCTGCGAAGGAAGGACGGGTAAGAATTTATCATCTCGTGTGATGCTTAACACACGGTGGAGTGTACTTTTCCTAAACAGCCTTCTATCTATTATCTATGAATGGGTTATTAATAAGAAGAGTTGGGGGCGTCGAAATCAATAGCATAGATCAGCCTCGCCTAGTGCAGGATGTGAGGGGCCAATTGGCAGTCCTGAATTCGATCAGGGCGTACTTACCGCCGCGATAGCCCTCGCTGGAGCCTTCCTATCATAAAGTCGATCTTCAAGCTGGAGAGAAGCGTCCATCCACGACGCTACCACGGCAGACACGACTAAGAAGCTATGAGGCTGGCTTCGACACCCTGTTGAGATTCGGTTTTTCGCAGTCAGTCTTTCAAAACAAAATAGGGCTTGAAAAGCCACGTTTCGCGATCCTGTAATGGTTTATGCCATCAAAAGGGCCTTAAAACGAAGAATTTTCCCAACTGTTGAGAGCTTGGATAGGACAGGTGATCGCTTTCGGCGCACACAATTAAGCTTCCTGCGTGCGATGGTTCTAAGAAAGTCTTGTTAGAATAAGTGCTCCATTACTTTTATCATTCTATTGATGAATAGGACAAATCCACTATGACTGCAATTACAGATCGGATTGGACCATTTTCTCTATACATTTCGAACGGAGAATCCAGCCTAATTAGTGATTCCCTTCAACGGATCTTCAAAGCGCTTTCTCAATGCGTCAGTTTGCCTCGGTGCTACTATTCTCTCGTTCTAGCATAAGTCAGTCCCCCGCTCTCAAGTAAGGAAGTTCAAAGCAAGGGGCGTAGCGAAGCAGAAAGCGGCTCCGATCTGCATGTGTTATTAATATAGTCGACTGATTGAACGATAGAGCAAAGTCAACAAACACAGAGCAAACCACGTCGCTGTCGCTCGAATTCAGTAGTATCCGTCACTATATTTCGCTGTCGCTCGAATTCAAGTAGTAGGAAACCCGGGTTTTTTCTCTCGACTCACTTTTCCCTCGGGAAAGGGTGAGAGAGTGTTTGTCTTGTCGAAAAGTAGTGGTTTTGGGCCTATATGAGATCGAATTTATCGCTTTTTTGACCTCCTTTCCAAGCGGGACTACTTTTGCTGCTATATGAGATCGAATTTTGAGCAAAAAGAACACCCTTCGGCGAGTGGCACTACTTTCACTGCTATATGAGACTGAATTTCTCTCTTTTTGAACTGAATCTCCGAGCGGGACTGGTTCAGCACCCAAGTGAGACTTGACACTTCCTTTTATTGCATCTAGTTGCCCTTAACTAAACTCGTCAAGGAAGAAGCTCTTGTTGTATTGTATAAGAGCTAAGCCAACAAATGAAGAGCCAAGGAGCGATCTAAAAGGTTCTGAAAGAAAAGAGAATTTCGACTCTCACGTCAAAAGACTGCACAAATTGACTTCTCCTACCTCTAAAAGGGTTTGCTTGCATCTCCAATCTCGCTTGGCTTGCTTTTTACATGGTCTTTCAGACCCTCTTCGCTTTCGCTCGAGTTCTTTCATAACCTCTCCCTATCGGTCGAGATCTTTCTGAACCTCTTCGCTATCGCTCGAGTCTCTTTCTTTTAGACCCTTTCGCTTTCAAGCAGCATGGATCACACATCCAGAATTCGATAATGTGTTTCGAGATGCGTAGGCAATCACTTACCGCGGTCTTTCAAATTCCATTTTGCATTTCATATAGCTGGGAAATGACACTTTTTTGTCCGATTTGGATGCTGCCTTAGGAAAGGGAATTGACTTGCATCCATTTTTCACGGTAAAACGCTTTCTTGTCCGATTTGAGATCCCATCTCCGAAAGGAAATGGACTTGCATCAAAATTTCCCGGGGAGATTAAACTTACTCGATTTCGGAATGCAACTATAAGGATCCGACCATCTATCCCTGTAGATAGAGATCCGCCGCTTCCTTAGATAGCCCAGCGAAGCTAGCCCATCAGCAGAAAGAAAGTGCCCCTCACTCTTTACCCTTTGCATTTTCTTTTAAGCCTGAGGGCACTCACGAGGAACAACAACAGGGACAGCTGACCGAATGAATAATACCGAGTCTCTTAACACAAAATAATGATTGATGCCGCTTTCGTGGGGAATCAAAGGTAAATCATCCTCTTAGACAACATAGTACTGCTAGTGCTTAACTAAAAGCCCTATCTAAGACCAGAGCAAAGAAGGAGGGACAGACATAGGCAGAGACCTAAAAAGAGGGGGAGGATGATGAACCTTAGATAGACCCGCTGGTAAAGAAATCTATCATCTTTGATCTATAGCCCAAAGTCAAAGAAAGATCGTTAGCCCCATCTTGTTTTTACTTAAAGCTCTACTCCTTCTTCCCCTCCCACTATACACCTTGCTCAGATCAACTCTGCTCAATCAACATTGGTGTTCTTTCTTCTTTCGGGTTATCTCCCACGGAATATGGGACTTAACATTTTTGCTCCGTGAATTCATTTCTTCTTTCTTTTCCTTTCGTCTATTCTATGAACTCTTTGACCCATAGAATAAGATGATGTGATATGCCCTAACCAAGCATATCTCACTCGGCTGCGCGGTATGTGTCAGGCCAATACAATACCTCGAGGGTGGGCTATCTGAGAACCAGAAAAATGACGTCAAAATAAAAAGGGGGCTTCTTCTCTACAGATACTGCCCAAGTCTAATCCCACCCCAGTCTTTCCGGGGACCCCCCGGCAGAAATAGTTCTGAGTTTCGCGCTCCTTGCTAGCCGAGAAAGAACCTTAGCGAGGATCGACCCAAAAGAAAAAGGGCACCCGATCTCTTTCTATGGCAATTCGGTGAGAACGGGGACCTATCTCCCCTAGTCTGGTTTGTAGCACCCCTAGCTGCCAATAAAACAGAGTTTTTCTCCTGGTCCTCTGTGAAATAATATAGGGCATCGTGGTAGGATAATTCATTCTACAACCTAGGTCTCCCTCACAGGACGTCAGGCACGATGGTTCAGGTTACCATGGACGACCCGTAAAAGGACGGATCGATCTAGGGATCGGATCGACGAACACCTCCTTCCTTATTCCCTAAATTGTACTTCCATGTTCCGCCCAAGCTAGCGCAGAATCATCAATTCACTTTTGAGTAACCAAATAAAGAATAAAAGATGCATGAACTACTCTTTCTCTTATATACGCTATTTGAAGATAGTGATTTGAATACCTATCCCCTGGCTTATGCACTCCACGACTTTCTTATGTTATGGGGTCTCGAAGACTGAATTTTGCTGCCAACCCGCAGAAGCATGCATAGGAGTCGTGCCCGCTTGGGACTCTCCCTCTCCCTACTCCATTCTATGCCGGTTCCATTCAACTAGCTGCCCCTTTACTGATGGGAAAACTAAGGAGCTCTTCTCCCGAATAAATGATAAATAGAATAGACGGGGATAACTACTCTCATCGTCCAATCTGCTATCTAAGATAGTGGCTTTTGTCTCGCCAACTCCGTCTGCTTTTGCTTCGAGTGCCCTCTCCCCTTCTGTTTAGTCAGACATAGTAGCTGCGCCTGATGGTCTCTTCAAAATCCCGATCTTCCAGTAGCGGCTGGGAAAAAGACATCTACATCTATTCCAATCTCTTAGCTTCGGGAATGCTTTCCCTAATCGAAAGGGAGGAGTGACGGTTCCTTAACCTCAGGGGAAGGCGAAGAACTAAAAAAGCTCCTGTAACTGGCTTGAAATAGTCCCTCCTGTGATATCTTTTCCTTGCCCTCTTTCTGTCCTCTTCGATGGAATCCACCTGAGGAGGGATGGGCCAAACTCAATACTTACTGATGGATCCTCCTTAGGCAACCCTGAGTTGGCGGGAGCAGGGGCTGTCATTAGAAAGCATAAAGGGGGATGGGGTGCGGGCTTGGGGGGGGTAGGAAAGAAGGAAGGCAAGTCGTCGACTGACCAATGGGGGGCGCTCAATGCTTGAAGGATCAGTGTGGTTTACCTCAAGATGTTATGGACGACTCGAGTCTGGTTGCGGATTACCTGACTGAGTCGGGCTCTTGGAATTGGGACTTACTGGGGGATCTTCCTAATTCTGTTAAGGAGCAGTTGGAATTAGTCCCCATTAATAATGATGTGGAAGATCAAATTGACTGGGCACTCGACCCATTTCTTTTGGGGCCATTTCCTTTAGTGGTTTCTCATGCGGAGGTGAAAGCACCAGTGGTTAAAATATCCTCGTTGGTATTGGTTTAGTTCGAGTTGTCGATGGCTCAAACACTCCTTGTGCAAAAGCAAGTATGAGTAGCCCGATGCTTGTGAGTGGCACAGATAAGTAAGTGCGCGTCCAAAAAAATAGAATAGCGTAATATAATATTATATTATTAAAGATCGGCGAATCGACCGCATGCAAAAAAGAATCTTAGCTGAGGAAACAAACAGGGGAGTTGGTTTATATATTGTTCAATTTTCCATGATGGACGTAAACGAAAATCAAATTCTTATAAGATCAATAACTTCGGTTAGACGTTATATTTTTATAACTTTAGTGGGCACCACTGAAAACCAAGTCGACCTTTTAAGTCGAATCAAGGCGCTTTTATCATGTAAGACGATTCTAGTAAGAAAACATAAAATAGAGTATGGGAAATATCGAATCGGGATACACACTGAAGATGCATCTAAACATACGTATAAAGAAAGAATAAAGAATCTTTTCCCAGGGTTTGAGTGTCAAGTCCTCGCTTTAAAAGGGCCGGGTGCTTGGTCTCAAAATCTGATGGATAGCCTAAAATCAAACTTTACTTTTTTTGGAGAATAAAAAGGAAAATTATAACTTTCGGAACTTTTTGACTTGGCAAAGGCGAACCGACAACACAAAAAAGTCCAAAGGGTGTCGGATCAGCCCAAGCCCAGTAGATAAGAAAAGATGTTCCTTTCTTTCGGGGGCTAAGATCAGATCGATAGCTTCAATAGCAAAGAGGAGCCCTCCTTCCATGCCAAAGGTCTCGAAGCTCTTGAAAAAGAGCCCATGCCTATAGTTAGAGTTAGAAGAGAGCAGGCTGTAATCTTGATGTGTGAAGCATGATCTCCTATTGTCTTTAACCAGTCTGCTTTAGCTCTCAGTGAGGGTGGGCCATTGGGAGAGGGTGGAAATCTGCAGGCTGTAGCTATTGATAAATCAATCCCTGCGCATGTTCTTGAGGCTGATTGCTTTTTTAAGTTAAGTATGGAGAGCACCGGGATAGCTTGAAGAAGGGGCACTAGCTCGATCGTTGGAAGAGGGAGTCGAAGATGGATGGCATACAGGGAGGTGAAGAATCGGCCGTGGCCCTAGGATCGATCCCAAAGTCTTTGGCAACAGCTTCGTCAGCCCTGCAGTCCCAGGATCCAATGGTGAAGAAGGAGTACATCTCTAGCTAGACTGATGGAGAGAAAGGGCGAATCCTACCAAGACTGAGAAGGAGTGGATAAGCCCGAAGATAGTCATAGTCTTTTCGAGGGAATTAGAACAATCAATAGAAGATAAGTTAAGCGTAGACCAATGCCTAAGGGTGAAAACTTCTGTTGTATACATATACACTCAAAGCGGTTAGATTGCTCTAAGATTGAGGATGGGCAGAAAGGAGTCTCTGATGATGCAACAAGGGACAACCGATCTAGCAAGGAGCATAGACTGAGGCAAAAGCCCAAGGGAAGTGAACATGAGTCTTCTTCAGAGAAAAGATCATTACAGTTGAGAATAGATCACGTGATCGAAGAGGAAGCAACAAACCGACTTTTGCTCATAGCGAGAGGGTGGAATGAGAGGGATGTCCGTTAGTGCAAGGAGAGGGTCAAGCCAGGATCGCTCCGGGGTTAGGGATGGATAAGGGCCAATAGGTTATGCTTGTGAACTGACTTTCAACATCAATCCTTAACTTAGAAAGACAGATGTATACAATGGCGAATCGTGGGTTCCATCCCAGTAGGCTTTTATGTGCAAGGTAGGGTAGCTGCATGCTCCGTCTCGCTGAATCACCCGAAGACTACTTCTGCGACATCCTTTGACTTTTATCATAGCCCGGTTTCTGTGTCTTTCAATGCAGGAATTCCATCGACAAAAATTAGGGTGAATCTCGCTTAAAGAAATGATCACAGTCGAGCCGAGAGTATCTACACTAAATTCCTTCTCAGCAGCTTGCTCGGTCTCCTACTAGACCCACCGTACAAGCTCTTACCTCCCTCTCCAGGTCATTGAAAGAGAGGCCAATGAAGACCCTTTGTGTACTCCATTGCTCTAGAGGGTTCAACAATCAATCAAGAAAAGAGCAGACGATAGGAGTAACGGATTATTGGCATTGGCACAGCATCCCCAATCCAATTAAAGAAAAACTCGTTGATTTCTAGCGCTCCTTGGATGTGTTGGTCAAGTCCTTTATACCTTTATACTTTATATACATCATGGAAATGGTGGCCGGTACCTGTGGGAAAGTGGGAAAACTGATGAATCGATAGCACCACTTGGGTCATCATCAATGGATAGAGAAGAAGAAGAGGCAGGTTGGCTAGGTTTTTCATTCTTTGTTTCGGATCAGCAGAAGAAAGATAAGAATGTGGTGGAAAGAGGTTGCTTGGTATTGACCAACCCGAACTCTATCGAATCAGTGAATCTTTGCCCTGAAATAAAGGTAATAGACTAATTCGGCCACTTCCTTTCGCTGCGCTAGCCTCACTGTCCCAGTTGGATGGATTTTCTCTTAAAGCTAGGGCTTGGCACGCGCTAAAGGCTTACCTCTTTACTGTCCTAAGGGAAAGATCTCTCTCTTTAATACGATATTCCCTCTCCCCCAGAGTAAGGAGTTGTTCTGTTAAAGTAGCGGTAGGTGTAGGAGTTGCTGCTTTCGACGAATTATCCCAAAGCTTTTTTCGAAGAGGCCAGGACAGATGGCTCTACCACGGGTAAATCAAGCCTTTATAGTGAAGCTAGCCTAATATAATATTTTTTTGTCTAATTCTTCTCCTGAAAACAGGGCAGTCCATGCTTCTAGGTAGGGTTATGATTGGAATCAGGGTAAGGAAACCAATTCCATTAAGCGAATAGTGGATTTTCCTTCCTGCTTCTATTCTTCTATTTAGAATATCGAGTAGCGACCCTCTGCTAGGATTTCCAGATGCCATCGAAGATGCAAAAGAAGAGAAGAGTAAAAGCAAGGCTATTAAAGAAGGGGCTTGGCTTGTTAGCAATTGAAGAAGAATAGTCATCCCTCGAATCAGCTCGTTGAGGAGGACTCATTTACCTAAGCAAAAAAGAAGGGCTTTCCCCCCGCCTCCTCGAAATAGACAGAAAGGATTATAGGTAATTGTGGGTTAGAAATAAAGATTTTTAGGAGCCGGGTCAAATGATTTCTTGAGGTAAAGGACTTCAACCTCGCAGGGTATGATGAAAAGCTCTCACCAGGATTGTGTTTCCAGGTCGATTGAATCAACATTTCCCTCGCGGAGAAGCGTTCTAAATACTTTAGACAAGGAAAATCATAGGAACAACTACATTACGAAGGTGGGAGAGCATGAGGTGAGTCATAAGCCTGGACAATGAGAAGTACATGCCTTAGCTTATGGGTAAAATAAAGGTCAAATAAAGAAAGAAGTGTGCTTCTTCCTCTTTTGGCCACTAATGTGTGTGGTGCCCCTATATTCACGTAATAGACTATTGCTATTGGGTTGTTCCTCCTTTTCACATGCATGCATACAACTCGGTATAGGCTCAAAAGCATTCGAGCATATCTTTTTTTGAGTAGCTGCAAGTGAGCCTTATTCTCCTAGTATTAGTAAAGTCTTGATCTAAATATAGGCCTTTAGGCTAAGATATCAACGGATAGCTCTTTTTCATTTTTAATGGGATGAGGGGAATCGAGGTTTTAAATCCCTTTTCACTCTTTTTTTTTTATCCGATGCGCCAATAATAAGGGTAGCACTTTGACCCTATTCACGAGAGTGCCAAGAGAAAAAGTTATCTAAGGCTAAGGTCATGTCACCACACCGGAAGATGGGCCTATTCCACTAGCTATCATCATTTTACCTAGTGGACATGCTCGTCCAAGAGAGATTTGCGCTTGTCCTTGCTAATTAGTCTGTTGTCGCTCGTCCTGTCTATCCTATAGTTGTCCTAAGAGCTGATCCACAAAAGAAACTACCTTTACTCCAGGGAAAGCCCGAGTACAGTTGAAGACCAAACCACCCCCACACCTCTTTTCTTTGGAAAGTGGCTTATTACCGGTTAGAAGACATCATTTCAGAGTTGCGTTGCCCGCTTAGAGTGCGCCCTTTATGTGTTTTTATGTGTTTCGTCCGACTCCTCATAAATGAAGGCGAAAAGACTGATTATCTCTATATCCCTAGCGGACAATCGGGTGGTGGTATCTCAGTAAATTGATTAAAGAATGGTGCCTCTCTCCTACTCTAGGATCTTAGGCTCCCCCTCAAGGTTAGGGGTTTCGGTTCAGAAGGCGATCAACCATCAATGGGGCTAATCCCTTGGATGCTGCTTACCTAGATGCATAAGAAGGGTGAAATCCATGCAATTAGATGCTGGAATCCAATATTTTAGAAAAGGAAGTGTTTTTTGTCTTTCCAACTCCTTTTTGGCAAGCAGATGAACTCGGATCTTCTTTATTGTGCTTGTCGTGCTGGGACTGCTCGCTCCTCCTTAACAACCCTCGGTACACTCCTCTGGCTACTTGTACTGATAACGCTGGGACTAATTGAACTAAGGCTGATCAGCTCCTCTTTCCTATTCTCCGATCACCACTGTCCCTTCATCGTTCATCGGTAAGAAGGTCAGACGTCTCTTCGTCATGGTTATGGTTTTCCTTGGCCGGACAAAGTTCCTGCCTATGCCCATATCTTCCACAATTAAAACAAACTAGCTTTATATTGGTTCGAACCCGCGTCAAATAATTTGGACAGTTGTCGCGCTGGTCAGCGGCATGAATTTAGTTGTCCTGCTCAGATGGATGAGACAGTTCCCACTTGAAGCATGCAAAAAGTCTAGCTTTGATACATCTATTACTGCAACCATCTTCATTCCTTATTGTTGAAATTCCATGCTAGCGAGGTCGACTTGCTTTTTATTTGACTGTGAAAATGAATCCTAACTACTAAAAAGAACTAAAGGTACTTTCACTTTAACACCTTGCCTCAAAATAAAAAGAGAGAGATGCGCTTCAGTTGCGGATGCCCTACGACCTTTGTTATTGTTACCTTAATGTCCACTTTCCTGTGCTACCAAACAATAGTGTAAATATACAATAGCTCTTTCAGTCCTGCTGTTTTAGCAGGCAGTGGGCTAATAGGCATATCTCATTCAAGGCCGGCATACGAAAAGCAGAGCAACTTGACTATGCAACTCACGAGACACATCGTGCCTTACTTCATCTCTCTTTCATAAGCAGTAGTCCATTCATATCTCATTCATAGGCTGTGGGCATACATGGGCTTCTGTATTTGTGAAAACTGTTTTCGTAGGCGTAGGCAGTAGGCAGACGCTTAGCTGGCGATAGGAGGCACTGGCTTATGGCGGTACGAACTACTGGTACTGTCATCTTTCTGCGCTGATCTGTCTGCTCATCCGGATCAATTGCCTTCCACTTTGACCTCTAGATCATCGATACCTGGAAGGGTGGCGGGGCCCCGTCCCCCTCTCTTGGCCGGCCTATTCTTGTCCAGTAATTCTTCTTCTTTCGTTAAAAGTTCCGCGCTTTCCTTCCCCTAGTGCTATTCCTACCGTTTATTCTCATATTTGTCAGTTTGCGTATTTGATGCCATCAGAGATTGACAGAGGGCTCTCGTTGATTAACTCTCTCCTGCTCTAGGACATTAACATTAAGGGCTACGATTGACACATCGCACTTTCGCTCGGGTAAAACATCATGCTATGCGCCGAATTCTACGATCATTCCTCCTGATGGAATTTCATTCTATTATAAATAGAATTGTGCTGCCCCTATTCGCCTATTCGGGTGTGGGTATCTTCTTCTACTAGTGATCTTATTGTAAGGCAAATTGGCCTCCCTCCCGCTACGGCTCGCTGTACGTTCCTTTAGCTATAGGCGTGTCCAATCCGATAATAGTCCGTTCCACATAGTGCAAGAAAGCGACCTTCGAAGCACAGCACAACCCTTTTTCGTATTGACCAAACGGGGAAGAATGAAAATAGAAAAGAAAGTCCGATCCTTTGCTTCCCCCAACTTCATCTTGACTTGTCCCCAACGAAAATGAAAATGTTCCTTCCGAGGCAACAAATTCACCTTGTGATTCATTCTGGTCGAGCATTTTTCGAACACCACTTATATACAAATTATCAATCGTAGGACTGAGACCGTTGGGAAGGATAGATATTCTAAGCCAAGTCGTACCATTCCATTCGTGCTAACAAGCGTTTTCAACCGTGCTACCAACCGTCTGGCTCGCCCGGAATGGCAGGAATGAGACCGCACTGCCCGGTAGACTGATTCCTTTCCTTGCTTGGTTGACAGTTCCTTCCTTCTCCGGTAAGTGAGTCTAAGCCAAACACATCTGGGAAGGAAAGAGGGAAACCGGACAGACTGAATAACTCGGGATGAGCTTCCAAGATGGAATTGAGTGACGCTTCCCTTTCTCTGTTTACATAATTAGCGCTTTTTAGCTTCTAGAAATTAAAGAAAGTCAAGCTCCGCTAGCTTATCGGCCAGGCAGGATTCCACAGGGAAACGGAGTCATAGATGGTATGGATCCCAGTGTTGAGTGAATTGGTAGCAGTGCATTATCTTAGTTTTCCAGTAGCATTCCGCTTCTCAATCCGCTTTAAGCGTCAAGTACCAATAAAGGTTCAGTGTGCCTTCGTTCAGTGAAACGAGCACGGGAAAGACTTGATGCCAACTCCAGATCTTGATCTTGAAAGCAGAAAGGAAGATTTCCAGATAGAGATAAAGATCCCTGGAAAGAAAGATTAGCAGCCAATCCAGGTAAGCAATAACCTATGCCTTGCCCTTCCTATTGATGGAATCCAAGCTGTGAAAACTAGCTTATTGACAGAACACTCTATCTCATTACTAAACAAGTCTATCGACTCATTATCCTAAAGCTAGCTTCGCTAACAGTAGTGCTTATTTAAGAGTGGAACGACCGCCCTTGTTTAGTGAACGGAGAAAAGAACCTCGATTGACAGAAATGGAAAGCCAGTTCTTATCCCTAAGCTAGAGTGAGAAAGCATCTTTATGTCAATAAAACTGATCAAGAAGGAATCTAACTTGGTGGGAAACTCCCCCTTGTTGAATCAGGTGAAGGTTTGGTACTATCATCAACATAGTTGTAATTGATTGCGTTAAAGGACTGATCTCTCTCTCTAACTAGAAAGATCATAAGAGTTCACGCAGCTAAGAGGAAGGAATAGATAGAACAGGATAGGAGAAGTCCGGCTTAATCGAATTGATCTTATGACATTCAAAGTGTTCTCTTTGTTTAATCGAGTTGGTCTTCTTTGAATGACAGAGATGTCGCGTCTCCGCTCTTAGTGCTTTAGGTTGAGTACGGGCAATAGGAATAGGAAATGGCGTAACCTACGAAGTTCCCTTTCTCTGGAGTTGAGTGATCTTTCTCTTTTGACGATTCTTGTTAGCGTTAGCGAATCTGCTGCTTGAAAGCGTAACTATTGATTGAATCCGCATCTGGCAGCAGTTTTCACGTGGCGAATTTCTCTTTCAAAAGAAAAGTAAAAAAGCAGTAGGTAGACTAGAAGGAAGAGTTTCAGGCTCAAGGCATAGTATAAAAAAGCAATTGCTCTGACTTCCCTCGGAGTTTAGTTCTAGTTAGCAGATGGGATCTGATTCATTAGAGGAAGGGATGGTGATTAACTGATAGAACCTCTTCTCTTCTTTCAAATCGCATCTATCAAGTTCTAAAGGCCTTAACTTAAGGTGGGAAAGCAAGGGGCGTAGCGAAGAAGAAGTAAGAAAGCAGCAAATCTTTCCTCCTCTGAGGAGGCTTAGTTCAGCTAGCCCTAGACAGATCACATCTCATTAGAAAGGCAGGCATTTCATTATCATTAGAAAAGGGCATCCCAACCGGGAACAAGCCTGTTCGCGGAGTTATCAGCACGGACTCTCGTCTCCAATAGGCCCAGCAAACCAATGCTGTGCTTCTGAATGACTCAACAAATCTCTCTCCACTTCACCTCCTTATTGAGGCCCCTAAGTTTTATATTCCAAGCACCCACATTCATCATGACCCACCAGCAGTTGCCTTCACTGAGTCTTCTTTGCTCTTAGAGGTCTTCAGTTTTTATACGGGTAAAAAGCTACCATGTGTATTGGAATTTTTTTAAGCGAAGAACTCTTACCTCCACTGTCGCGCTTTGAGTCATAAAAATCCCCAGCATGAATCTTGAACTCTATTTATCTCGGCTGAAGCAGAAACTAACCTCCTGTCACCAATCTCTGCCCTTTCCTCCCCCTTGGATTGGAAAGGAACCATTTGCAGCTGCTCAATAGAGGGGCTTTTCCGCAAGGATAGGTCTTGATTTACACATAGGCCTTCTCTAAAGGATCAGGACCATCAGAGAGTAATGGTTGGCATTAATGGGGTCGTCGATCTCTTTCTGCCTACGGGCCTCTTCATTAACCTGAACAGAACCTGCATTTCCTTGCGGTGAATAGCATGACTGGTTGGGACCGGAGTACTATTAGCAATAATTGACCGGTTCAACCCCTAATCAGCGCCAGTAAGAGACTGAGGGCGAGTCGCTTGTGCCCCTTTCCCCTATCGGGTCTACATCCACCGGAATCTCAATGATATTGGATGCTTCTTGCTACGCCCCTTGTTTGGGTAAGCTTCAATCCCTTTTGTGCATTTCACAAGCTTTATCAGAGTGTCAAAAGACCTTGCACTCCATGCAATGGGGAGGACGCCATTCATAGCAAACCTCTTGCGAAAACTCTTATCCATTCTCCCGCAGTATCTTCACCGAATACACTAATCTGGATTCTGCACTTATCATGATACATACCCTTGCGAACTGATGCCCTTTCTTGAGGAGTGTTCGTCCATGTAAAGAGTATTGCCAACCAAGCTTTCAATGCTGCTTAACTCATCATCACACCAGTGTTCCCCACCCAGCCCAGGGAATCTTACCAATTTCGGGATCTCTTGGAGGGGATCCTTCTATTTGTGAATCCCAACGGCTTTGATTTGATGATAAGGGGTCTACCACCAACAAACCAAGGGCCCGAGTTTAAGACCCGGTCTCTCTCCCCCACCGACTGGAACCTTATTGTGAAAAAGCCTTTGGAGTGAGTAAAAAGCTCCATGGCTGCCAGACACGAAGCAATCTTTCTGTCAAGGCCTTCAAATCTGGCCTGCCGCCCATCACATATGCGATAATGATAATGGAAATGGAACATTCCCTTGAGTTCTTCTGAATGTTGGCCTCCTTGCTAACAGCATACTTAACCCCTATTATGAGGGGGGGACGAACTTAAGCTTATCTTTATTTAGCAGTAATGGAATGGGACAGTCATCCGAAAACGATAAAATGGAGGTGTCAAGCATCTATAAAAGAAAGTATAAATTTCAGGATCTTCCCTTGCTTTCAAAAGGGTAAGTCACTTCTTGCACAGATTATCCGCTACGCTCCTGATTGCTTGACTTTGCCTCTTTTACTCGCTACGCCCTATGCCTTAGCTTAAGTGCTTAACCCGGGGACGATCCGGGTAGGCGAGTAAATCGATGCCTTTTAAAATATACAATTTCTAGCATATAGGATTCAGACTAGGTGGTTGTAATCGACCTGTCGGGAAACTAGAAACTCTCCCCCCGGGCTCAATGTAGTTGAAATCTCTATCGGGCGAGGTCTCTCGAGCCTCTTGTTGATCGGGAACCTATCTTGCACCTTCGGAATAGACTGGACGCGGTAGACCCTCCGAACCTCCCTTTTATCGCAGCCCAACACGACTTTGACTTCATTGTCTGTTTGAACTCCTTCCGTACCTGTTCAGCCGTGAACCACTTGGCTTCTGTGGCGAAAACATTTCCCACTCCACTCTGTAGAGAGAATTGCTTTTGTTGAAGAAGCTTAAAAATAAGCTCTTGCTCATGATTCCCTTTCCGGTGCAGATGAATAAATATGCTGTTTAGCTTGGGACTAGGGCTTGTGATCCTTCTCTTAACGGTAGAACAAAAAATAACAAAGGAGCTCTCCTATCCTAAGCAAGCAGCGGAGTCGTAGACCATTGCTTTAATGAAAGACGGGATGGGTTCCTTCTGATCCTAAGCTGTGAACTCATGGTCAAAAGGTGGGCTTTCCCTTATCTATGGTAGCATGGTCTTCTCCTAGGGTTTCTCTTGGTGAAGGAAGGGCTACTGGAAGCCTAGAAGGAAAAGAAGTCTGGGCTGGGGAACGAAGTGACTTCCGGATCCGCATTAACTTATTAATTAAGGAGTTTTCCCGACTCTCGGCTCCTCTTGCCTTTGTTCCCGTGCCCTGGTGGAGTCCCTAGAACCTTAAACTTAAGGAGCATTCGACTGAGATTAGATTAGTGGATAGCACTTGTTGAATTGAATAAGATGTTCTTGCTCAGAATTAGGGAAGGTGGGATCCTATCTTTAGGAAAAGAAAGGCCTAACGAAAGCTAGCACTCTTTTCAAGCCTATAGCCTATATATGAATTATTCTCAGCCATCCATATGGGAGTTCCCCGCCAGCCTGTGGGAGTGCCACTATCAATAGGAAACAGACTTCTTTCCTCCTTATTCTATCAAACAAGCAATAAAATACCTTAGATATATCATATTTTACATTATTAATCTAGCATTGGACTCTTACCTGGACTAAGAACACTTCTAGTTCTAACAATACGTTTCATAACGAGCTAAACGTGCTACCGAATGGAAATGGTCGAAGGTCTTTTCAGTTCTCCTTCCAATTGCTGCAGTACTAAGGCCAGTTCTTACAGTTGGAGTCCTATCCTAATAGAATCCCTTACCAGCCGAGCTTCCCACTATAATATAATAAGCGAGTTGGAGAAAAAAGGTAAACCTATCCAATAGCAGTCCTATGGTAAGCAAGCTCAGGTTCAGTATACATAGGATATGCTTTTTCCTATCTCTGCTCTGGTTCAGAACCCTATAACTAACTAGGATTCCCTGGTAGAGCCATAGATAAAGATTCTTTTGATGTCTTCTCCGCTTGAGAGGGAAAGACGGCTGCTCTGCGAACAACCCTAGTTGCTGGTCCTGTTCCTGCTGCTAACTGCCACCTCTGCTCCAATACATAAAGCAGCTGAAGCTATTGATTGTAGCAGCTCCGTCCCATTCATCACTGCTTTATGTTAAAAAGAAAAGAGCTGCTCCTCTCCGATCTAAGCCCTCCCTCTAGTAAGAAATAGCGTAAGTAAGTTAATCAGGATAGATCGACAGGCCAGCAAAGGCCTTCTACCGCAGCGGGCCCACAGGCCTATGCCAATCTCTTAGGGCAGGTTCTCTTTCATCCGTCTTTCCTAGGTGCGCATCTCCATCTACTAAAAGAAAGTAAGGGTGGTTACCATAGATAGATTGGGTCATTCGTAACCGATGCTTTAGCATAAACTACAGCTCTTTCATCAACTACAGCAATATCCGATGTAGCACATTCTCCCTCTTTCGCATATCCGATGCTTTGCAAGCAACCTTGGTGTCAGCATCGTCACTTGAGTCATCCTAGAACAACCCTGCCTATTCAAAAGAAGTACCTCACCTCACTTACGAAGAAGTAGTGGGAGCTGGGCTCTCGATTCAGTTGGATAGCCAGTCTACCTAGGTAAGAGTGACGTCGACCCTGCAGGGTATCCGAGAGGGGCACAATGCAGGCTGGAGATCATCTGGTAAGGAGAATCCCCAGGCTTTAAATAGTTTAGAGGGACTAGGCAATGAGCCCGGATAATCGAATGGAACTCTTCTTTCTTTCAGAACCTTTATAAGGTCATATATGAATAAAGGTTATATTATATAATATAAACGATCTGACAGGACTCAATGGAGTTGCTTTTAAAGCGAGCGAGTAGTCTTTGCCAAAGTTAGGGGCGACTTAGATAGAAATTTAACAATGAGAGAAGTGTCAGAGTTCGAATAGAAGGTAATGGAGTGAAGTACGTAGCCCTTAGGAGAGTGCACGAGAAAAGGAAAAAGAGTTGGGAGTTTGACTTTATCTTTTACCACAATAAGCCGTGTAGTTACCGGATCGGGACAAAGAGTCGGTTTAGTCGGAGATAAACAGAGTCAGGTCGATGAACAGAGCCGATATCGAAATATATCACTGTCTTTGACGCTTCTAGGCAATATGCCATCGATTACCTCAAAACTACTTTGAAATTCAGCATGACATAGGTACCTACTTCCAATCTTCCTTGAGAGCTGGGATAAGTACGGAATTTCACTCTGGTGGAATCGCTTCTATCCTTAGCCCGGTACCGAGGGAGGGCTTTCCGAGACCAATGCTATCAAGAAGTCACTAGACTGACTATTATTGCATCGAGAAAGAGTGAAAAGATCTCCCCTCTTCTGTTATTCTTATTATTTTTTGCCTCTCTTTCAACGCTTGGCCACTCGATTGCTATTGTCGCCTTGGAGCCCGCCCTTGGCTGGTTTCACCCCTTCTCTAGTAGCCTTGCCTGCAACCTTGATAAATTATTGTGTGACTTATGAATGAAAGGAAATTCCTTGCTTTAGAAAAGAGAAGAGCGCCAACGGCAACAGCTAATTCATCTAAATCAATGGCACGTGGGACAGGTGTTGGATACGGGAGAAGCTAGACTTGCTCTTGTTAGGGAACTCGAGTGAAGAGACAGGTTTGTGTGGCGGATACGTGATCAATGGTTTTAGACTATAATAGGAAAGCTGTGCCTTAGATCCTTTCTTTTCGGAGGAAGCGAAATCGCTACTTTCCAGACCAAGGTACCCCTTGTGACGGTCTTCAACCCGATGTTTTTGTTTACTTATTGATCAGGGATATGCCCTCCTTGCTTTGAGGGAAAGACACTTATAAATGCTTCAAGAGAAGCTGGCTAGAGCGAAAGAAAAAGGCTGGATTATGCGCCAATCGAGGTCGAAGGGGAGGGGAATTTCAGGTGGCTGTGTAGTCTTCTCCAATGAGGGAGGATGAAAGGTGTCAAGTGGGAAGGGCTCCTCTGGCGGGACATGAGCGTAGAGAAGACCACGCAACAGGCTTCTCCTCCTATAGTAGGGGTCCGGTGCCTAACTACCATTCCTGGCCTGGCATGACATCGAGTAGGAGCTTTGCTGAACTGTCGACCTCCACCGAGTCCGAGGTGCTATTGACGAGTCAGCCCTTACCTTGAAACCTAGCATGGTGGAAAATAAAGAAATGCACATAACAAACGTGACTGAACTAGCCTCCCCCTTGTCCCGGGTGTGGGAATACTTAACCACATGGGCCACAGACATACAAAAAAGAACGATAGGAAGAAAGTCTTACCCAAGCGGGCCCGCTACGGACGATACACAGAGAAAAAAACTCTAATAAAATAGAAAGAACGGACGCGCATAGCTACACTAGAGGAAAAGCGTCCGCATCTTTCTTCAAAATAGACTCTTCTTTACTCACATGACAACAACTCTGGAGAGCTGAGTAAAGAATGCTAATGCTTTGGTTCTTTCCTTTATAGAGAGATATAGAGTTCTGGCATAGAACTAACTAAGTGTCTGTCCTAACTAAACTCAATCACAGTCTCATGCTCCTACTCCTTACTTTAGACAGTACTATTCCTTATTATAAGCTCTCGTACCGGAGATGGACTTGGAGCTCAGCGCGAGTGAACGAATGATGAGATAATGAGTTGTTTGATAGGTATTGAGGTAAGAACATGTTCAAGATAAGCCATCTCCCAGCAGAGAGCATAGAAGAGCGCCACGCCAGCCTTCAATCATTTTCCCTTACATAGTCATAATATACAAAATGTTAAGCATAAAGACGAATTACCCGGAAAATTCCCTTACATACATATTCAGATTATATTATTTAATTTCATGTTCAGTTCGACGTGGGCCCTGCTTTCTTTCCTTAATGGAGATCTCGGCGCGAGAACAGAACTAGAGCAGCCTAAGCCTAGCCCAACTCTATTCTTTCCACCTTCCCGCCTAGCCATAGCTAGACAGACTCTACTCTAATCTATGCTATCATGGAATGAGTGAGGTAGAACTGCATGAACGATGAACGAGACACTGTCTAATCTTAGTATAATCTTATTATTAGAACTGCATGATTGACGATATCGGATCTTCTTTTTCCGATGAAGAAGAGTAAGGACCTGATCAAGTCCCTGAGCCGATAGCTGATAGCAGCTAAATACGAATAATACACTATAGAACAGTAGCAGAGAAAGACGAATGAATACTATAGCAGCGAAATACGAATAGTCCTATACCAATGAGTCATTAACTAAGAGAGATTACTCTTGCCCCAATCTCCTACGTTTCATTTGCTTTTGCTTTTTCTCAGTTTGTTTCATTTTGACTATGTCCCCACTGATCGGATGTATTTTATATACACTCCTGATCTACCTTCTGACTGAGAGTGCTATGACTGCCTGACTGCTCCTACTCCTATCCTACTACTAAGTATAAGTGGAGAGAGCCACGGTCTGTCTAGTAAGGTTTGGTTAAGTGGAGAGCCCCTACCATATGAGGACGGATAATTCGAGTTCACGAGCGAGGAAGATAAAATGATTGTCTGCTGACACTAGACTCACTTTTCAAGCAAGGAATGAGCTATGCGTATGCTCTCTGCTCTAAGTTCTGCTATGTGTATGCTCTCTCTGCTCTAGGTTCTAACTCGTTCTTCAGTCGGCCCTCGCTAGTCTGGCTCGGGGACTCGAACCCGACCTTCTTCAATGAACTCGACCGCTCTTGCATTTCGACTGCTAGGACTCATCCTTTCGGATATTCTTATTGTTATTCCGCATTCCGCAAGTCTACCTTTGCATCCTCTCCCTACCAAAGGTTCCTTGACCCCTTGTACCACTGGTACTCCTTTGTAAACTATCTGGTACTCCTTCTGGTACTCCTTTGTATTCCCAACTATGGTGGCGAGCTACAGCTACCTTTCCTTCACTTCCTTACTCGGCATGCTGAGCGAGCTGGGCTCCCTTAATAACTTATTCTGCACAATCTCAACTAGGGTCCCACTCTCCTTCTACTAGGTAAATTTGCTTCTACTAGGGATTGTATTATAGTTTCTTTCTTCTTATAATATAAATGATAAATAGGTGAGCGCACCCGAAAGATCCCTTCCAAGTTTCCATTGAACACTCCTTTTGAATTGAGCACTACTTCGTAGGTTCCACCAGCTTTACTTTAGTAGTATCTTATCTCGTCCAGCTATGCAAGAGTTCTACCATAATGGAATTTATTCTACCCTGCTATGCAAGAGTTCTTCCATACATAATTGATTCTACCATGTACCCTGGTATGCAAGAGTTCTACCATAAGTATAAGGATTTATTCGGATTCCTGATTCAATGTCCTACCTTTCCGATTGAACTGATTCTAAGCCTTTCCTATTGAATGTACTAGTTATTGCCTGACCCATTGACTGTACTAGTCTTCTAAAGCTGTTCGGAGCTAATCTCTCTCATTTAGTTCACCCGATTGACTGTACTAGTCTTGAATAGCTTCTACTTCTACTTCTGCTCGGAGCTAATCTATCATTGAGTTTACTTTTAGCCTATGACAACTCCTGCCTCGGTACCGAGATGGTTCTTGTACTGCCTGACTCGGTTGTACTGTAGGTGGGGCCTTGTGGATTTCCTTAGGCATATGGATTGTTCGTAGAATAATGGGTTAGTGGTCCGGGGTAGACTCGCTACTTATGCGCTTACACATCTAATTATGCTTTCACATCTAACACTTAAGATAAATGGAACCTTTCGTATGCACATCTACTATAATGTTAATTTCCTGGTACCAGGAGCGCATTACTTGCAAGAGCTGACAGGAACCCCAGTGTCGATTCAGAAAGCACTTTAGTGACTGAAGTAGCTTCCTAGGGATGCGTTTAGCGAATGAAAAGAGTAGCTAGCTTGCTCCCTCGGGAGGTCTTAGAGTCCGGGTGTGTGACCGGGTAGGTGACCGGGACTCCATCCAATCCCTCTTAGAGTCTGGGTAGGTGAATGGGACTCCATCCAATCCCTGAAAAGGAAGTTCCTAAATGATCGGCTGACGCGAGATCAAATCCTATCTTAAGCCTTGTCTCTACAAGTGCGATCCCATTCCATTGTGTACCAAGCGAGGCTCTAGTTTCCATTCAATAAAGTATGAACTCTGGCTGTGTGGAGAGTGACGGACGCTCTTTCTTCAACTCGGGGAAAGGGGTTCACTCCTATCTCCGTGGAAGCGGAAGGGAGCAGTATGGGTTTCGTTAGCAGTATGGGTTTCGTTCCTGAAGTTTCTGTATTAGGAGCGAGCTAGACTAGCTACTGTGAGCGAGGTAGACTAGAGCGCGTATGTGGGAGATCTAGAGGAGCGCTTCGTATTCGGTATTCGTATTAAAGCGTGGGATTAGATAAGACATAATCTGGCTGGATCGATCTCAAAGCAAAATGGAGAAGGGAATGGAATTGAAGAATCTATATCCCGGAAGGGGTCGCTCGCCCATCACCACTCAAGCAATAAAACCTGTATTCCTATAATAACTTATGATCTGAAGCTGCTACATGCGAAAGCGAACTATGATCTGAAGCCATTTGTATAGGTCAGCGAACTATGCTTCAACTGATCACTTATATAGCTTAGCTGAACTATGAACTATCTTAATCTCATACTTTATCTCATATGAACTACTTATATAGCTGAACTCACTCTCACTGAGTTATTCTTCGTACTGCTTGCGAGAAGAGACAGCTTGATTGAACTGCTTTCCTTGATGTCACGTCCTTGAACTGCTTGCGAACTGCTTCTTTATAGTAATGAGTATAGTGCCGACCAACTGGACCCACTAACAGTTCTTTTGCTTTCTTCGCTTACCTCCTCGTACTCGTGGCATGGTCCGATCTTCGGTTGCTTCCCGGAGGCTCTCCCGGTCCGCAGCACTATCTGTCTTGTCGAACCGGTCATTTCACCGAGGAGTGAATGCTTCGTCACCGGTCATCGCACCGCGGAGTGGGATTTTCAATATTGAATTCGGGTTCGGTATTCTTTCCGCAGAGCCTGACGCCTCATTCGCTCCTTACCTTACCTTAATCTCCGATCGGATTGACTATTAATATACATAATTTATGTATATGACCAGCTCCCATGGAGCTCTGAATAGAGTCTCTCTCTAGCCCTGGCCTTTCTCTCTGCCCTTTTTCCGGCCTTCGTAGAAGCTTCCCGCTGCTAAGACTCCCAATTGCATCTTGCTTCCCAGGACTCAAGTAATTTAATATTACATCTTGAGGACTAAAGGAATAGTAATTGAATATTGACCTCATTGAATATTGACCTCTCCTATCCTATTTGACTATTTTAGTGGTTTTGCTACTATATGAGCATAAAAATCATGGAAAATTTAGCACTTCTCCCGCTATATGAGCATAAAAAGAATCGCAAATTGATTCTCCCTACGGCACAGGTTTTGCCCCTACTTTGATTATGGGAGATAAAAAAAGTAGCAAAAAAACACACCATCGTGTAGGCGCACTACTTTTGCCCCTACTTTGATTATGGGAGCATAAAAATGCTAGCAAATTTAGCACTTTTCCCTAAGGCAAAGGTTTTGCTACTATATGAGCATAAAAAAGTGGCTTTTTTTAATGCTGCTCCCTTATGCACTGGTTTTGCTACTATATGAGCATGAAAATTTAAACAAATTTAGCACTTTTCCCTTATTGAGTGGTTTTGCATATATATATTATGAGCATCAATTTCTTGCTTTTTTTGGTCCCTACGGAAGTACTTTTGCCCCCACTTTGACTATTAGATAGCATAACGAGATCAACTTTTTTGCTTTTTATCATGCTTTGCAGCACTACTTTTGCCCAGGAGATCAAAAATAAGAGCAAATTTATAACTTCTCCCTGCCCTATAGGAGATCGACTTGCTTTTTGGACCTACTTCTAGTTTCGAGTGATGCAATGAGACTTGAGTTTGATGCCACCCGACCACTAAACTCCCCGTGTAAGGTGACCGATCCTATACTGAAAAGAGTGAATGGAAGGGCACCAGCAACACAATGAAAGTGAGAAGTATAGTAGTAGTCCGAGAAAGTGAGAAGTTAAGTAAAGTAGTAGTCCTTTCTTTAGCACCAGCTTCAGTCTTCAAGTCTATAGTCTATAGTTAAGTATCTGTCCTTTCTTTAGCACCAGCTTCAGTCTTCAAGTCTATAGTATAGTTGTAGTGCTTTCTTTGGAATAGGAGTGAGGAAGCCTCCGAATAGTCGTCCTAAGCAGCTCCTGAGTCAGTTCCAGTTGCTTATGGTTCCACTCCTCTTTCAGAGCCTCGTCCACTGAACTCTTTGACTTTTTCAAGGGTGCGTGGACCCCAAGGCTTAATAGGCTCCCCCCTCAGTCTCTCATATAAAAATTCCAATATGGGGAACCCTTACTTTATTAAGCTTAAAGGAGATGCTCGCCCGCTGACCGATGGGTCCTTCTTCCTTACCCTTCGCTCTTCACTACTACTGGTTGCTTGCTATCTTTGCTTTTCATCTAATCTAAGACAGTCGCTGGCATGCGTCACTAGTTCGCTCCTTGACTGGGATTCCTTGAACTGTTCGAGATGCCATGTCTCTCTCTCTTGAGTCGCATACTCAGTACTACCTTTGAGTGGCACTAATCAAGCTTCCCGCTCGGTGTGCCCTACACTAGACTCTTTATATTATATCAACCCACTACGCGGTAAGGGAAAGCAGATAAAGAAAGCCTCGAATCATTGTTCTCTAGTGGGCCTTTAGAGCTTTATTGAGTCGTGGATGGTGTCTCACTGGTGTGCTTGACCGCTAGTCTTTTCCTAAATCTATTCGTTAGAGTGGGTGGAAGTATTAATGAAAGATCGGCGAAGCGGGCTACTCATTGAGAAAGGGCAGAATTGACTGTTCCGGACTCCTTTCCAGTGATAGGTCGTGGAAAACCTAAGAAAGTTTAGCGCTTACTTTACTCAAGGGGATCACCGCTCCGTGGGCTGCTGGGATAAATTCCGAAGTAGGGAGATGGTCTTGGAGAACTGGGTGCGCTAGACCCAGGAGAGAAACCTTCAATTGCTTTGATCGGATATCGAATAAATAGTGCATTGGGCAGTAATGCTAATGTAATGGCTTTATGCTATTCTGACTTGTTCTGTTCAGAGAGATCTTCCTTTGACTTGACACACTTCAAGGAATCATTGAGAAGAGTGAGACTTGTGCCTTTCTCTCTCTTGATGCTTTCACCCCTGAGCTGCTTAGCTTAGTAGCACATCTCGATTATATAAAATGCAGTGGTTCGCACTCCTCTCCTACTAGACCCCAGGTGGGTTCAAGCTCTACTTTTGGACGAGGCTGGAATAGGTCCTTTATCCTCTTTTTATCCCTACCCCATCCCAAGCTACATCCCCTGCAACTTCAGGATGAAACTACAGAACACAGAAAAGTGGCCTTGAGGCATTTGACTCATTTTATCCGGGGTTCCTAAATGCTTGATTTGAGGTCCCTCCCGACAATACTCAATGTTGAATTACGTGGTTTTGCAGGTTCTTTCAAGGTCCTACCATTCTTTGAAAGAGAAAGATGGCATAAGAGTTATGATAGCAAGAAGTTGGACTAACGGTTCTTCATCGCACTGAGAGGATAAGAAAGAGTCCCCATAAAAGGGGATTGAGCACTTTATTAAGAGGGGGGGGCACTTAGAGAGTGGAGTTATACGGAGGAGTTCTCTCGAGGGGATGATTTTATTTAATTAGTATCTGCTACACCAAGGGAAGAAGGAAAGGGAGGCGCACAGCTCTTCATTCAAAGATGGTCATAGGTCTGATAGTTCAAGGAACTTGGGCGAGGGGAAAGGAGGAGAAGGATGACTGAACAGCAGCATGAGGTCGGGCGCCAGGAGAGGTCGGACAAGAGGCAACCTGGAAGCATCAGCATCTGGGGAATTGAAAGCCCACGTAGCGGTACCTGACCTGCGGGAGTGAAAGCGGATATGCTAGAGCTACTTAGCTTGGGGAGCACTTAGCCCGACTGAAAAGAGAAGGATCCGCATCTGCGTACGACTCATCTGATGCCAGAGAAGTGAGGAACGAGGGGACCAACGTAGAAGAAGATCAGGGTATAGGTGCGGGCTGAAAGGGTACCAGTAAGAGGTTAGCTAGTTGGGCGCTCAAGGGTTCGACTTCTTCTTTATCTAGTTCTACTAGTTCTGGATCCCTTTGAGACTCAAAAAGGTGCCATGTAGGTAATCCAATACAGGAGGGAGATAGGAGGGGGAAGATCTACTCTAGGAAGTCCAGAAAGTGCTTGGGTTCTTGATCTCACTTAAGGGCAATCAAACCAGACGCACGTGGTACGCTTTTAGCTTGATCCTTTATCTGTCTCTTTCTTTCTCTCAGGGCTTAATCAAGGGAGTCTTCGTAGCTTCAATAATAGGTCTGGTTCTCGAGTGAGCCCATCGAGAGTCTCATTAAACAAATACTGCGCTCACGAGGTTCGGACTGGATATGCAATAAGTAGGCTTTTGCCCCATGGGATCTACTGAACTAAGCTCAAATGCGTGATCCGGACGGGCAGCATCGCATTCAGTATTCAAACGTGCTTTGAGGCTTGATTTGCGGGTGAGAGAGCCAAGAACTACCAAATGTCCGGCAGGTTAGGTTTGCACTTGACCGTCCCAATCACAAGAGTCGGGAATGAAAATAATCCAGAAGTAGTGAATGGGATACTGAGTACAATCTAGAAAGCTGGTACCCCTCGGTTAGAGTGAAATGGGACAAGAATTCAATCAATTCACTTCGTTATGCCCGGCAGCTATCCGTGGACCTTCCCAGGGCTAAAGGGAAAGCAGCTTATGTGACTTTGCCTGGCATACCCTGAAGCATCAGCAGCAGATGCGGGAGGTCGGGGTCCTGATTTGCTATAGAACATTTGGATGATGCCCTAAAGCAACTCTAATTCAATGAAATTGCCTGAACTTCACTTAAAGAAGAGCTCACTACTGCCTTGCCTATGATGGGTCCGGGACTGATTCATCCTATTCCAGCTTGATCACCTCCGATGGTAGAGGTCTGAGTTGCTGTCTCTGCTCGAGTTCCTTTCTCTGCTCCGAAAGGTGGAATTTATTCTTTAGTTGAGTGCGGCTCTTGTGGACTTCCTTGGGGTGGACCTGCCCGTGTAAGGTTCATAGCCTTCCGAAAGGGATAAAGAAATGCCTTGCACAGGTCAAAGAGGCTGGCTCCGGCTGCTGCTGATGAATCTCTCCTCCGATCCAATCAAATTATCCGAAAGCGAACCAAAGAGTGGATTCTCAAATCCACGACCCATAAAGTCTCTCTCTTTCCTTTAAATGCTCAGCTTCAAAATCGTCCGTAGCAGCTCTTTTGGGGTCCTTCACCGAGGGGAAATGGATGTGACAGAGTCAGGATAAACTGAAATCCGACAGCGACGTGACTGAGAAAGAGTGGAGTTCATTTATTTATTATTAAGATATTTTATTCGACTACTTACTGCAGTATTCTAGTGTGAAGTTTAGTCTGCAATGCCTAAAAGATATTCGACTACTTACAACTATGTTTAGTCTGCAATGCCATGAAGATCAAAGACAAAGTTTGGTTGGCGACTGATCACTCAACTAAATCACTCTTGAAAGCCAACATTTGACAAGAGGTTCTGATTCTCTTTTCCTTTCGGTTGGGAGATTCAGGCTACATGCCATATTAGCTGCAGAAAGGGGTTAGGTTGAGCTACGTCCCAACCCGTAAACCATGAACTCCAGTCAATCCAATATTGATATGAAGAGGAAGCAAGAGCAAGAAGAGCGGAACCCATTTCTTTATTATGAATACTAAGCCCGGGCTATCAATCTAAAGAGGTACTCATCTCTTTCTCCTACTGAGCCACGAAATGTAGTGTGTCTCGACAGCACCAGTCGTTAATTTGGGCCATTCACTCTACCCCTCTAAACTCTTTCTGTCGTTCCTGTCGCTCGAGACGTCGTTCTCACTCGTTCGTCGCACGTCGTTCCACTCGTACCCTCACTTAGCATTTGCAGTAGAGCTACTCGGTACTCAAGTCAGGAAAAGAATTAACTCCGTCAGCCAAACAAGGAATTGTTCCTCCCCCTGCAGCTGAGCTAACTATAGCTTTTCCGTACTCAAGCATACTATCTCTTACAACAGGTTATGAGCCAAAAGCATAGGGACGAGCAATAGCTAAGTGCTGAAAGGAATAGGGACGAGCGATAGCTAAGTGGATCTTTCGTAGTGGTTTTGAATATATAGTAAGTGCCATTAACGACCTTAAGCTGCGATAGCGCCGTGGAGTTACTTCCCTTAAATCTCCTACGCTTCTAGCAAAGCAGCTCAGCTATCGCCCTACCCTTCTTTATTGAATTTAGAGGATTGGGGCCCTGATCTCAAACTTCCCCTATTAAAGAGATTGGGAAAGGAGTGCCAAGAGGAAGAATGTGGTTTGTGTGTAGTTCGCAGCTTCTTAATCAAGTCCCGAGTGCATATGAGATGATGGCTAAGCGCTTTTGATCTCTTTATATAGCCTGCTCTTAACTCTTTAGGAGAGAAGTAAGGAGCCGAAGGCGGGCGAGTGATAACGACGCAGAGCGGCTCTTCTACAGGTCAGTTGAGCTCGATCCAACAAGAAGGGGTCGACTTTAGGAGTTGAAGAAGGAACGAGTGCAACGACGTCACTCCGAAGAGTCTGAGAGCTGTTAGCACAAAGAAACTGAAGCTAATGCCCTTGGTTCCGACCTCTATCCCGGATAGAACTCTAATTCCTAACCACAGAGAATCAAACCCCTCCCAGTTCTTTGGTTCATAGTTCTCTGACCGGCCCAGTAGTAGAGTTTAGTAAGGGTCAATCAAACTCATTAGTCCCTGTCCGCTGAGTGAGTTGAACTAGCTCCCGATCTCTCGGACTACCTGACAGAGAGGATTCCTTACGGTCCTTAGCCGTTCTACACTATGCTCTCAACTCTATGATGACATAGTTGCTTTGCCTGAAAAACAATTTCTACAATGGATTGGTAGCAATTGTTCGTTAGCTAATTATAGCCTTGCATTCAGAGTTGCGAGGGAGAGCTCCGATGAGAGGAGAGGGACGCGGGAAAGACATCCCTACCGTTCAAGCAAGCATTTAGTCAAGTCTATAAGTCTCCGTGATCTGTTCAAGCAAGCATTCAGTCAAGTCAGTAAGAGATAGACAGTCAGGAATAGATGTCAAGTCAGTAAGAGCGAATCCGTGGGGTCTTCTGCCAGGCGAGTATAGGGGATGCGAACGACTGAGGGAAGATATCTTGGAGCGAACGAGAGTGACGCAGACACGTGTATAGGCTCTGAGCAATGGTAGATGCCCAAGTGAGAGGTGCGAGCTAAAGTCTAGTCGAATGCCAGTAGAAGTGGAGGACTCTATCATAGGTCCCTTCTTCCATAGATTTTATTGCTCAGCGTGGGATCCCTTCTTATGGCATTAGATCGGTCTTCAGTCAAGTCGTACGGGCAAAGCAGCCTTGGGAAGAGTGCAACGCATTCCAATCATCATCTGTTCATTTATTGGTTGCTATCGTCTGTATAAAGGAATGGTCGTAAATGCATCTTTTGGTCGTCTGTATAAATGGAGTTTGGTCATATGCCAGCCATATCCACGTCGTTATCACTCGTTCCTGTTGAATGAAAGGAAGGTGCGGAGCGTGACTACGCAAGTGATCGACCGACCTCTGACTTCGGTTCTCCCTTCGCTTCGGTTCCTCTTCTCGCCGGAATAGCACATGCTTTCCCAGCTGCTTCTATAGTTTAGTTTAGCCCTTTTATTTAATCGATCGGGGCTTCTTGGGCATGATGGCGGCACTTTCTTTCTTTTTCTTCTCTGTCAGACGATGGTGAACTGCTAAACTGCTCTTCTCCGTGAGTTTTGTCCCTCGCTCCTTGAATTCGGTTCCCGGCTGGACCACCCAAGGCTTCCCCCCTAGGAACCACGGTACTATATCCTCTACGACACCAATAACCAACGCTATGACATCTTTTCATTACCAACCTCGCGTTCGGTCGTTCTACTGCTCGGGTGAGCCCACTGGTTCGCAGAGTGGACTCTCCATTCAAAAAAACAACTTGCCATTGACTCTGACTTGAATAACAGGGCATATCTTTTCTTTGCCTTGAAAGGGTTGGCTTTGCCGGGTTCGCTTATCTTACTTTAGAGCTTCCCATAGTAGTAGACCATAGCGTGCCAGTGTAGAGTCCCAATAAAGCATCTGCTGCTCTCCCCCATACTTGAAAGAGTAGAATCCGCCTAAACCGCTAAGCTAAACTTTCGAAAGCACCTAAACAGTGTCTGGGTCTCTTCTTATTCTAATTATCAGGGTAGCAAGTATCCGGGTTTCCTCTTATTCTTACGGGAATGGGTAGCAGTAGTACATGCGCAATGAATTCCCGTTAAGAGCACTCTCTCTAACTATCTTATCTCGCTGAGGCTAGAATAGAGTGTCTCACTGGCGACACCTGGTACCACTATAATATAGTTTATGGTTCTTCCCCACTACCGTGAATTGTGAATTGTTCGATCCACTTCTCTTCCCATACACTAACCTTCTTCAAGGTCTTGCTTTTCCCATACCAATAATCTTCTAAACTTCAAGGTAGAGGCCAGGAGGTCCACCGCTCATGCCATTACACCATTCACGATGGGGACCCATGCCACCGCTCATGCCATTATATTATTTCTCTTTATTTCTCTGGCTCCGAGTCCTCCTCCCTATTCTCTAGAGTCTTCCTACCTTTGATCTTCGACTATCTTTGTTCCCATGTCCTAGCCTAAGTGCTTGCAAGGGTTCGGACCTAAAGAAACCTTACCCGAAGCGCTTGCCAATGAAAAGTTGATTCGGATTGAAGAGGGGGTGCCCTCTAGTAAGAGCCAAGAAGAGAGTGGTAGCGAAGCAGAGAGCCCTCACTATAGCTTCTTATCTAAAGACTACGCAAAAAAAGGCAAAGAATTGACCTACCCTTCCCGACTCTTATCTACGCTCGTCCTACCTAGTTCTTCCGCCTGTGTATGTGTATTTCGCCTAAAAGGAATCCTTTGCAGAAGCGAGAATCCCACTACGCGGGACGAGACGCACAACATTATGAGTAGTTGAGAACTGACTTACGCAAGAGTCATTCGCAAGAGTAATTCGATTAAATTGAGCGACAGCGACGTTGAAGGTTTCCATGGCATCGCGGATGAACTCATTGATTGAATGAAGAGCAGTGGTCAAGTAGCCTTGGAGTGATTCTCAACATAAAGGGAAGGAAGTAAGCTAGGATTGTTGAGAAAGCTGGTCATGGTCATATAAAAGAGCATGAGGTGCGCTGCCAAGACAGCATCTGGGTCTGGAATCGAGTTAACGAGCTCTGCTGTAGAGGGGGCGGGCTCAAGTCAGAGGCACGAGAGGAGACCGGCCTATCCGAAAGAAAAGAGAAGACACTCTTGGTCCTTCATATCTTCATGCCTCCGTAGATATCTTTGCTTCGGAAGAGAATTAGGCTCTCCTCGGTCAAGCAGAATATCTATTATCAACATCGACCTGAAGAGTTCCCACATATCGTCAGCATTTCATTTTCATTTTATTGGAGGCGGGGCCTCAGCTATTCTCGACGTGAAGAGAGAGAAGGTAGAAAAGAAAAGATTCTTTGGAAGATCTATCTCGGGCATAGTTCAACTCTGTAAGAACTCCGAATCATTCTCTTGAAGCTCATCTAAAAACAAAATAGTAGTCTCACGCCAGCCCCATAGGCAAATCCCAAATCTTTCTATAGAATTAAATAGATGTCTGATAGGAGTGATTGATTCTACTCTATCTATTCTACTCTATCTATTCCTTTTAATCATCATATAGAAAGAAAAGATCAACGATAGAAGAAAAGAAGCATTATATCTAAGTCTCGCTGCTATTTCTTTTCTGTACGTGAGGATCCCAGCGCTCGCCAATGCTTTCTTTGACTGTCTCATCTCAAGCAGAGCCATAGCTTGAGTGTTCTATTTCCAGCGCTTCTGCTAAAGCAAATGGAAGGCCGTTCAAGATTGACAAGGTCCTTTCTCCTATACAGAAGTGCCTAGAACTCAGGAGTTGGCATGAGTCTCCTCCCCGCCAGAGACCAAGAGTTCGACCTTCGACCTATCTTCTTCCCACCTAGTTCTTTAAGAAAGATCTGAACTCCTTTATACGAAGGATAGGCCCGAGCTACTGACAAAGTATAGAAAGAAAGTCCAGGCAAAGAAAGAACTCAAGAGCAGCAGGCAGGCAGTGGAGGACGGCTACTCAGAGTTCCATCTAATCGAAGGGTCTCCTGATAGATCCGTGGGGAACCAAGGTGCGTAGCCTCGGAACCTCACTGGGAAGGAGGAAGGGGAAAGATTCCTTAATGCACTCGTCCCTTAACTTATATCGCGAAGTCTAACTTCTGCATTTGAGTCCAATTCTTTCTTATTTATCAAGAACGAGCCAACCTTCGCCTGCCTCTCCGGATAGAGCTCACCTCCACTGCCTACTTCTTTATATAAGAACCTTGCTTGATGCGCCCGCAATCAGGAATCAGAGGACAGGACCCCTGAGGCATGAGCCACCAGGCGGGAAGATCTCTTTAGACTCACATTCTTAGTGGGCGAGGAGGGAGATTCTCCTCTAGGCTTATGATAAACTACACTCTGAGTGGGACTGAAGCTAATCCATAAAAGGAATACCTATACTTTCCCTGCTTTGCTTACCAAATAAGTCAAAGTCTCGCCTATACCACATGAAAGAGCTTACGAACCCAACGGTTCCCATTATCGCCGGTAGCCGTCTGATTCTTTTCACTCTGCCGGACGAACGAGAGTGAATCTACGTCGCTGCCTAAGTAAAGAACGTGACGCGGAAGTTACTATGAGGGACAAGGACTGGAGTCCGCTTCCCTAGCTCCAGTTGGGGGAGAGGAGATTAGAGGTCCCTGCGAACGACCTACTCAACTAAACTAAGATAACGGACGGGGCAAGTGGCAAGCGCTCACTCAGACTTGGCCTCTTTCGGGTATGGGCTCCTCACCGGCACCTAATCTCTATGGAAGCAGCCAGCACGGGCCCATGTTCTATTCTAGTAACCTTCAATTCAAGTGAGGCCACTCTCACGCACATTCCCATTTCAGCTTGAGAAGCGGGCTAATTCACTAACTCCAGTCTCGTTCGCATTCCCTAACTTGAACTTGTACTTGAATGGGATCATTGCATGCACTTTCTTTCCTTTGAGCATGTGCACTTTTTCACGCTGTCTCACTAATGTCAGGGCTTTCTTGAACCTCGGGCCCTGAAAGAGCTAAGGAAAGAGCATAGTATAGCGTACTCCTATATATAGAATTATGTTCGCACCGAATCATCAACAGAACTCGCACTCAGAAGTTGGAGATCTAAGAAGAGAGCGGATGCCAGCGCACACCCTCCCGTATCCTTCTTCTTCGCACCTTTGGGGACGTAAGAGAGAAGAACCGGGTTGAGATTAAGGTGAGAGTAGAGTAGATGCTATATAGATGCGAGAGTGCGTACTATTCTATTAGTAGATTTGACTTCTCACTACAACAATTGGTGAAGGGAAGAAATGGATGCATCTCTGGCTTAGCTACTGAGAGATAGCGATGGGAAGAACGATATTCATATCCGCGATCACTAGAGGCTAGTCGGCGGAGGAGGATCTTCCAACAAGTGAGGAGGACGGGGAAGGACCGGAGGCAAGCAATAGAAGACAGCAAGGATAAGAGCGGACCATAAGAAGCCGACTAGACCTCGGACAGGGCAGGCAGAGGCTGACGAAGAATCATGCGTCTTCGGTCCCTGCTCACGTGCCCGGACAGACTCATCCGAATCCTAAGAAAAGCTTACATGGAGTTCCATTTCTCCCTCTCCCTACCCCTCACTGCCTGCGAGATAATATCCTTGTCTTTTGTCTTTGATCACATGCTACGCGAGACTCTCAGGAAATTCAATTGAGTTATGATCATCGGTACGGATTTCCAGTTCGAGTTTCAGTCACCGATCTGGATACGTAGCTCGTTTAAGGTGCGAGAGCCACTTCTTCAATAGAGTCTGTCCATCTATTCTCTTTCTAGACAACAAGAAGGGTCGATGAGTGAATAGGTTGTGGGTGTGGGGCTTCTTTCACTCCTAAATCTGAGAAGGAACCGGTCGTGTGGGTGAAGGGAGTTGAAGAGCGGGGTTACGCAAGTACCTCTAGAAAGAAAGATTCCTAAAATACTCAATTGGCTTATATAAAGAAAAAGATTATTGATAAAATGAAACGAAAAGAGACGGGCTAAAATGATAAAATGAAACAAAAGAGTCCAAATTCCCTAACAGTGAAAAATGCCCAGCCTGAGGGAAAGACCATTTTAAAGTGAATGACCTTCCCTTCAATTCCATAACAAGTGAAACGAGTCTATGGATATTTGAGTCTGTAGTCACCAACCATTGTCATTGTAAGTAAAAGGCAGAATCTTCTAACGAATTCTTTCAGTATGATATGATTCCCTGCAAGATCAAACTTTAATGAATGAACTGATAGAGGGGCACCAGCCTAACAAAAAACTGAACGGCTATGGAAGAGGTAATCGAATTCGGTTGCTTTACCGATGGGCCGATTCTCTTGTCTCTTGACCAGATCCATATAGGAACATCTGCTTTCTTAAGAGACGCCCGGATAGAACCTTTTTTTTACAAGAACGGGAAGGAATGCCTTCATAGCCGATAGAAAGGGGAATCTAACTTGCTAGCCTGCTGATCCCCTAGATTCGAATTCTAATTGATTTGCTTAAACCATCACTTCAGTCGACTAAAGTAGCTGAACCAAATAGCACCTCGATAGTTCTATATCTCTTTTCTCTTTTCGCGAGAGAGAAATCGGGCCAATAACAATAAAAAATCTGAAAGCATAGGATTCTCCATACCTTAGATAAGCTTTCAATTGGAGTGCGCCTGGTTGAAGGTGAGTTCTTTGATCAAGACGTACCCCAGTAGGGAGACAGACTGTACTGTCAGGTAAAAAGACTCGATAACTATAACCTCTATAAGACCGGGAAGGGAAGATTTTTTTCGCTTTACCACTGTGGGGATCAACTTTCCTCTAACCTATAACAGAAGGCGAGAGCAGTAAAGTGCATAAGCTAAGGATAAATAAGTTGACTCTTTGGGAACACTTTTCTCTGCACTCAAACTAAAAGAAAAGTAAGGATAGAACCACTTTTAGAGAGAGCTCACTCAAGTGATTTTCTCTTATCTTGCTTTGAAAGACAGGAAGGAAGAGCACTTTCATAACCTTTAATGAAATGAAACTGAAGGTTTGATTTGAGTTGAGTGCTTGGGCACTTCCCCTGTCCTTCGTACTGGATTTCTTTTCTTAATCTAGCTTCTCTAACTTTGAATAGCAAGCAGAGAAAGAAGAACACTTTTTTACTACAGTGTACGTACTGGAATTCAATCTAATAACCATTCACTGCTCCGCTAAAGTCAGCAGTACTATATGGAGCTATAACTTGAACAGCTGAAACCCAGAGATCAAGTGATCCAGAACATCAGAGCAGTAAAAGAAAGGAAATACAGAACATAGAGTGTTCTGTATTTCTTTTATGGTGATATCATCCCTAGATCGATCAATGTCCAGATTGCAACGCATCAAGATGTCAATGCCCAGTAGTGAATGTGCTCCCGGTGGGTCTATCGTAAGTTAAGTATTCTAGTGCAAATAAGATCTATATGTCTTTCAAAGCACGTCAAGACCAAAACAAAATATCATAATATAATCAAAGTGCTTTCATTTTTTTGAATATAATGGTTGGGCTTGGGCAGAAGATTTGTATAAAGAAGTGAGTGAATATCGATGGCCTTTGTTGAACAGAGAGCGAATGGACGGCAAGTGCCTTTATCTTACTAGGCTCAGTTCTTATTCCCAACGGATCAAAAGGCGGTCATGGCTTATTTGATAATGAAGTAATACCTTCTGTCAAGAAGCTCTATAAGGTTGATGAGCACGGGATACCTTTTTTACCACGAAGCTGCAAACACTTGTTTGAGGCCTTATACAAAGTTAGGAAAGGTGACCCCCATGTTCTGAAACCCTCGATTGGGTGAAGTTTTGGTTTAGAGGACCAAGTAGATAGGAGGGACCTCCACCAAGAACACACAAGCTTTTGACATCTAACGATTCTAAACCAAGGTCGTCGAGTCAGAGCCCTTCAGGGAGCATCGACATAAAGCAAGAGAAGACTTGATCAGTTTTACGAACAAAAAGGGGGCTAAATCATATAGACTTGAGGTGAACCCAAGTTGGCTAAGAGTACTGCTTAATTTGGAAAACCAGGCTCGTGCGACGACCGTCTGGAGCACTCATTGATACAGGTGGTTGGCATAACTGAGGTGTGGCTTATGTTGAAGCTGCTTCAAATGTTATCCCCCTCGCATCCCCTCCTCGTTCTGTTTTCATTAGGACACCATCTTCATCTCTTTATCTTACAATTGCCACCCCTATGGAGAAAATGACTGGGCCGTTCTCAACTGGCTTGCGTGACCTTCCTGACTGGCTTTCAAACTGGCAGGCATTCCTACAGCTGAAAGAGCTACTTCTAACTAAACTAACTTCATTTTACCTCCTGCTACTGAAAGTAAGAAAACTAGACTAACAAATCTAACTTAGATAACTACTAAAACTGTCTTGGCACCGAGAGGAGAAGTAAAGAGGACTTTATGGCAGGGGAGGATAGACTATCAGACTTCCACACCATTTATGACTGGATGGGAGATTCGGAGATAGATATGATAACTCATAAGGAGGCTGCCTCTTAACTCGCTACAAGTCTTACGCTCGCTTGTTTAGCTCGTTCCAAGTATTCCATTCGTTTCATTCAAGAGATATGTTCAATAGCTAGAAAGTAAAGGAACTAGATGATAAGCGGCCTAGAAGGCCGGCTCTAGATCATGAGTTTAGGAAGGTTTGACCCTATGTTTTCAGGTTTTGAATATGCTTTCAGGATATATGCAAGTATAGCTCTAACTCCTATTTATATATATACTATTTACAGATAGGTCCCCCCAACCTATATTCCCTCCTAACGTCAGGAAAAATGGGTGTTTAAGCTACTTTTTATTAGCTCTCCTGCAGGAAGATCAAGACTGATAGCTTCCAAGAAGACTCCTCGCTCAACTACTCGCTGAAAGTACTCCGCTCGTTCCACTCGCTTGCTTCAAGACTCGCTTGATGACCTGGCTTTCTCTAACTATCTTGTCTCAGATAAAAGGCATACTACTTATAATAATAAGTAGGCAGAGAATGCAAGGAAAGTTATTTTTTGAGTGATTTATGATCCTGAATAGCTAGAGTTCTTGCTTCTCCAGTTCAGTCTGGAAGGACTTTCATTTCAGAATCAGCTCTGGGACTTAATGGCTCTTTGGGAAGGAAAGCAAAAATGCTATCGAAGGAGCAGCAAGTCTTTTCTGAAAAAACTCGCAGTTCTCCCCTTTATCTAAAATAAATATATATATTTTAGATTTTAGATATTAACTCTTTGGTTGGATCGGACAGGGACTTCTATAAAGATCTTTCCACTCATTCATCATACTCAAAGTCGAAGTCACGGCATGGGGGGGCTCGGAAAAAGAACGAGAATCGGTGTCGTGGTGGTGCTACGAGATGGCGATTTCTCGTATAGAAGAATAGATCCGCGGACCCATTGATTGACCATAGATGCGAACCGATCGACTGCTATCTAAGAGAAGATAAGTAGTTCTTCTATCGTTCAAGGGCAAGGGGAGAACATGTAGCGGCTTGCCTAGATCTCGTATTTCCCACGTAGTCCGTCGGTCAAACCAACGATTCTCTTCTCAAAGTAATAGAGAGAGACAGCCCATTTATTTTCAATTGATCGCGGGTGTCGGAAAAGGAGTACTTCCAGAAGGAAAAGAGAAGCGGGTGGGCGGGAATAAGAAGTGCGATAAGCAGTGGGTACGTTAACTCCCTCGTTTGATCAAACAATTTTTGCTGATGGAGGAGCAACAGGTCTATTCCCCGTAATCACTAGCATTACATACGATAAGCTTCGTCCTTTATGATCTCAAGGGGCAGCACTTTTCTCCTATAATAAATTGCATAAGTAAAGTCTGTACCTATAGGATATGGATATAGTTATAGGAAATCCCCGAAGATTTCACATAGTACTTTTGCTTTTTCAATCAATCTTCTTTCTTTTTCTTTTCTTCTCGGCTGGTTCTGAACGCTGGTTTACAATACGTCAGTTAGTTAACATTCGATCCCCCTGGAACACTAAAAGAATTTAGCTTTCCTGAAAAAAAGTAAACTTACGGAAGCATCTATCTCTATCACGCACTTCAATCCGCACATAAGACGATTCCTCTTTCTATACTCAATTACGTAATAGTCCAGCTAGCTCGTCTGTGTCTGGCAGTTTAAGCCTTGGCCCAGTTTGAGTTCTGACTATAGCTGCAACCTATCTCATATTGGGGAGAGGTGTACCGCCCTCGATCAAAGTATAAATTAATTAATTGCATATGGAGAAGAAAAGTTCACAGAAGGAACGAAGTGCTCTCCCGGAAGGGAGAGGATGGAAAGTCGTATGTCCGGTTCACTAGGTTCTACCACTGCGGGTTCGAATCCTGCCCCTGCCTAATCACTTGAGATGCTGTTGAGGTAGGGATTTCCTTTGTGTTCCGTGAGTGATCGTTGTTGTCGTGGAAGGGTTCTCTTTGAACGAATCCTATTTGAACTAAGCCCGAAAGCACGGGATGACACTTTTCTCTTTCTTTTTTCGGTATGCCGCTCCTTGCTCGCGATGACTCTATTTGTTAAGAGAGTTCTCAGCATGTACAGGAAGTAAGGACCTCTGTTCACTGCGCTTTATTTAAAGCAGTGTTCGGTTGCTCTTCAACGGTATTATGCCAGAAATAGAGTTGACAAGGAAATGCTTCCTATATATGTGTCACTAACGCGGTCCGGGATTCCTCGGATCATTCCTGTTCGTCATAGACATTGTATTAGTGTCGGTGATGACCGGGCGGACTCCTTAGTTCGCCTGTATTTATCCTGGTTTGGTTTGAGTCGTATTATCGAACTAGCGAAACCAATTTAGCGTTCAACCTTCTAGATATAGTTATAGTACACTGAAACTCTTTATTATGGTAAGCGGCCACCACCTTCTCGTCGGCGATCACCGTCGCCAAGAATGGCATAGTCGCAAAGCTTCGCCGTGCCATACAGCAGCTATCCACACAAGCATATGATGTGTAAGTGTGAATAGAGGCCAAGAACTAAAAAATCCGAGGGGTTGACCGTTCGTGAACGTCACAACCGATGACCTATAGCCTTTATAAAATAAACTATATGGTAATTGAAAGACTACAGAACAAAGTATGAACGTCCAGGAAGTTGCAAAGGGATTTCCGAACAACCCTGCAATCATACAGGACGTCAGGATAACTGGTAAGGAATCGGTAGCAGCCTTGAGATCAAAAGAAAAGAAAATCATTTTTTATTTCCTTTCAGGTACTGCAACGGTTGGGTCTGGTTATGGGTACCTTACATTTTGAACCTTGCCAAAACCGTCATGGCCCAATCATGTATAGGCCGTACCAAGGCCTGATACAAGGGTGAGCCAATAGGGAATAACCCTTTCTTCCCTGCTCCCTCGACCTTCATTCCCATCCTGCCAAGCTGAGGCTGCCAGCTACTTGTATCGATTTGCCACAGTGTGGTTAGATACAAGTAGCTAAACAGCTTGCTATACCATACAAAGGCATCTCCGACCGAACGGTTAGGCAAGACTACGGCGCTGGGGTAAACATCCCGTTTACCAAACAAGACGTCGAGAGTTTCACTTAACCATTCCCCTCCTGCAGCCAAAGTGATAGCGGTTCTAGCATCCACCGCGTGGAAGAGGGTAAGCTATCTATGTGGATCATCGAAGCCAGGGCAATAAGGATGAAGGAATTTGAGCGCTGATGTAGCTAACAGCCGCCTTCATAGTCGATTCATTAGGGTCGTCACCTTCTACCCAACTAGTGGAAGTATCCACCGTTTTCTTTGTCTGTTAAGCCTCACAGCTATGGGACTTCCTAAAGAAAACTGCAATCGTAGTTTATCAACCACTCACAAGACCACACCGAGATCTTCGACTTAGCTCCCAAAGGTAATCCACCCGGCCCTTCCCCAATCTATACAAGGGGAGCGGAAGATAACGAAAGGGATACAAAGTCCTAACTAAATCATAACACAAGAACCTCCGTCTACATCATAACACAAGCTACCCATTCCATCTATTCAGTCGAGTGGATCCGATTCGTTCTTATCTATAGATAACGCAAGAGAGAACTTATGACTTCGCGGATGGAGAGGGATTCGAACCCCCGGTATTTCAATCAATACTTCGGTTTTCAAGACCGACTCTTTCAACCGCTCAGACATCCATCCTTTCGCGCTTCGCCCGCCCTATCTATCCGCGCGCTGGCAGGTAGGGGCAACTCTATGTGATTCGCTACGCTTGCTTGCGCCTATCGGCGGACTCTATTGCCTGCCGGTTAGCGACACTTTTCCGGTAGTACGAATCGCTACGCTTCGCTTCTTTCTATATCATAATATGCACCTTGTTTGCTGCGCTCCCTGCGGGTAATAGCAAGAGAGTGAAGAACGAATGATCCTCCAAACAAAAAGAGTGATTGAGTCCAACTCAAGCGAGTGAGTGAAAGGCGTGGCAAGAGAGCGAGTTCAACTCGCGAACGATCAGCAAGTGAAGGACCGATCCTTTTCTTTTGCGCCAGGACTGTTGCGAGACTGGTACTTGGCGGCTCACGAGCAACATATAGACTAAGGTTGCCCATCACTCCCTCGCTCTTTTTTGAAGGCCCTTTCTATTCTCTTTCGTCTATGGTTCCTCCATAAGAAGACTGAACGCCCAGCTTCGCAGAGCAGCTCTCTCCCCAGCCCACAGCATAGTGTGGAATCTGGATCCTTTCATCGAGCACCATTTCTTTTAGATAGAAAGGTGTTCTGACTCTATTGGATCAAGTCATAACCTACGCCTTCTACTAGTACTATGGAGAGACTAAGCCCTATTTCAGAGATTGTACTCTCTTGACTTTGATTAGCCCGTACTAGTAAGAAGCTGTTCCCGAGCCAGGTTCCCTGGATCCACGTGTTCCTAGTCGGGCCTAAATGGATGAATTAAGAAGCCCGCCCGGGTAGACTTCAAGAGCTCTTGCTCTGCGTATCCTCCTACTTATTATTCTGAGGGTCATAAAAACATACGAACCGCCCACTCTTTAAAGCCCTACCGTTCTATTTAATAAAATGAAAGCAGCTTGCCCTCACTAATAAAAAACAGCAATCCCTCCCCTTTTGTTACCTACTTTTACTCATATCTTCGGTATACCTCAATACAAGACAAGCACAGGAAAGGATTATTCAATCAAAACTGGGCTATCGCCCGCATCTCTTTCAATTGCCTATCCTTTCTAGATAAGGGGGAGTACCTTAGGAGTAGCTTCCAACACTTAAGATTGACCTCAATGGCTCTTTGCCAGATATGAATATTTTATGAATTTCATACGGGACTACCGCTTACGCCCCTAAAGTGAACTTCTGACTTACCAAAAAAGGTTTACTAAAGAAACTGACCTAAGCATAGCTCTCTCTCTCAAATAAAAATGCCAAGAAAGAGATTCCTTTTTTAAGTGGAAAAATGCCTTTCATTTCTCTTTTAAGGCCTTTGTCCTACTTATAATATCAGTCCTCCAGCCTATCGAAATTCGTGTTTTTATTAAATTAATCAACAACACATGCACTTTGTTGGCACTAAAAAAAAGGTTATTCAATCCACTAGTGCAACTGAAGGTCCGCAGCCTCTTATGAACCGAAACAAGAAAGAGCTCATAACCACTGCTTGTCAACAGCTCTCCTCAACTGAAGGCGCACCTACTGTTACTAGAAGTCTAGTCTCTCTCAGGTCCAGTTTCGATCTCGAACTAACTTACTTTACTTTACTTTACTTAATAAGCCGGAAGAGATATTATTCAGAAAACCTGATTTCCTGTCCTGTCTTAAGAACCTGACTCAAAAGAGAAAAGAAGACCGGACTAAAAGAGATATCACTTTCGACGATTGAACTGCACTTTTATATCCAGATTGGAACTGGATTTGAACGTCTTTGGATCCTGTTTAGAGCCGGCTTTCACTCCACTTTCAGGAATCCTTGCTCCTGGCTTATATTCACATAGGCCACTCATAAGAATAAGACGTTCAACTCCCTAAAACACGTATAATTGAGAGACTCAGAATATCAGTGCCTTGGGTAAATGCCTACCTTCGGGAGAATCTTAGCGAACGAGTAAGAACCTGTCCTCTTCGCTTCCCAAGATATTTAGGGAAAAGGGCCCTGTCGGCCACCGCTTGCTGACGATGGAACGCATCGTCAATTAAAAGTCCTCGCGTTGGACTTAGTTGGAAAGGTAGGTCTTCGGCATGTCCCTTGCTTGCGAACTTCTTTAGTAGGGCGGGTAGCCTTGGAGATCCCATTCCTCACGTTTACCGTTGTCCCCAGACTGAACTCGAACAACACTTGTATACTTTCTAAATAGTCAGGCGTGTCCCTGTCTCTGTCTCTAACAAGTGTGTGTGATCCACCGATTTACTGAGTGAGTCTTTCTGACCGCTGGAGTCCCCATCTCTTAAAGCCTTATCACACTTCCGATCCATCCCTTGTTTTTGCCGATTGAAGAAAGCCAACTATGGTCTCAAACAAGCGAGAAAAAACCCTTTCTATCTTATTAGTAAAGCCTAAACGCCCTGCAATCAAACTAAAGCGCTAACGAGCAAGAAAACGGATGCGCTAACAAGCTACGGCTTTCGAGCCTCCGCTTGCTGGGTAGTCAAGTAGTCCGTGAAGGTTAAATCACACTTGTGTTAAGCAAGCAGAGTAGTCAAGCCGGAGAGGCAAAAAAAAGCAAGAAGGGGTTTTCGTTCGATCGACGAAATCAATCGTACTTTCACTGCTGTGGACCGGCTTTCATAAAGCACCTTTGGGCAGCAGCTACTATTGGGATCCAATTCCGAGATCAATTCGACAATGAAACTCTTCAAGCAATGATCTTATCTATGTCATTTCTCTTGACGCGATACAAAAGACGACTTTCGAGAGTCACTTAGCCCCTTGACCTCTTCTCTCAAAAAAGACGCTGTGTGGGCAAGTCGATCAAAGTAAGAGCGAGGAGGGAATGTTGACAGTTGTTGTAGTACGACTTTTCATTTCCTGTTCGGTCTTTCAATAAGTAGTCAGCTGCGGGCTAAGAAGCCTCGTAGTCAGACTTAACATTGATTGAAGCAGCTGTTGGAGAGAAGGCACCAGTCAGACCTGCAAGCACCGGGTAGTACGCAGCGGCAGTTTTCAATCATACAATGTGTACTCGTAGTCTGACTTTTAGTGGTAGTCAGCTGTCCTCGTTCTCCTCTTTTCATTGCCCTATTGAGTAAGGGTCGGTGTTTGCAAAAATGTCGAGCCGACGGGGTCAGGTACCAGTAGTGACAATGGCAAAGGGGGGAGCTGGACACTAGTTGTGCTAGTGGAATGACCCAACTAGACCTAGTCAGCCCGAACCGTTTTGCGGTTCTAGAGGACCCTGAACAAGAAGAGGCAAAGATGCCAGATCTGGACACTGCTGAACCGGAAGAGATTGCTCAGGATGAGTGTCTGGCTAACAAAGCCGAGAAGGGTGTAGTCAAGGTGCGAGTTTCACGAGCGAGGAGAGTGATTTGGCCCATAGAAGCGAGGATCTGGAAAAGAGGGTTGATACTGGGTCAACTATGGCAGTGACTGAGGGGGACTTGTTCTGTGATAAACAAATGACTCCAAACAAGAACCTCAGGGCAGCCAATCCTAAGAAAAGAGGTGAACCTGAGAAGAGCAGTCAAAGTAAGCGTTCAGGTGATGGTGCTATGACCTTAAAGGTGGAAGATCCTCCCATGGTTCTAACCACCCTGAATGAAGAGTGGGCGAACAAAATGCAGAACATATCAGAGATGTTGAATTCTAAGAAAGAGGGGGGAAAGTCAAAGCCAAAGAACAAAAGACAAATAAAGGCTGCACAAGACGAAAAACAGAGGCAGCGCTAAGGTGCTAGGAAAATGTGAAAACAACAATAGTTCCACATGAAGGTCCTTATATGAAATGTCAGAAAGATCGGTAAAGTCAAAAGATTATATAAGAGCGCAAAAGGCGGATTTGATTGGCTTGGTGGAAACCAAAGTGAGGAGTGAAAAAGCAGCCAGAATTACCAGATGCTTGGGAAAAGGTTGTAGCCTCAGCCTCACTCTTGATTACATTTCAGAGCCTTTCACACATCACAGGGCTCATAATAATATAATTATGACATGTTTATTTCATTCAATTTACGACTATCTTTGGGCCATTCTACAAAACTACGAAAGATCTTGGTAAGCGCTATAATTGCGAGCTTGCCTTCCTTAACAGATTGCCCAATGGTTCAAGTCGGGTGAAGCGGAGTGCGATAGTAGCTTTGCCGATCGGTACCGCAATTCTCTGTCGCCCAAGAAGCATAAACTATAGTGTGATCTCGTTATCTACGTCAATGAATGAGACTATAGTTGCCGGGTCGTACTTGGTTTACATTATAACATCACTATAGACCAAGAAGAAGTAGAATCTAACCGTCGAAGCATCATGATATCTTCTTTGGTAGACTACCATTGAGCAATTGCTAACTCACTCTTAGAAAGGAATAGAGAGAAGAAAGTGTGAGATAGGAGGCCGAAGCCCAGTTAAGCGATTCTTGGGTGAGACCGTTCCCCTAGCTGAGCTGCAAGCGCCTTTCATATGTGCACTCTATCTTTTTGCATATAAAGAGAGACCTCCTCATTCGAAGAATGCGTGTAGTACTACCAGAGTGGAATTGTCCCTTGGCGCTATAGCTCGCTCTAGGCATATACCGATTGCGGCCTCAGAGCTATGAGACGGCTCGGTCGATTGCTCTCGTATTGCCAGGTCGCCTCCTTTCTGGGAAGGCGCTCGCCCGTCTCGAGCCCTATATGCGTATCAGTTGCCGATGCCCGACCTCGGACCTTATCTAACTATCCATCGAACGAGATTGGGTGAAAAAGGCACTACTCTCGGGAAGAGGAAGGAAGTTCCTCTCCTACTCCTCGGTGCTTTGGGCTCTTTGGCGGCCTGGGATACCATCTCTTTTCGTCTTTCGTGAACTGGATAGCATCTCGCCACTCTCATTCATAGAATGGTATAGTCTCTATGGCAATCCAGAGCAGGAAGAATAACGAATAAACACATAAATACACGAAATACAGACAATAAAGAAAGACTTGATACCATCATGCACATATAGGTGAGAGTGAGAATGATCATCTTTCTATAGTCAATAGTCGCACTCTCCTCATTACGCACATTCCGTGCTTTTCTGGCTCTTTCCCTCTCCGAGCTAGATGGCACCTGCTTTACAGTTATAGTCATTAGTGCCTCCTGAGTCAGTTGCAGTTGCCCAAGAGTTCGAGTCAGGGTATCCCAATTAAGTGTTTTTGGCTCTCCAACTCAGTCGAGCCAGAAACACAACATAATATAGGGCTCTACAATCTCCCTATTGGTCGCTGCCTCCTTTCGTCGGCCCTCGTACGTTGGTCGAGCCTATCTTCCTCTACTATCGGACTCTCGGTCGATCCCGTCTAAGCACTCGGCCCGTTAGGTCTTCGCCCTTACGTCCCTTCGTTCATTGGCAGATTCTAGATCTACGACTGTAGACTGAGAACTTGATAATCGAACTCAACTTTATATGGACAGGTGGGTGGTTCTTTCCCTCACATCTGCACCTGCCAGGCAACTTGGAATTGCCGACTTTCAACTAAAGAAAGACACATGGAAGGATCCAGAAGAAGGAAAGAGTTCATGGTATCTGATAAATTCTGTGTATAATAATAAGGGTACCGCATACAAGGGGGCGGAGCGAAAGGGCAAGCACCTGCTTTTCATATCTTTGACCACGCTAGGCATCTCCCATAGATTCATGGGGGCCTTATGCAACAGGTGTGAGAGTGCGCTGCGCATCAAAACTCATTTCTAAGCACGCGGCTCGCAGACTGGATACTGAGGCCGGGGCCTCATTCACATACCTTATCAGATAGATAAGAGCAGAGGCCATCAGGTAAGAGAGGATTCAAGCTCTGAGGGGGTCAGTCCACTCCTTTCACCTGAACGATCAAATGATTGATACCCGGTAGAGCTGAAAAGTCAATCCTCCCCCCTATCATCCAGAGTAATAAAGAGCCCCAGATACATTTCCTAATGTGCAGTGAGCCCCCACTATACTAGAGAATGAGTATAGATATTCATCTAAATAACCCAGAGGATGAATCTCTTGAATAGGTTGAATAGGGGAAAAGAAAGATCAAGGGTATGGTGCCAGGTGGGAGGAGCCTGGCTATTCACTGCAGTTCAATCCGTAGCTATGTGAGCCAAGTAGCCGAAGGTCTGGGATCATTGAACCCGAATCCGTAGCTGCCTTGCCTCAGAGAGATCCTGAACCTGAATCATATCTCTATAGCGCACCAAATCAATGATGGGTCCCATCTTCTAAGGTGACAATCCGAACTAGAATCAATAAAGCGCACTCTGAGGATTCACTCCTACGTCGCTCCAACTTGCTTTTCTTCATAAAGAGTTATATTATTGGATTGGGCAACTCCTAGTCGTGCACCGAGTTATCTTTGAGTAAATGCTATTTCCTATTTCCGACCTCGGGCTAGCCACTAAGTAAAGGAGCGAAGAGCGCTCACTCTCTATTAGTCCCTAGCTATCCTATCCCATTTCTCACTGATTACTTACGATTAGCTCATTATACCATTTCGAACTCAGAGACAACGTGCACGCAAGCAAGGCACTGGGGTCGTGCATTTCAGTCCCTTGGACCAGACCTCTGGGTGGGACCTCCCACGTGGGCTCACTTTCTCAGTGTGAACTGTGCATGATCAACTCTTAGTCCGTCTTCATTTCTCATAAGTTTGGAAGTCTCTCTACTTTCTTTTCTATAAGGAATCATTGTAATAGAAGAAGAACGGAAGTCAGAGGATGACCTACTTTCGGCTCGTGGATCTCCTTTGGTCAGAGGACAGTACTCTCGAATGAGCATCTAATCTCAATGGTGAAAGGTGCACTTTGTTAAGTCTCAGGGAGTGGGAGTTCTTTAAAGAGGGAGACTACTTCTTTCTTCATTTTCTTTGAGGTACCCTTATCTGAGTCCGTAGAGTTGGATTCTGAGCAGACGAGAATGAGCTGCCCTGCTTTCTGACTCTGGAGCCTGGGTCTCCTTATCTGGTAAAGGATAGCTATAGCTCTCTTGCTCTGTAGGAAGTGATGCCAGGGTTCAGCGGATGTTCTCCCTTCTTAAGAGAAAGAGACTTGCCCTTCCTTCTTTATATGCAAATAGATATCCGACTGTGCTCGAGGTCCCAGCGGACCCAGTACCTCAAGAGCCTTTCCCTCAGAGAGTCTTTATCCGATTTGATTCAGAGAGGTCATCTCGAAATGGAATCCGAAGCCTACCCCGCTCCAGCGTGCTACTCGTCAAGGGCCGCCCAAAGCCTATAGTAGCTCTCTCGGTGCCCGAGGACGACGCACAGGAAGTCGTAGTGATAAATAAGGAAGGATAGAAATGAGCATAGTAGTTCAGAGCGAAGAGTCATGCTTTCAAGGCTCTACATTCCAGTCAGTAGTACAAGTAGTATTAATGAGATCAAAGAATGAGGGCTTAGGCACCGCTTAGAACTCGAGTAAGCAAAGAGCACCTAGAACCGAGAACGGACGAACAGAAAGGTAATAGGCAAAGGAGGCCGAAGATAGAAAGAAGGCTCACTGAATCTAGCTTGGACTGTGGGGGTGGAAGGAGAAGAACGAAGAGAGGATTCTGCCTCAGAAGCGGGAAGAGGGTAGAGTTTTCTTGGTAAGCGTCTCGGACTTATACCTAGAGGGATAGTGACTTTTGACAGTTGGTCTGTCCCCCTTTCTTTTCAGTCTCTAGTTCTCTTTAGATCTAGATCGCTATAAAGATTTATGCAAGTGTCATAGTAGGAGAGTCCGTAGTGCGGTGCACCAGAAAGAGAATAAAAGAAGACGGGTTCTCATCCTGTCCCCGAACCTGGCAGCTAGACACTAGTCCCTCGTCAGCTATCGAGTATGCAATGGTCTACCCAAGGAGCTCAGCTTCTAGGTCTGCAGCGGACTCTGGTAAGGCGGAGAGAAAGGAGCTCGCACTCACTTCTGAGACTGGATGACCCTTAGTTTAGCATATGATCGATCTTATATGTTATAAGTGGTTCTTGTTCGCCTCTATCCCCAGGCTAGGTTTCTCTGATCCCGACAGGAAGGATTTTCCACGCAAAACTCTGAGCTAAGGCCGACCGTCACCTGCTTTTTCATCTAAGTGGGATGAAGACGTAGAGTCTTGGCCCGCTCGCTCTCGGACACAGAAGTATAAGTAGTAGACCGCCCTCTTCTTTCACTGCTTTCGGGCTCTTGGGAGTATTACCAAAGTTCTGTTCGGGCCCTTCTCATAGTTTGATGAATACAATCAGTTCCTAGCTCGCACACCCATGGGAAGAGGAGACTTTTCAGGAGACGATGAAAGAACCCTTTCCAGTAGGGCTAGGACAAGGAAAAGAGAAAGTGAGAAAAGACACTTTAAACAAAGAGAACTTCCATGCTGCTACGAACATTCACTAATTCTAGACATTAGCTAACTCTTCAGCAAGAAAAAAAGAGCAAAAAGAAGTAGGCATGGTGGTCTAGGGCTATCCCCTTTGCCGGACCTTCCCTTGAGTGCTTGAATTCTCTAGCTCCCCTCTCGCCTGGGACACCTTACCTTATAAGTACGGGCTCTGCCTTTCTTCGCTCTACTAGAGGCCTTAGTGGACTACTTTCTATCTTTCTATAAGGAGAAGTCGCTATCGTATGTGCGGAAAGGGCGGGGTGTAGAGCTAAGCTAACTCTTTCTGCTTCCTTAAAATGGGAAGATATATGTTATATAACACAATAAATAGTGATACTGAGTTCTTCTCTTTCCGTGAGATAGGGATATGGATTTGAGCCTTCCTTACATTAGTGAGAAAGCGTGAAGAGCACGCGGAAAGAAAAGGCAATGAACTCACTCAGCCCACGGAGCGGTGCGAAAAGGGGGTGCGGACAACTCTTTATAGCTATAAGCTTCGCGTAATAAGAAGAGATCGTATAATTACTAGTGAGCGAGCCGGATTGGATGTAGGGGGGTGGTTCAGTAGGGAAATAGACTGACGCTCGTATGTGCGCCCGCTCGCCCGGATTCTCAAGCTTCACAGAGACGTATGTAGTATCCTCTTTCATACCTAAATTAAATATATCTATGGTGCGTAAGAGGGCTTCAGTATGAGCTGTGCTAATTATGGATTTCCAAGCCAGAGTAGGTTTTTTTCATTAGTTCCTTCCGAAGCAGGGCGAGCCGTGCCAACTCTCCTAGTATTATACTCAAGGCTCTGGAAGAGAGCTAGTCAGCCTTAGGAACCTAATTAAGACATGTGATGCTAAATGAAATGCTTTCTCGGAAGTCAAGCAAGTCGGGCAAGCCCCTAGCCGTGGGTGAATTATGAGTTTCAACCTCTCTGCGCGAATCGAATTAGGCATTTTCCAGTGCCACATCTCGAGAGAATGCCATGCCTCCCCGGATCAAATCCCATCCCGTATGAGTGATTTCTCCTATACGCTTCAGCCCGGCCCCTTCCATATGAATATGAAGTAAGTAAGGACTCACCTGCTCATACTCTTTGGAAGGCTCCCTGCATTCATAAGTGATGAGATCTCAGAACCGGTAGGTGGAAGTCTCTGACTCAGGAGAAGGCGCCCGAGAAGTGACTCTTATCCTCTTCCGGAGTCTCATCGCATGGGAATGAGAGTGTATTCGACAAGATTGATCCATCACATTCTCTACTCTCAACAAGTCAAGTGAACGAAGCCATCATGCCATCATTATTTAGAATCTACCCGCAGATCTACAGAGGAACGATTCACTACGTTCCAGGTTCACTCGTTTCACTTTATTTAAGCCCAATAAAGTTCTACGTTTCACGGGCAAAGAGCGACATTCATTCCTATAGCTCCAACTAGGGCTACATTGGAATCTCTAGCTCAACTAGCTACTCCTTCCTTAGGTACGGGACTATAGCTCCATTCCTAGCAATACGATGAGGGCAGGGATTAGGGAAGCGCGGGCAACTCACCACCCTCAGCAGGACCTCAACGCAGAGACTCCTAACGAATCAGTCCATAGTCAGTAGGTTCACTGCGTTCCAATTAGATTCTGGTGCCGAGTGAGATGATGGAATAGCGAATAAGTTCTGGTGCCGAGTCAACCTTCCTGGGCACTGACATCTTCCCTTGCTACTACCTAACCCAAAAGTAAAGAGTCCGTTAGACTGGCCAGACCCACTAATGCATTAGAACTAAGAGAAGAAGATCTCTCTTTCAATTATATTACTTAAATATAATTGAGCCTCCCTTTTCAATAAGCTAAAGCTTCCCTTCCGACACGGTCCAACTCTGAGGTTCTCCCCTCAATAGAAAGTAGCCGAGCCGAGCTACTATAGGGTAGTTAGTTATTGAAGGCACCGGCACTGCACCTTAGAGGGGGTGAGCTCTTGACTCTGATTCTTCTCTCTCCCTTGCACCAAGTATGAAAACCTAGACTCCTCCCCTCAGTCGGATGAAGCCGTAGCAGTCGAGCGGAAGAGAAGGCAGCTCAGATCCTTACTGAGCAACTGGGCCCCTTTAATCCCATCTCTTTCCGTAGTCGAATGAAAAAGAGTTCACCTCTAGCCCCGCCCGGTCGGTTCTTTGCTCTGCCCACATATAGTGGAATAGGTCCTCAGCACTCCCCTGCTATCTGATCGTCCCCTGCCTGTATTGTATGCTGCACCCAGCAGATCGAGAATAATGAGTGGACTTAATCGGCAGTCAAGCCTATACTCTTGATGTGATGCTCGACTCAATCGGCAGTCATATACTCTTGTGCTCGACTCAATCGGCACGGCAGTCATATACAAGTGATGCTCGAAGATACCTGCTGATATCGGAATATACAAGTGATGCTCGAAGATACCTGCTGATATCGTATCGGAATAGACAAGCCTATAATACCTATTCATTACCTGGAGCCGTTAAAGCATAACCTTGACCCTCGTCCTACTCATATAAAGTCAGTGTGGAGTCAGTCTCTGAGCCTTCTCTCTAGCTAAAGCGCTCTGTACAATAGATCTTGGTTTCACTAAAGACAAAAAGTCAGCATATGATACATACTCTGGACTGGCATTCAAGTTCCCGGGCCGAGAGGCTTCCCTTTCCTAAAGCTAAATGAGACTTCCCCTTATCTTATGGTAATATCCAATCTCTAACTTTCTTTTCTCGGTCCGAGAGAAAGAGATCAAGATTCTAGGCAAAGAGAAGCGAAGTTACCTAAAGGAGGGAAGCATATCTTATCTTATTAAGTAAGGTCTTCCCGGTCAAGTTCAAGTAAAAGGCGAAAAGCTCGGAAAGGCAAAAGAAGAAAGAGAGAGGGTCCAACAAATACCTTATGTACAGTGAGGGCGAGCAAAGAGTAGCTATGATCAAGCATGTTCTTTCTATGTACCATAAGGGAGTCGGAAGTTCTCTCTTTAGTTATCGCATCGCCCACAAGTACTATTTAGACTACCTTCCTATGTGACTTGCACTATTCTAATAGAATAATGGATGAGCGTATTGAGCTAGATGAGCGTATTGAATAGAATAATAGAATAGATGAGCGTGCCACTACTGAGGTCGGTCCTAAGTCAACGAGTTCGTCCCCTGGTCCATAGTGAGCAAAAGTCTATGCTAGTTATAGTAGCTGGATAGTTCTTCATGCCCCCCTTGCCTTGATGGGGAGAGTGAATGTCTAATCCAAGCAGACGGGACTGGACTCTATGGCTTGGCGAGGAGCTACAGCGACGACTAATGCATGGTGCAATGAGCAGCCCCTTATAGATAGGCGAGACTGGCACGGCACTGAGACTCTGGAAGAGGCATCTAATAGGTGAGACTGGCACTGAGACTCTGGGTAGTAAGAAGCATTCATTCTAAACTAGATCATCAAATAAGAGTGACTCGTGCTAGACCCAGATATCTTGTGGACATAGCATAGGTAGCTCCAGTACTTCACTCATAAGTCTGGTCAAAGAGTAGTCGTCCCAACCTGATTTAAGAACGATCGGTGCTATCGGTCTCATCAGTCCACTGTGGTTCGGAACTAGTCTCTAGGCTTATTACTTGCTTGCCCCTGGCACTCTGCGGAGAGGGAAAGAATTCTCACCCATCCAGCAATCTCTGACTCGGGAGAGGAGTGGAGCCTGATCTATGCTATAATGAGGCCTATGAGGCTACACTTAAAGGGAGAGAATCTCCTACGACACCCGGAATCGAAGTTGAACCAAGAGTGGCTGTCCTATATCTATCTGAATCTTACTAAATGTAATGGGAGCTTACTTGTGACTAGTCAAGGATTTGTGAGGTCCTATTCTTAGGTTCTTTTCCCTTCTCAACCTTTTCTGAGGAACCGTTGGGTATTAGCAATCGGACTTGCAGCTGTCTTCTTTCCGAGTTCAATGCTTTGAACTTCCGAAATCGTCCAGTCAAGTAGCCCAGGTAAGACGGAGTCGCTTCCCTGCTAGAGAGCATCTTCACTTTCCAGTGGAGTTCTTGTGATACAAGAGGCTTTCTCCGTCTCTTTTCATTTCTCCTAAGTTATGGAACCTCATTTCTAATATAAAGCATACCGGTAGGAAAGAATATAAAGCATACCCTTCTCAAGATAGGAATTCAGTAGGCAATCTCGGAAGCCCTGAATGCTATTCTTCACCTGCAGAGTTGGACCGATCGTAAAGAATGGCTACTAAGGAGAAAGAGATGCCGAAGCGGATGCGTCAGACCTGGACCTCGTACTATTATATTTCTAGACTCTGAGAACCGGGGATAGGTTTTGATTAGAGAGTCAAGAGCACCTGACCAGTATTCATGGTGGAGCACTGTACGTTGAGCTAAGATAAGTAGTTCGCTAGATCCAGACCCGTACCACCGAGACCTTTGAATCTTCAAGAGGAGCCCACCCCCCAATGTAGCTACCGAGATGGGTTGGCCTTACAAGAGTTGACCGCTTTTCATTTGAGCCTGTTCTGAGAGCTTGTATTAATTTGAGCCTGTTCTGAGAGCTTGTAGAGGAGTTGGATACTTTCATGCCTATCTGGCTCGGGAGGTGACTGCAAAGCAAAGATCAATCCCATTCCATAAGCCGGTACCACATTACTTTATCTTCGCTTTGTGCCTATCCTATCGGAATCTCTTTCTTCTTCTTGTGAAGTTGAAAAGCATACATCTTTCTTATCTTAATAAGAGTAAAGTCTTCTGGTAGAACAGACAGACCTATATTCCTCCTTTCCAGTTCGTTGCATTAAATATTGAAAAATAGTAGTTGACCAGCCCCAGATCCGCGGGTTAACCCACGCCAGTAGTGGAGTCTCAGATCAGAGTCTCGCCCTCTACGGCAGTAGACCATCTTCCATACCTCCTTGCCTTAAGCAAGCGAACTCTTACCTTTTATTTGATGCTACGCGTGCCGACCTAGACTCCACCTTTGTAGCAGCTCTCTTTTCTGGATCCTCAGCAGCCTGCTCTCGTTTTATATTCAAAGTGTTGTTCTTCCCGTCGAACTCATATCTGACGTTCAGTCATAAGTATGCTCGACTCATTAACTCCTTTTTCAAGAGATAGGGGAGAGGCAGAGAATGATTAGATCACGGAGTCCGTCACTTCCATCAAAGCTTCCGCTTCGTTGAGGGAGTCGTCTGCTGCCCCTGCACACCCCTGACTTCTCGCCATAAGGTAGAGAAGAAGGCTCAGAACTCACTAACGGTACTCTTTCCCGCATGAACTCTCGTATGCTCTTGCTCCACATCCAGGGCTAGAAATAGAAAGAGAATATGATGAACGGTAGCTCACCAAGCAAGGGTCAATGGATGAGAATCGCCCCCATTTCTTATTAGATTAGATTAGAGTCCGGATGCCCTCGTACGGCACGCTGTTCAGTCTAACAAAACTCTAACTCATTGTGAATTGTGTGAAGTGAGCTCACTACTCAAAAGTAATCCACTTGGAACTTAGCCCCCCACTAATGGAGCACAAGGAAATCACTCGTAGTGTGTTGAGCTCCATAATTCAAATTCTATAATGGATTTTGAGGAAAGAAGATTAACCCTTAACTCTCAGACGCAGCCAACCCTTAACTCTCAGACGCAGCCGGTCTCCTTATTCTTTATTTGATTATCTTTATTAGTTATTAGTAGTGAGCCTGAGAATGACCCTTCGACCCCTTTAGTAGTGAGCCTGAGAATGACCCTTTGACCCCTGGACAGAGGATAAGATACCTGTCTTTGGTCGGCACCTAAAGGCATGAGGAGTGCAGGACCTGATTGATTGCTCGACAGGGGCTCTTTTAGTTTAGTACAATTGAATGGTAGGTTTCAGAGTCTGATGATCTTCTGGATTCACACTAACTATGCATACGTTCCTCGCAAAGGAATCAGGATCAGTCTACCTCAGACGAGACGAGTCACTTCTTTCCTTGAAAAGAAATGGGACCTCCACCTTTGAATACGTACCTGTGCTCGTCGGGGCCTCGGAGTCCTAAGCCATGTCAGAACCGCTGAACCACTGAAAACCCATACGTCCAACCCTTATCACAGAAATCCGGAGCTACACCTCTTTCCTATTCCAAGCTAAGCTCTGGACTTAGAATTCTAACCCTAGGCACCAATCATCAGTTCTTGATTACCAAACCTCAAGCAAGCACTTTTCTCTGGTCTAAGCAGATATGGAAGAAGCAGTTCCACGTTTAAAAGGCTTAGAAGAGGCAAGGGAGTCAAGTCACAAGTAGGGAAAGAAGTACGAGTTACCTGTAGAACTCGAGTACTAAGGTGCGGAGCAGAGCTTTACTAAGACAAGACAGCCCCCCTCAAGTTGACAACTTTGCTAGAGACCAATAAGTGTAATTGAACCAAACTCTTTTCATAGAGAATGAGCAGATTAGGTACAACGAATAATAACACATTCACTGGCTTCGGAGGACCCTCCTGCCTTTAGACTTTCTTTATATAATGAATTATAAAGAAAAGAATAGCATGGATCGGTAGGACTAGACTAGCATGGATCGGGCAGCGGACCCCTCTACAAGCGTCCCCCTCAGAGAGAGGCACTCTATGTATACTAGATCTTTATTCGTAAGCAAGGAAGGAGCGAGTGTAAGAGCGTACTGCCCAGATGGATTAGACAGCGGAGCGGACAGGTCAACTCCTTAATATAATAAAATGAGTCAAGTACCGAAGACTCCTGGTTGGCAGCTCGATCGGACATCTAATAGTGACCTATAGTCAGTACTCAAGAACTCAAGGAATTGCCATAGCAGTCCGTAGCTGTTGCATAAATGCATGTGGTGCACTTGGGAATATATGTGCGATCTATGTGGGTAGTCGGTCCGGTCCCCATCTTCGGGAAAGAAAGAATCATCCCCCGGTCCCTTCCTAGCCGATGGAACTACCGGTACCTGCCTAGGTGAACGAACGAAACGCGAGGCTAGTGGCGTTAGGTGCGAGGTGGCCTGGCTGAGTTCACCGTACCCACACCCGGCAGAGTCAAGCGCGCGATCTCTGCAATCGGCGACTGAGTGCTTTCCTATGGCCCTATTCAGGATGAGTATTCCCCAGCCCTATCGATGGAGGATTCTCCCCACCCTATCCTCGGCGCGCACTGATCAGTTCTATTCTTTCTTCTTTCTTCGCTCTCGGCTTTGGTTTCGTCTTCTTTCCCGTCCCTTTCATGATAAAGAGAATGCTTCCTCCGTCCCTTTCATGATAAAGAGAATGCTTCCTGAACACAAAGCTATGTATGATCCGGCGTGCTTCCCGAACCAATCTCTGATCGACGAGTCTGATCGAAGTGTACCTATCGAAGGAATGACTTATTAAACCTCACGGTTCTTGTACGGATCGAAGGAATGACTTATTAAACCTCACGGTTCTTGTACGGAGCTCCGGACTCCGCTATCGACAAAAAGGCCCTGCCCTTGACCTGAAGACTGTACTGTAGGAGCGAACGCAGTGACGCCTTTATTTAATAGGTTAGAGACTTTAGTTAGGCTATTCTCGTCCTTCGGGAGGAAGGGTAGGAGTGGCGCATTCAGTCGGCTCGTCCGCATCTTCACTGACGTCGCTGGTCGGCGTAGTTCAAATGATCATAGTTGGGTTCGTGTCAAGAATAGGTGAGGCGGGCATACTCACACTCGGTCTAGGAGGTGAGGCTCTTCAAGAGACGGGCTCTGTCGGTTCCGGTCGGGTCAAGCTTTGGAGATTCATAAGAGACCGGGTCGATTCCTTCTTTTCTGGTGCTCAGTTTCTTCTTTATATAATAGAAAAGGAGCAGCAGCAGAGTTAAGCACAGCGCAATCTCTGCAATCCAGAGCGTCAGCGAAGCTCCGTCAAGCTTTTGCGCGATCTCTGCAATCAAAGAAATCCCGAGCAATCCATCTGAAGCAAATACGGATCGTAGTGAATCAATCCCATGGAGCGGTAGCGGTAGGGAGCGAGACAGAATCATTATAATAAGTAAAAGAGCTTGACCTTCACTCCAGGCAGTTATCTGAGGTCGGACGGGGGAGGAAGAAAAGACAAGATCCCCGAAGCACTAAACGAAAGACGGGCCCTGCCTTCTATGAAGCTTGCGCGAAATCTTTGCAATCAAATAGGCTTTGCAAACCTGCGGACCTAACAACGCAGACCAGGCAAAGTACTCTACTCAGTGGGGAAGTAGGCGGGAGAGGCTGGGACTTCGAGTGGTGGAAGAGGTCTTCTTTCTTTCTCGAGTTCGGCATGAGGAGGATCCCTTCGCCAAGGCATCAGCATCATCTTTCCTGGTCCCAGGCCTAAACGCGTCTACTTACCGGGCCTAATCGCCTACTCTCTACCATTCTACAGAGCAGGTTCCAAAGCTTGGACTTGAGACTCCTCCCCTCTTTCCAAAGGAGGATGGGCCGCAATAACTGAAGTGAAGGCAGGCTTAAGCGCAGCGCAATCGAAGCTGTCTGTCTACTAGGTCGCGCTTACTCGGCCCATTAAATCACATTTCCTACTACTCATCCCCAGGAAGCCAGAGCGAAGGCAGATCCTACTACTCATCCCCAGGAAGCCAGAATGCAAGAATCAAGAATAAGAGGCGGTGGTGGAGACGGCATGCGATCGTGGAAGATCAGAGCAGGGAAGCACTCGAGTTGGGTGTGGTCGGGAGATCGGACCGAATGCAGTGAGCAAGCAGTAGGAAGAATCATTGCTTTGATCAGGGGCCCGCAACGCAACAGTTGAGCGATAGCTACTTCTTTGCAACTACTGCGCGCAAGCGCGAGATCTTTGCAAACTGGCAAAGCGCAATCTGGGCATGCTGTAGAGCGACAGCGACTAACAGACGGGGCGACGTGATCGGATACGCTACCGAGGACAGGAATTGAACCGGACTCAGACTCGTACGGAACTCATACTCTAACATCCGGAGAAACATATGAGTTGAGTGATAAGGTTTATGCCGCCTACGTGCTCACTCCTAAAGCATTGCTTCTCGTTCTAGGTGAAGTGAAAGAAATGAGTATAATGTACGCGAAAGGCACTATATACATACATTTTAAAGCTGGATCCCGTCCCCTAAAGGGTATTCTAAATCAGTCTCTACTTAACAGTTACGGGTGTTTGACTGAGTTCGGCTGCTGCTGCTGTTGGAAAGAATAAATTTGAGATGCAACGAATGATTACTAGCGCTCAGGACTCAAAGGGCATAGGAAGGACTCTACCAACGTACGCCTCCCTTCTTTCCTCCTTGCTGGCTGTCTGACTCCTTTCATTGTTGGCTTGCGCCTCCGGACTTTTACTGGTTTCGCATTTTGCTGATGTCTTTTCTTCTTTCTCTCCAAGCTTATGTCTTTCCCAGCCGGGACGAGACGACATGCACTGGTTTTTTCCTCTGCTCTTACCAAAGAGCTACTGCGGTACCGATCAAAAAAACTGTTGTAGCTACTGGACGACGAAATGGATTTTGGAATTTATTAACATTCTCCAAAAAAGGTACTGTCAACAATCCCATTGGTACTGAAACCATTAAAAGAACACCTAATAACTTATTGGTTACTGTGCGGAGGATTTGAAATACAGGAAAGAAGTACCATTCAGGTAATATTTCCAAAGGAGTTGCAAACGGATCCGCCGGTTCACCAATCATTGACGGTTCGAGAACCGCTAAGCCTACATTACATGCAATAGTACCTAGAATGACTACTGGGAAAATATATAAAAGATCGTTGGGCCATGCGGGTTCTCCATAGTAATTATGTCCCATCCCTTTAGCCAATTTAGCTCTTAATACAGGATCGTTCAAGTCAGGTTTCTTTGTTATTAGGATAGGTTCATTCTTATGGATACATCCCCCGAAGGAACCGGACATGATAATTTTTCATCATCCGGCTCGAGCAAGAATGAAAGTCTTGGTAAAAATAGATCCATATAAAATCCATATCTCATACATATCCCCACATCATATATATAATGTAATGACTCTATGTAAGAAAGGATTTACCAGATTCCATTTTATAGAGTTGGACCTATTCATTGCAATTAATTCAGTTCTTACAGGTAAATGCTCAATATCCAAGTAGGCTTATATTATAAATTTGATCATGATCAAGTGCTTTTTGGATTGTCTTATGTCTTTTTATTTGTGTTTACCTCCACAACATCTCGATTTTTTTACATACAAAGTATTTACTTGTTACTAATAAAGTCTAGCCTCTGTTCTTCCTTAGATCCCCTATTTCACTCCGATAGTATTATGGATCGGGATCGATGCAGAGGAAATGAATGCATTTGGCTTGGTGAACTTGCTTGGTTCACTTTTCTTTCTTCTTTCTTTATATTTATATAATTAGAACTATAATTAGACTACTTAACTCTACTCTACTCTTTCTTTGCCCTCGTAGTCGCCGAGCCAGACTAACCTTGAAGACAGGCACTACCTTTGCGAGCTCTCTTTGCGTAGCTAGGACTGCCCCTCGTTCTAACTGTCCCGCGTCCGCGTTCACTACTTGACTTCCTTCGATTGATTATTCGTGGTGTAAGGGCTGGGCGAGATTTGACAGAGAGGGCTTCGTTGAGCGGCAGGCAGAGTAGCGTCAGGGAAGGGTTCTTCGTCGGGACATAAATGAAATATAGATTGATAGATGATCTGAGGCGGAAGAAAAGAAAGCAAAGATCTGAGTCGGGTGCGATGCCGATCCTGTCCGAGCAGAGTACATAGTAGGTGGCTTCGGATCGCTCATCAGTTCTTCCCAATTGAGATTGAGATCTCTACAGAACTGAGCTTGCCTTCTTCGACGGACTGGCAGTCAATTATCTATCTTCCCATCGGAGGGCTCAATTAGATCAGTCTTCCCCTCTTGCTTCTGGGACTGTGGGACAGCTAGCTGGTCTTCAATAGGTGGCTCAGCGCTGGTGTCACTCCTTTAGAGTTGAGTCCCGTTAGGGCTTCGGACCGATGAGAACAGAGCCAGAGTCTGAATTGATTCAATGGTCGATCACGGCACCTCGCATAGCACACCTTCCTCACGGCACCTCCAGTCATTGCATTCGCTCCTACCACGGGGAGATTCACTCTTTTTCTTTTCTTGGAGCGACTCCTCTCCCCTCTGAATACTGAATAGGCAACTCTAAGTCAAGTAGTTAGGGATGGGACACGATTCGAACCTACTAAGTCAGAACTTGAGGCACGTTCTGAAGACCCAGTATGAGACTGCTGCTTTTCAGTTCTTCTCACCTAGCTTAGCCAACTTCTCCGAACTACCCATACTGATCAGCCTGGAAACTCCGAGTCCGATGCCCATCGAGCCAGACTAATGGCGTCACTAGCGACTGGATTGCTTCGATAGGATTGCTTCAACCCTTATGGTGGCAAAGATCGCGCTGCGCTTTACTTTGTTGCCCGTCGTTTCACTCGGACCTTCTCTTTCTTATTGGTTGATCCGGTCCGAGTGAGATGAGAGGTTGATCTGACCTCACGGCACCCCCAATGATTGGCATAGCTTCACTTGTCTGAGCTCCTCTGCCCTCTGACTCATACGCTTCTGTCTGAATGGGATGCGAGTGAGCTGACTCTGCTGTCTTTTCGAGATCGATTTATTGAAGAACTCACTTCGTTGAGCGGCACTCCTTTATTCCTCGGTCGCACCTACTTTCTTCTCTGCTTCACTGCCTCCTATCCTATCGTTTCACTCGCTCCATTCACTATCCTATTGGGACGGGTGCCATTCACTCTCCTATGGGACGGGGCCTGCCCTCCGTGCTGCTTTCAGCAAAGCATCTCCTTCTTTTTCATAAATATACTGAGTCTTCAAGACAGTTACCCAAAGCGAATTTGGTTGAGTAAGCCCACCCTAACTTCATAAGCAAAGCTTCATTGTTCTGCCGCATCTTCCTCAAACCTAACCCGCCGCTACTTTGAGGTCATCGAGTCCTTCGACCGCAAGAACAAGGATTAAGAGGGCATTGGAAGTGATTCAAAGAGGCGAAGCAGGAGCTCTTTACGTAGGGCTTGGTGGGAAATGGAGTCACACTTTCCTTCCTTCTTAGAGGGCGCACTTTCCCTATTTTATGAAAGGGAGCTTTTTTCTTACCCTGGTGAGTAGTACCCGGGTAAGAAAGGCGGGAAGATCGGGAATCCGTTATCCGTGCGCACGAGAGAAGAGATAGCGCTTTCCGGGCCCTACTTTCCTTTCTTTGGCTTGAGTTGCGAAGAGAGTCAAGTTTATGTCAAGTTCTTGGATTTTCCAGCGGAGAAATAGCTTTGGCATAGATGATACATAATCATAATGAAGGAAAATTCGGGCTATAAGATAGAGAAAAAGCCTTCCCCCTTTCGACAGATAGCGTTGGGAAGGAATTTCTACCATGGAGGGGCTCCTATCTATAACTAAAGGTCATAAGGGCAGACTGGCATAGAGGCCTTAGAAAGCAAAGACTGCCTTGACTCCCACTCTTTCTTTGCTTGCTTCCATGGGCAGACAGACCTCGGGAAAGAGAAGGCAAGATCCTTCCATGGCCGGAGACAGGAAGGAATCGCTTTGCCTTGCTTGGCTGTTTTCTCCGGTGCCAGCTCTGAAACCGGAGGTCTCTGTACCGGCTTGCTTTCGCTTCGATTTCCTATCTCATGGAAACGACTAGACTGGACTTCTTCTTGCCCGGGAGTCACTACGAACTGATCCGGTGACAGCTATCAAGCTCAGTTGCTTCCCTTTGGAATATATGAATCAATTTCCATTTTGTCGAGCACTCAATCAACCTGGTAGTTTTATCCAGTTCTATGCCTGAATGGACCTACCTGGGGAAAGACAGGGAAGGAATGTGGACGAGACAACTGAGTCTTCCGATTGAAGGTGATCTATCTAATCAGGAACCTCGCAAGGTCAGTCCAATGAGTTCAGGGAATGATCCATTCGATTCCACCCATCTTTCATGGATCTTGGCTTGGTGTTCAGCTAAGTCCAGTTCGTTATAAGTCAGTCTAGTCTATCAGCTTCTTCGAATGCCTCTATCTCTATTCTATCTACGTCAATTTGTGATGAAAGCGATTCCTACCTTGGGTCAGGAGCTCTCTTAAGCTCGGAAGTCACTGAACTCTCTTCCCTTCCTCCAGCTTTGGGTTTCGTCCTCTGGTAATAACTCCAAGCGAAGACGAAACTAGAAAAAAGCCATACATGAGAGGAGGTCTTTCCGAGACCAATCTGACCAACTAACAAGGCTGAATCCAAAAAAATCGACTAAGAGCGTCCTGCAATTCTAGATAAGTAATGGGTTTGCTAGTCTTCCATCTATCGGGATATCTTCTTACCGAGGCGCAATGCTTTTTTTCTTTTCAGCCAAAAGCCTATTCTTTATGGTGTGCCATGATCATAATCCCTCAAAATAAAGGTAACGGGGCGGAAAGTCAATCAGATAAGAAGATAAGGTTCTGAAAGAAAAGTAGCGGTTCCGTGGTTCGGCGGGTAGAGGTTCTATATAAAAAGAGGAAAAGGCCCCTTTTAGATTGACTGTTGGCAGATCGAGATTGAAAGCCCAACGTCATATATGACCTCTTGTAGTAGATCCGTCTAGTCGAAGATCCTTATTTCTTTCTTTCTAGTCTCCCTTTATTCGCTTGTTCAGAAGCTTGGTTAGTTCTTTTTTTCCTTTATTTTATAAGGTGAGCTTCAATGCCCCTAGTTAGTAGGCGAGCGCTAAAAGCGCGCTGAGAGTTTGCTTTTTCATGCTTTTATTATCGCGAGTTTAGTTTGGAGCTTTTGTATTAGGAAAGAGCCTGTGTGCCTCTTTCTTTTTTTTTGCCTTACGCGCTTACCTCCTAAAAAGGAGAGGTGAGAGGCTGATTTAAACCAGCTGTTGACCTCAGACTTTAAACTCCTACTAGGGCTGCTCTCGTGGTGCCTGAAGGTCTACGACTCGTATTCCATCCTAATATCCATCCTCTTAGAATAAAATGCCCTTGTCCGTTTTTATTTTCATTTTTAATGAAAATATTCGTTTCAGCGAAAACACTAGCAGCTTATTCTCGAAGCGAAGACTAAGAAGGGATTCCATGCGTGGTGGATTCCATTCCTTAATGTGCCTTTAGAGCATCCGAATGCCCACCCAGACCGTCTATGCGAAATAGATGCTTCCTGCCCTTTAGCAGTTTAATAAAGTGGAGATTCCTCTCAATAATTTGAATAAGGGGATGCCATCTATGAATCTTTTTCAGAGTCCTCCTTCCTTGCTGCCTTTGATTGCTAAATCAGTTGATATTCGCGGATTTGTCTCAAAGAGGCTTAAGAGTTCATTCTCTTTCATGTCATAATAAATATGGACATTCCAAATAAAGGGAGTGTAATGTAAGTGATGGTGCGCTCCCCGGTTAGCCGTACTCAGTTCCAGGCACGCTTGCCTGCTTTCCTGATTTGTGAACAGATGGGACTCTTTCTTTCGTCAGAATTGATTTGTTTTATACCCGAGTGAATTGAAGCATTCCTTTATGTGGGAACGTCGATCTATAAAGATTCCATCTATAGCGTGGATGGATAAGCCTGAAGGTGCTACTAAGTGGTCTAACTCGAATCCCCTTCCTGGAATGGTGGGAAAGCTCTCCTATAAGGCCTTTCTTCGGACTCTTTTACTTGGTTGGGACTTCTAAATAGTGGAGACACTGCTGCTACAACTCTATTTCCTCGCTGATGGATTCTTTCCAATCTTCAGAGGTCATACGAGGTTCTGAAAGAACAAAAGCCCTGATGTTTATTTTATAAAGAAACCTGAGGGCTTTGCTTTCCTTTATTGACATTCTAAGGTGACTTCTTTACCCCTAAGCAATTTATTGAAAGTAGAGCAAAAAGGCTTTTTCAAACAGAATGTGTTCCTGCGCTGCGGCAAGAACGGAAAGAGCTTTTCTTCGAAACCTGCTTGAGAGGGGGAGCACCTAGTGAAACCGAGTTCACTCCTTCCCTATCATGGAAGTTTGCTCAAACCCTTATCTTCTTTCTAGCTAGTTCTTCAAAAATATGGACTTTCTTTTATTTCATAACCTTAGCTTCGGAATCGTCTCAATCCTTATCTGCTTCACCAGCTTTTGGTTCTAGACTCAAATCCTTCTTTGGAATTGTTGAATTTATCTCATAGGGCCAAAGGCCGTAGCTTAGCGAGCGTCTTCGTTATAAGAACATCGTCACTCAAAAGACGAGACTTGGATCGAGGATCCACGCCTTCCCTTACGGAAAGGTCCGCTCCCGCTCATGGAATTGTTGAATGAATTTCCTCTTCCCTACCTGACTCACCGGCATCGGGCTCTCGCCTGTCAGTTTGGCTTTGAATTGTAAAATCCCCTTTCCGCTGGAACCTTATTCCTTGACGGCTATAGAGCCACGGAAGAGTGAAAGGCAGATACTTAAGTTGCTTATTCGCAGGCGTATGATTCGTCTGCTTCTTCCAATGTGGATTCTACAGCAGTGCCAACTTCTGTTCCAGAATCAGTCCCTGGACCTTTTTCTTCCTCTCTTTGTTCTTGAGAATGGTTAGGGCAGCAAATCACTCTTGCTTTGAGAACCTAAGCAATTTCATAACCAGAAAGAGAGGTCTGTTCCATACATGCCACTGGGCTTGTTCCAAGATTGTTTAAATTGCTTCCAACTCATTGAATTTGAAAAAGAGAAATCCATTCTCGGTGGGGAAAACATCATCTGCGCCAAGACTGCCCCAAAGTAGATGGGCTGTAGCATTAAGAGCAGAGTAGGGTGGCCTGGAGCCAACAAAATACCCGGTGGTCTGCCAATCCAACCGACCCTCAACCGAGACCCAGTTCCGCCTACTACTCCAGTTGGCTATTTAAAATCATCATTCACCAGAAATCCTCACCCACTGCACGTACTTACAAATAGACTTCCCGCCCTTCCAGCATTAGTAAGATACTGAAAGCCGCTGCTAATGGTTTGCTATATATAGTATAGCCGGGCGACAATGGGCCAGAACCCGCCGGCGAGGGGGGATTTAGCCAATGCGGTGAGGCACTTCCTTCGAGGGGAGACCACCCCCGAACGAGAAGGGTCATCTGTGACTTCTTTGCTTTGAGTGAATCTGCACCAGCGCTCTCTTTTCTTTATCAAACGAGGGCTTCTAAGTACTAGATATTGACTAGTTATACTAGGAGAAGACCATGCTACCATAGATAAGGGAAAGCCGACCTCGGAAGCTATTTGACCATGAGTTCACAGCTTAAGATCAGAAAGAAAGAAAGATTCCATCCCGTCGCAATGGTCTACGACTCTGCAGCTTGCTTAGGTTAGGAGAGCTCCTTTCTTATTTTTGTTCTACCAGGATCACAAGCCCTAGTCCCAAGCTAAAGAGCATATTCATCATGCCCCTCGACTAGTCTCTAGTAGCGTGGTGTGAGGATAAGGTGTACTAACTCACCATCTTAGGTTAGATAGGATTCTTCCTTTGCTCCGAAAGAGCTAATGCATAAAGAAATAGATCGTGCTTGGTGCCCAGAGGCGGGAGCAGAAGAAAAGAAACTGAGAGCTGGAAAGAAAGAGCAAGATCAGGATCACTAGATTGGTAGTCTCAAACCAATGCCTTGGATTTCAGCTTCCTTGGTGATGGGCCCGGTGGGATGTCCTCCTTTGATGCTAGGGGGATGGGTAGGCTCTGTGGCTGGTTAACTTGGCCCCGTTAAAACGAATTGTTTTCGGCAGAAAGATGTGTGACCTCGGGTCGGCCAAAGCTTTCAACGGCTTATCAGCTTTGTGGGTGCCCGCTTGCTAACGATGAGACCAATTCAAGAACCAAAACAACTGGTTCCAACCGAGAATGTATTAGATGAGTTTCATGCTTACTTGCTTCGTAGAGTGGAATTCATTCCAATCCGGCGACATTCTTTAAAGGCCGGGTCCAAGCGAAAAGCCAAAACACAAGCTGGTGAACCAGATTGGGCAAGATGGCGAGTTGCAGAGGCAAAGGTAGAAGAGTCAAGAGAGGGCAGCACCGATGCTTGTCCTTAAAGACGGGGTGCTGGTGCTCTTGTGTTCACTAGAGGAGAAGGGGTTGGCCCCAGGTCGAACTGACGAAAGAAGAATCCCGGTATCGAGCCCCAACAGCATCAGAGACAAAAGGACTTGGAGTTGTGCTTGCAAATGCATGAATTGCTTCACCCGATACTTTCACTTAACCACCGACTTATACAGATTGTCAGGACATGTCCATAAAGACAGAGAAGTTAACGAAGAGGTCGAAATGTCGTAAAAGAAGAAATAGATATAATCACTAGCAACTCCTTGGGATAACTACTGCATTGCATGGATTCCATTCCGGCGCGCTTTGAAAGGGAGTTAGAGACGTGGCACTTTCGACAACAGAGTGTAACAAACGAACTCACTTCGAGCTCTATCTTCTGGTCTGGGGCTTCCATCTAATCAAATAAATGCTATAGTATAGTAGAGCAGAACATGCACTACCTTGACTTGAAGTGGAAGCTTCCTGTTCAAAAACTAACTAGGCGAAAACGAACTAATCGAGCGCGATAGAGCAAAGACCAAGCAAAATGGGAAGGGGCGGGAGCAGAAAGAGGGGCGCAAGAATTAGCATAAGTCAGTACATCTCTTATAGAGGAGAGGCGAAGGAAGGGTGAAAGATAGATTTGGTAGGAAGCAAGGATGCAGGTCCACGGATGAGGAATCGATGGAGTCAGTTTAGCCTCAACCAGGGATTTTGCTTCTACTCTATTATGAGACCAGTCCCAAAAAACGAAGAATCAGAATTGTTTGCATCCTAAGATAAGGAAGGGAAAGGATCCATGGAAACGGATAAGTAAGGGAAAGGATCTATGGAAACCGGAATGGGAAGCTCTCTTGCGCCAGTAGGGTGAAAGCTCAGTGTCCACCTATGATGGAAAAGATACATGCCAACCCTTTCCAAAGAACTAGAATGAAGTGAAGAAGACCCTTTCCCTCCTCTATCTATCACGCCAGAGCGATATCCATTCAAAGCATAAGCAGGGGAATAGGTGATAGCACCTGAGGCCTTAACTCAAAGAATCTTGTATCCTGGGTTGGACCAACTCCCATATCTTATATGCAAAAGAGGAAAGCTGCACGAGCTCTTCTTCTAGCTTCTTAAGCTAAGACTCTTTCCTCCATCCCAGAATCTTCACCTAATCAAAATTTCTTCAACAGCCTAAGTTCCCGCGTCGTGATTCTTTCAATTGTCAGTTTTTAACTACGATCCCTTCTTAGATTCTTTATATTGATTCTATCAGGACAAGAACGATCAAGCTTCTTCTTCTTTGGTTGATGGACTCAGACGTCAAGCTGTGGATATTTGATCTGATTGATTTCATTTCGTTCAAAAGTGGTCTAGGGCATACGGTCTTCCCGAACAGGGTAGGACGGTGCCTAAGCCTTTTTCAACTAATCGAAGAGGGTGAGCCGCCCCCATAAACCACGTATTCCTTAAGTCCTCCCGAATAGAAATGAAATAGAAGAAAACGTTCGCTAATAAGAAAAACGTGGTCCAAACATTCTTACCTCGCCTCTAACATTCTCTTAGGCTTCTGCCTATACCATAAGCTTATCCCTTCGTTCTTGCTTCGCGACTCGGCTCTAAAACAGGAATCGCTTCAGTGGGTCCTGATCTTTTGTCGAGCCCTGCTTTAGTTTCTGGTTTTCTGGCATTACTATATAAAGGGCGAGGGTTGTTAGAATGATTTCGTTCTCTACTGGGCGAGCTTTAGAGAAGACTCTTTTCTTGACCCCTCCCACACAGGGGTGACTGGCTAGGGATGGGAGGAAGAATAGTCACCCCAGAAACTATATACTTAAAAATAGCGTAAGAAAAAGAAGACAAAAGAATCGAAGTTCTCGAAGAAGCTGTTATAGCAACCTTTACCTGTTTGCTTCCTCCACCTATAGCAAGGGGACAAATCATCCTGTATGAAAGACTGAACCTACAAAAGCAAAGGACTGCTACAAAACCTTAAATCAAAATAGGGTTGGTGGTCTTTGAACCCGGTTTGCAAAGATTTTAGCTTAGCTCCACTTTGCCGCTCCGCACCTCCGTCTCCCGACACTACGTACCTCTAGTACTGGTCCTGGTCCGTCTTCTTTACTCTTTGCTTTTGAGAGACCCTCAAGAATAAACTGCCTCTTGCTTTCGTGTGATAGTCGTGCCCTGCCTTCGCATGAGCATTCAATTTGGGATCTCCGCCCGGGCACCTCTGGTCGCCAAGCTTCTCTAACTGCTCTGCTTAGTTTGTTTGCTTGGCTTGCAAAGAAAAGAAGTAGCTACGCTCAACGAAGCCGCTTCCACTTTGCTGCTCAACGAAGCCCTTAGTGGATTGCAAAGAAAAGTGTAGCATAGCTGTCCCCAACGAAGCCCTTTCTCATTCTTATTAAAACAAAACTGACCTACTAATCTTGAATCGCCCTCCCATCCGTAACCCGGGTAAATAATAAAGAGAAGCCCTCTGATCCGAGACCCGGGGAACGTGCCCACTATAATAATGAGATTAGGCTAGGCGGGAATCGAACCTTCGACGGAGGACCTATATATACCGTGGGATCAGTCGCCGCTCTACCGTATATTTGATCTTATCTTTCTGATTCGCTTTGATTGCTTTGATTGTAGCTGTCGCTCAAGCCCTGCCTACGAAACAGCTTTGCTTGCTCACTGCATTGCTTCGCACCTTGCTTCCTAACTCAACTCCCACTGCCAAGAGAAGAGTGGATGCCCTCGCTTCCCAACATTCAATTCAGCCTCGGTCTTCTCCCTGCTCCACTGGTCCGGTCCCATCACCTGAACCGTACTCTCCTTCTCCTTTCTGTGCTTCCCTTCCTTCGACTGAGCCCTACGTACCTATCTGGGACGAGCTTCTCTGCCGCACCCGGGGCTATTGACTAGGTCCTCTAGGACTGATAGGCATAGTTCGGATCTTTCCTGGCAGCTAACTGGAGAGACATACTAAGGCGCTTCCTTACCTTGTCCGTAATAGGTCTCTTGTCCTTCCTTATCCCCCCTTAGAAACTGCCCCCTATGATTGAACCTTTGAGTCGACTCCCCTTTCCTTCTTTCAAAGCCCTCCCTACTTCAGGTCTTGCTCCCGAAGTCTAGAACTGCCTTCGCATTCAATTAGTTTGGAAGCTCACTCTCCCTCTTCCCTACGTACTAGAACCTATCCGAAGCCCGGAGCAGAGTACCCATTCTGCTCCGATGAGCTCCGAGGTCGCTTCCCCGTCACCGAGTCTGGTCGAACCTCGCCAGGGCATGATTTGATTCTTGATGGGACAGGTGGTCTAACTATTTCCAATGATCTTCCTCGGGCGGCGAATTGAACCAATGATCTTCCTGGGGCGGCTTCTCGGTCGGGGCATGGGCTTGCTTGATTCTCAGGATTGCTTAGAAGGGAAATCTGCAAAGCTACTTCTTGCTTGCAGAGCGCAAAGGAAGGTCAATCTTTGCTCCAGTAGTCCATCTAAGACTATATGATAAAGTCAGTCATGAATCAACTTCGCTTAGCCGGACCTCGCTTGACCTCTGCCTCCCCTATTTTATTGGACGGGAACCGATGACTCCTCCGTGATCTCGATCTGCCGAACTACACGTAACTTAGCCTCCTAAACCGACTGCGGCTTACCTTGGATTGGACACAGACTCAGCAACCCGGGTTTCCTTAAGCCCCGTCACCGACGTCCCTCGCACCGCTCGTCTTACCTCATAGTCGCTACCTCTGCCTGGGGATTCATTCCTCGGAGCTATGCCGTCTGCCCTCTTAGCTCCTCGCTTCGGTGATTACTTTGCACCGGGGGTTCTACTATATATAGTGAAGTTAAATTAAAGCTACCAGAGCAGAATCAAAGAAAGAAAGGACCGGCACCATCGCACCTGAATTCAAAGACTGGGCAAAAAAGAGCTAGACTTGCAACTCTGACTTGCGAGATGCGAGAGTTGAGTGCAAAGGATCGGTGGATTGGCTCTACCTACTTACTATATTTCGATCTTCTCTTTCTGATGAGTGGGCGAGCGAAGAGTGCTTTCTTTCCTATTATGCTATGCCCCAACTCCAGATTCGGATTCGGCTGACGCGGAGCCCCTCTTCCTCTGACTGTGATTGGTCGATCCGATCTCTATCTTGATAGCTGCAGTCGTTCATGAAGCAGCTTAGGCAGTGAATGGTAAGCCCTTGAAAGAGCAAGGGTAGTGCAACTTGACTTGCTTGACACTTGATTTATCCAAGGGAAGTCAACCATTAAGAAGCAGGTCAGGTGACCGTAAAGCTTCAAGTTCAGGAGTCAAGCTTCAAGAATAGCGGTGAGCGGTGGTACTCTTGCCCTCTGAATGACTAAAGTTCTTTCTTTCTATAGGATCTGCTGCTCCAACCGTATCTACTTGTGATGCACCTGGGATCCTCTTCCTCCACCTCGTTAGGAGCAGGGTGGGCCACTTCTCGTTCGGCCGCGGTAAACCGGGGCAAGGGGGCTTCCGGAGACGAGTATGATGGCTGCCCGGTGCCCCCCTCTGGGTTGTTGACATCCGTCGGGCTTTCCGGAATATCAAAGACCTCAACCCTTCCACCTTGGACTTCTTAACCTCTTCGTTCTCCGAGTCAGCGTACGGGATCCGAGTCCGAGTCAGCGTACGGGAAAGTCAAACCCAATCACGTCTCTTCACGGGTCTTAATAAAGTACTTCGCTCCCTGGACAGAGAGCGGATTCGGGCCGGTCTCCTGCTTTCTTTAAAATCTTCTTCCTTATCCGCTTCGTAAGGCTTGACTGTTCTATCTATCCGCTAGCGAGGTCTCTTGACTGTGCATTACTCAAGTAGAGGACGGCTCACTCTTGAAAGATATAAATGTAGGTTCGCCTTGAGGACAATCTCTACTTCTCCTACTCCTCTTGAAGAAGACTGAATTTCTTTCCTTTATGCATGCCATCACTACTCTAGCTTTTGAGGTCGAGCTTAGGTAGCCTCCTTCCCCCAGCTAAGGAAAGAGCATAGTCTCCAATCCATTAAGAGAAGACAAAAAAAAGTCGATAATTTACAAGATAAACTCCACCAGAAGGTACAGTACTTGAAGAGTATGGTAAGTAGAGTGAAGGGAGACTTTCATTCATAAAGATAAGCCCCTACTTGGTCCTTAAGTGAGATGAATCCTTGAAAAAAAATACCGAAGAGGACGTCTTCCACAGCGGGGGACCCATTGTCTGCTCGAGGATAGAGATGAGATGATGAAGAGTTGAACTAAAATGCTCAGCTTCCTAGCTTCTCTTTGGGATTCACTCTACCTACCCTCTCTCAGTCTGAGAGAACCTATCCAAGCAAGATCTGTTTCATTTAAGACGTCGTTATCAAAGTAATGGTTTCCTTTCTTCCCCTTCTCCCTTCTCTTTTCCTTTGCCCCGATAAGTCGAATATCTCTCAGGTGCCTCGGGACCCACTCTTTCTTACTATGTAGAATCAGTCAGAACCAACCATCCATTTCTTAATGGAGAAGTAGTGCCCATCTATTTCTCTAGAAACGTGCATAAGGTGAGAAACACAAGGGTTCTTTTCCAAGTCTTCCTCTCTAGACTATGGTAGCTAGGACCGGTATACTAGTTCTTGTTGGAGGTAGTCTTAGCTTTCTGGTACCAGTACGTGGTAATTGATATTGGGCCCAGGCTGAAGTTGGCGATGAGACCAGATCGGGCAAGGTAAGGAAGAGAAAGGCAGATGAGACTAGCAAGGGGCAGAGACTAGAAAACCACTCTCAAGGTAGAAAGAAGAGCAGAAAGGTAAGTTCCTTCAGTTCGCAGAAAGGTGCGGAGCGAGTCAAGTCTACAAGACCGGAATCTGAGCCTACGAGGGCTATTAAGGCTAGCATCTATGTCTGTACGACTTCAATTAGTTCTTCTACTAGGTCAATATTAATATAAGTGAAGGCTTGGGCCAGCTCAGCAGAAAAGAAGATAGGTAGGTGCTCGTACGCAACTGGAGGGGAAGAACTCCTACTCTACGTCGGATTCACTCTCGTTCCTTATTCCTATCCTAGTCAATTCATTCCTTTTATAAGGGACTGGAAGGGGATCCCCGGAGATGAACTGATTCTCCTCAGTCCTCTCATTTGAGAAGCTAGAGGGAAGCAGCCGGTCTTTAGTAATTCGTCAAATAAAGATATTTAACTCCCGACTGGAGTACTTGAACTCCTGCTCCTTCCACTCGGCCTCAAGCCTTTCTTTTGCTTTATCTGCTGCTCTCGTAAGAGAAGATTCTTTGACCGCCACCCCAGCCCTACCGCACTTGCTGATAGAGTGACTGCTCTTATCTTTACCCGTATTGAGGAGAAGAGGAACGAGCCCCTAGGTCTAGATTTTGAGAAGTGCTCTCTATGAGAGGAATCCTTTATAAGACGAATGGAGGTGCGAAGATACTGAGCAGTGACGCGCACTCTCCCCAATTTCTATTCAATAGAATATGCTCTGATAAGAAAGAATAAGAAATGTTTGGTGACTTATACGACTATGATCCCTCTCATGCCCGGGAATTAGAAGAGATAGTGAGCCCCCTGTCAAGTCTTATTTATTGTATGCGAAAGGGTGAGAGGACCGACTTTTGCTTGAATGGAAAGAGTAGATGCTCTTCTTGGTTTAATGCTCTCTCTGTCTCTTGCAAATCTAGTAATGGTGGAAGAGACCAGGGAAGGCTTCCCCGGCCGGAACTAGGTCTTATGTTACACGTCGCTACCGCTCGTCCCTTAAACTTTTCACTGTCTCCCTATTGAACAAGACGACTCAACCCTGGGTTGAGTTTAGCTTATAAAGTCTACCTTAAAGAAGAAAGAGCACCAGTAAGGTAAGATGCCTTGGGTGGAGATTCTAGCTTCGGCTTTGAGTTCAGAGTGAAAGAGGCATAGCCCTCTCGTGTTAAATAAAGAGTGATTCTAGCTGACTGACGGTCGTGCCCCTTCTTCTGCTTTAGCACTACTTCAAATGCTATGCTAAGCGATAACCATCAGAGTGAAGCTGCCTGCCTGGCGGTAACATAATAAATAGGTTTGTTGATTTATCCGCATTTGATTCCAATAGGGTAGAGAGGGCACCGAAAAGGAATGATTAAAACAAAAACCCATCCCATGCTGCCTTGCCTAAGATTGAACTCAAAGGTGCAGCACGACGTCGCTACCGCTCGTTCCTTACACTTCTTATTCTCCGCAATTCACTTAATTAATAGTGGGCTCCCAGTGAGTATTGTCAGGTAGGCATAGGTGCTCCTCTTAAGTGGAGTGAGTCTGGCCTACGATCAGTGTTGTCTTATAATTAAGTTCCACTTCTCCATCCCTTCCACCAACTGAATCGCACTAGGACCTTTCCGTGGGCGGGCAAAGAACTGGGTTCAGAGGTCAGGATCCCGATAAGGCCTCAAATCAATAACTATCGGATAATCACATTAAGAAGAAAGAAGAGTTGAAGCGAACTCAAATCAAACCGACAAGTGCCTGTAGCTAGCGAGGGACAAGACCATTAATGGAGAATTTCCCCTTTCTCCGAGAATCAATCCTTCTTTCCGGCCAATCAAGCTTCAGTGAATGCAGTGAGAAGAAAGCTTTCAGGAAGTTCAGGCAGTGAACTCTATTCCCGGAAGTCACTCTCAAGCCAGTCCGGGCATTCACTCTTTCTTTCCGGGCATTCAAGGCAGTCAGAGATTCTCTTAACTAGATTCCAGGACATATTATTTATCTGAAAGGCAGAGAATGCGGAGAAGGCGACAGTGACTCTGAAGGCAGCGATAGAAACGATTCTGTAGGACTGACAGCTAGAAGCAAAACAAGCAAGCGATAGTTGGAGATGGGATTTCACGTGTTTTTGAATTGAACGAGATTCAAGCTGTGAGCCAGAGCTGCTAATGGCTCACCGAACTCTCTTTATCCTAGGCTTAGGCCTCTTTCTAATGCCCAAACCACCAAGAGCGGAAAAGAGACCAGTGGCAAGAGCAAAATCGATGGCATCGCTTTTTCCTCCATTCTTATCTAGCGCCGGCTGCGCACCTTGAAACTTGAAAAGAGCATATTCCCGGATCCTATCTCAGAGGAGGAGTTGATTCCCATTCCCCTGCTTGGGTACGAAAGAACTAGGCTATGCTTCCCGGAGCGAGGGAGAACTCTTATATTATAATAGAGAAATGGGCCTTTTCGCCTGCTTCCAAAAAAGAACCTATTCGTTCAAATAAAGAGAAAGATCGCCGCGCTTACGTCTTTTCCTATTGCCCCAGGCACCAATACTGCTTATTCTGCATCGGCGCCCAAGCACTGAACCAAGGGCTTTCGATTTGTTATTCTGGAGTCGGACTCTCAGGGTGGTCTCCATGGCCTTTATTCGAGTGACTTTCATAATCATCTTTCTGCAACTATCATCCAGGCTTAAAAGTGTGATTTTTCTTTCCATACTCTTGTTGATTGTGATTGTCCAAGTTCACCTTTTTCTATTATATTTACTGATCTAACTGGGAGAGCTCTCCCTAGAGTTGTTGCTAATGTGTAATGGGCCTCCCCCCCACTTTTCCCACAAAAAAGTATATAAGAGACTTATATTCCAATCGGTCCAAGAAGTCAACTGTCGTCAACTAAATCAATCGGGAATAAGGAATATGTCGTAACCTATCTGTCATATGTAAAGGCTACCGTTCACAAGCGATCGTTGGAAGTCCCTTCCAACGACAGTTATACTATAAGTACATCCACCTGCACCATTCGACTTCCTGCCCGGCGTACACTTTGGGGTAGAAAGCAGGGCGAGCGACATAGAGTGTATTCCATTGGTCCTTGGCTTCCACCTACAGCGAATATGGAGCAATTAACGTTCAGAATAAGAGAAGTAGGAATAGATTCATATTTACTGAGATCACCAGATTGAAGGCAGGGGTTTTGTGATGTACAGCGAAAAACCTCAAGAATCAAAGAGTTGAGCTTAGAGGAGAGCGCTAGCGTGCACACTTACGTTGATGTGCTTTACCGATCGATGGAAAGAGTAATGGATAGAAAGCCTATGGTATCTATGCCCGCTGAAGTCAGCTATTCATTTCCAGGGAGTTCAGATCTAGGTTCTAAGGTTCAGTTCGCTTGCTTCACTTCATCAAGGAGTTGAGTTGGGCTTCCCTGCGGAAAGTCAATCAATGCAGGCACCTTTCTTTGCTTAGTAGCACTACTTATAGGTTAGGGCTTATTTCAAAGGGTGGGTCGTTTTGGTTTTAGGAGCGCTACGAACGAAAGACCAAGGAAAGGAGGAGGCCGCTTTCTATAGGTGGAAGGAGATGAGATAGCCAATCATCTTATGTAAAGGAAAGGAGGATCCTCAAAAGAAGAAAAGGAACGACCTCGACTGAGTTGGAGAGGGGCGACGTAAATATATGAGTATATAAGCATCGCAATACCTATATTTAGGGAAGATATACGACGTAAGGGAAGAGTAAATGGAAAGAGTAAATGGTGTACACACCATTTACGACTACTTATTATTATTTTGCCAATAATTTAGATATTCGACCTGCCATGAACTATATACTGTAATCTGCTAGAACTGATAGGCATATATTCGACTGAGTTGGGTAGAGGCAGATCTTTCGCATTGCCGCTAACTATGGAATTCAGTTTCGCTTACCAGAGTCCACATTCACCAGTAGCCTGCCTAAAGGCGTTGACAAGCATGATATTCTAATTCTACTAAGGATAGGGGAGGTGGGCCTGTTGTCCCATTCTCCACACTAAGCTGTCAGTAAACGTCAAATAATTACTATGCTTATACATAAAAGGGGATTATCTAGAATATATTTCATTTTATGAAATTGATTATTGCAACATATTTGAAACCTTTTATTATTATAAAATCGAAATTGAAATAGAGAAACCTTGAATGAAGTTCTTTCGAACGTATTATTCAACTTCTTCTCTTATGATATTTCTATCTTCAAATTGCAGGTTCTAATCCTGAAATGGATTCTTGTGGGCCAGTCTCGGGAGGGATAGTTTCGCTCCTGGGTTCTAGGGATGGCTCCATCTCGGTTGTGGATCTAATCAGCTCCATCAGACCGCCCGCTCCCCTTACAAGATACTCGCTACTAAGGTTCTGAAAGAAGGCAGCTAAATCAGCAATAGAAGAGAACTCCAGATCTATGAATAGCCCCGGGATCGATTACTGGAACTAAACAGCAACCCTACCGTCACTTATCGAGAAGGAGTACTGGGACTGAGTACACTGATTGTCTTTCCCCTAGCCCCTAGCAGCCTTTCCAGCTTTCCCGAAGGTTTCGAGCTAACTACAGGAATTGCTTTGCTTCCTAGCTACTAATACTCATTTTCTTTTTAAAGTAGGCAGTGCAGTGCAGGGAACTTCGAACTAAAGATTTTAGCTCTTGTACTTGATTTGAGTTCGGCGTAAGATTAATATTATAAGTAATAGATTCCCTCTTAGATTCATATGATAAAAGTACTTTATTTTACTGGCGCAATGAGAAGGTATAGTATAGTGTAGTGACAGCCTCCTAAGGAATCTATTATCCAGTGCTCACTTCTGAGTACTTCCTATAATAGTGGTCGAGCACATTCCGAGCAATTGAGTGCGGGGGCCAGAAAGGAAAGTGATATCCTAGACCAACTGGTGCTGCGCGGGGTAGGGAAGGAGAGGAGAGGAATAAATGAGTCATTCTTGGTGCTAAGGCAGACAACTTGGAAAGAGTTCATATCTCATATGTTAGAACAAGAGGAGCCTTCTGGTGCTACGCCTGCTCCACCCTCCTGACCTCAGACTAGCGAACGAGAACGTATATTATTGGGTTTTCATTAAATGAGTTTTTCTTTGAACTCTGACTTTGAGTTTTTGACTTCTTTCTTGGATGCTGCTCTTACCATTCTTTGGAATGTGAGTTCTGCTATTCACGTATATTAGCTGCTGCAAGGCCATGAACGAGACTCAGCCGGCTTCTATTGGCCGCAATGCATAAAGAAAGGATATTAGCTTAAAGTCCCCTGCCCTGCCTGTCCCCGGCTGCATAAGCTTCATAAGAGGTTCCGGTATGAATCTGACTGCTAATCTAGTACAACTAAGAATAGATTGTGTGAGTTAACACTGAGAATCTGAATCAGACTACTAATCCATAACACTTATATTATAATATGAATTGCGAAGAAGTGTGATTGGATAAGCCCATAAGGAATGATCGGAACTCACCCGCTTTCTTTTCTCTATTCATTAGAGACGAACTCTTTCTTATCTTAATTTCTATACCATGAATCTGGGGCGAAATTACTCTAATAGCATTTGTCCCATGGAACGCATCTTATCCCTGGCGTTGAACTCTCTGAGCGAGAGACCAATAGGGAATTCAGTATGGGGTGAGAGAAGTAGCTCCACCAGAAGAAGTAGCTCCACCAACGGACTCGGGTGAGCACACTTTAGAAGTAGCTCCACCAGAAGATGTGAAGAAGAGCCATTCAGATAAGAGACTGGGGCATCCAGTAACAGAGTTGAGCAATATGCTGCTGGAATCTATCTTAGGTTAGACTGCTAGCTGGTTCATAAGTGTATTTCTCTTTCTAGAGCTCTTATGGTGAATGAGTGTCACTATAGAGTAGTACTACAATAAGATTCATATTATCATATTATCAGTACTTGATTACACACCTGTAAGATTAAGATTAGAATAGAAGTTCAGTGCCTGCATTGAATTGAATCGTAGAGTGAACTACTCAAAGAAAGGGAAAGATGAATCCGGTGTGTTAGAATCTTGCGTGCCAATTGCGGGAAGGGTAGGAGTCACATTTACGAGCTTGGAAAGAAAGAGCGGGCATGAACGACCGACCTTACGCTATAGCTTGACTAACGAGCTTGGTGCTAGGAATCAGAAGATTCGTTATAAAAGCCTAGGAAGGGAAGGGCAGATCACAGATCACAAGTCGTTTTTAATGTTAGACTGGTGCTGGGAATAAAGACTTCGTATTTAGAACTTGGTGCTAAGGCAGAGCCATTGTTGGCGCCGTGTATGAACGAATAAGATCCGAGTTCATGGATAACGACTGGTGTCGGAGAGTTCATTACTAGGTAATTTCACGAACTGGTTCAGAAGTACAAAGTATATGAGGATCACTCATTTTGGGTATATTCGTTATGGATATAGTCTTGGGACTGAAGATCAAGTAGATTCATAGAAAGTAGATGAGTATACATTTCATAGCTAGAGTCTCCACAAAAAATGGCAAACAATGAACCAAGCTAGGTACCGAAGATCTGTCTACGTTTTGGTTCAACAAAATAGTTGCTTACACCCATATATATAGTATAGATCTTTCAGTTCTCGTAGAGCTATAAGAATAGTGGCCAGCCAGCACCATGTCGTGAATTATAAACGACTATGGATCTCCGCCCCAAACAAAAGTGTTCCATGTTCCAGTAGAGCTATAAGAATCGTTTTCCGAACACAGTAGAGCTATAAGAAAGAATGGGTGCGGTGCTTTTCCGAACCATAGATCTGGATAGAGTCTCATAAAGGAGGACACATCTTAGACTGGTGTGCTACTGAGAGAGGGCTCGACTGAAAGTTAAGGAGTTCACAAAGTAGAGCAGAATAGAGTTGAGGTGCAGTAGCTTTATAGTCTTTTCTTTATGTTATATGTCCCAAGTGGAAGACTCAATAGGAGCAGTAGCAGTTATATGCCCCAAGTGTTCCTATCGTTTATAAATTCTATTTCAGAATAGTGGCCTGGGGAAGAGCGATTCAACGAACAAACATTCAATATCCGGATCCATATAAAGTATATAGATAAATAGTGAACTTACTAGAGTTCAAATAATAAGGACATAAAGTGAACTCAAAAGAGTAACTAATTAACGACCAAAGAGTCAATTACTAAGTAATTAACGACCAAAGAGTCAATGTTTACATGAACGACTGGTGCCTTGAGTAAATGTATCCATTGTAGTGTAGACCTGGAGCTAGGTGCTGGCTAGTTCTACTAACCAGGGACCCTTAGTTAATTCATATGCTATAACAGAATAGATAGGAGAGAGTGAATCATTCACGAACTGGTGCGTTAGAGTTCATTACAATTACCATGTTAGAACTGGTGCTAGGGGCGTCAGAGTTCATTACATTATTACACTAGGTATAATTCTAGACATGGTGCTAGAGAACGAATGCGAGACGGAAACCCGACCCGAACTCTTATTTCATTTCAATTGCTTTCCCCAAACCCAATTCACTCCTAAAAAGGGGAATCCATCGCTTCTTCCCCCTCTGAAAGAAGATGCGCGAATCTACTTAATCTTCATAAAGTTTGTATTGATCAAGTTTTCACTCATATACTATATATGAATATACTTGTTGCCTCCGCCGCTTTCCCAGCGACTACCCAGGCATTGTCACCCGCGGGGTTCGAGTCCTAGTAATTAACTACTTTTTGTGAGTGAATGAACGAACTGGTGACACGCTAGCCTAGCAAATTCTGTTAGTAATGAGACGTCCCACACTAGCAAATGAGACAACTGGTGACACGCTACTTCAGAAGTCAGAGAATTTATGTATGTCTAGAGTTCAGTCTATTTCCATTTAGATAGTGAAGTTCATAAGTTTCTTTCTTAACTTCACCATGTCTAGCTCTAGAGTGAAGTTCATAACCCTATTTAGACTATTTCGATAGTGAAGAAGTCGCTCTAGTGAAGTGGAACTCTATTTCTTATCTTAGAACTCTATAGTGAAGTTCATGAGTGAGCCGGGGCGAGACGGATTCTCATGAGTTCAGTTCAGAAGTAATACAATTTATGGATGTCTATTTCTATACTATAGTATATGGAGCACCCTTAACGTGTATCTTAGCAAGCTAGCAAGTCGTAAATCGGCACATTCACCAGCACCAGTCTAACATATGAGTATTATATTCACTCTTTCATTCCAAGTAGTTCATTCTTCACGTAGAAAGATCTTTGCCAGACTGGATTGAATTTCAGTTCAAGCACCCATAAGTTATAAAGAAATAGGATAGGAGCAGTCGCTTTCTCTCTTAGCTGGCCCCATGTCTGGTTGTGTTCTTATTAGTCGAGACTCTTTCCAGTTCGTTGTCATGTATGGTAATTAATGAATTCTCTAGCACCTAGCTAAGACCTGGTTGTTAATGTTGCGTTGTTAATGTTGCGTGTACATTCACTCAGACACCAGTCGTGAATTCACGGAATGAACTCTACTGGTCTACAATGATGGATACATTGAATCTTTCTAGTGCCTGGCTCCATGTCGTAAATGTGTCCATGAACTCTTTGTTCGTGAATGTAGACATTCACTCTTTCCTTTGGGGCGACTACTAAATATTATGTTTTCGGGCCATCTTAGGCTGAAGAGTAGTGAAGAATAGCCATGAACGAGCTCGAGACGCATTTCGCGACGTGATTTTATCGAATGGTAGGTCTACAGGAGTTGGTTAGAGCTATGGTTGGAGTACCTTAAATGGGTTAGAGCTATGGTTGGAGTACCTTAAATGGGTTAGAGCAGTGTCTTATCTTAGTTATCAGGTTACCCCGTCGTTATCACTCGGTCCTTGATGCACCTGTCGTCCAGTAGAGAACGTCAAAAAGTCTACGGTATAGAAAAATACACTAACATATACTGGCTATCTTATAAGGTAAACAAATACACCAATCAGGACTATTAATTAATAAGAATGAAAATGAAAGCGATCTCATCTTTATATACCATTCTTCTTATATCATGAATCGATAGCGACGTGTGGTCCATCTCAAGTAAGAGAACGGGGAAGTCAAGGAAAGGTGAAGAAAGGGCTCTACCGGAGCTAAGGACAGCGAACTTAAGGATAGGTGCCAGAGCTGCTACGGGCCGAAGTTTGACTTTAAACAACAGGGGCGTAATTTGAAGTTGATGAGCTCTACTCACATTCTATTCCCTCTGGGTAAACCACTATTTCAATCAAAGCAGCACCGGAAAGCACTCGGGAGTAACGAATCTTTGGGAAGCGGATACCCGGGGTACTGGTTCATTAGTTGTAGCTGCAAATCCGAACTGATAAAGAAAATTCGCAGCTACGGATTCGGCTTTAAAGATTGTAGTGCCCTTGCTTTATGAGTTGAATTCTGTCCCGTACGAGTAAGTAGGTTCCACGCCTGGAGACTTTATCAAAGGAAATGTTTCAGGAGACGGGCTATTCCCTCAATGAATAAGAGTTTTCCAGAGAATTCTGGAGATCTTTATTTTTCTTTGTCAGCAATCGTTGCAGGATTACCCATCCAACGCATTTCATCCCACGTAGTAAGCTTGCATTCACGAGTATTTCTAAGCTTTTGTGTGACATGGATCTTCCTTCTATCTCAGAGGTTGCGTATATAGAAGATGGAGCCTAAATAAAAGTTCCTGAAGCTTGACACGATGGGGCTCGTTGAAGAAACTCGATGGTCGCATTCTTCTCTTTTTTTTTAGCGGTCTCTTCAAAATAGTGGAGTCCAGTAGGGAAATATCTCAGAGGTCTCACTCTTGCCAGCCTTCTGCCCAGGATGTCTCGTTCTGTAAAACTACCAACTCTTTCCATGTGGCTATCGGTAGACCAGATGTCGCCCGCTCTGACTCTTTAGTATACTCTCATACGGAAAGGAAGACCTATATTATTGATTTGCCGATACCGAGCTGAGGGAATCAAACCTGCCCTACTCAGAATCTCGAAGAGGACTGTCATTGGCCTTCTGACCTCGGATACCCTCTTCTTGACACATGTGAAAGACTCTTCATTAAGAGCCAAAACCCCGGGATTCCTATGGTTCGGCAGAAGATTCGTATTCACATCGGGAGCATCGGCCCTCTTCTCGAAATTCAACCAGGCCGCCTTTTCTCAAGGCCTGTACCCCCTTTTTTAGTGCGGTGAAGTTCTCTGGGGGGTGCCCAACTGACCCAGCACGGTAATCACATTTGGCCTTTGGATCCTAACATCTGGGATCTTGAGGCTGCATTGCTTCGAGCGGCATAGGCCCTATCAGATGATTTTTTATTAGTCGCGGCAAGAGCTCAGTATAGGACATAGGAATTGGATCATCTTGGGTCTGCCTTCGTTCTCGCTCAAGCTAAAGCTCAGTCTGCTAGCTTAAGTCGCAAGTCAAGTAGTAAAGACCCAGTGACAGACAGAAAAGAGAGTTAGACTAGAATGAATCTCAAAAAGGTCTGCTCTCGCAGTCAGGATTGCGGCTTTTTAGGTTTCCAATAAAAGGTATACGTCAAAATCAGATTTAGTTTACGACTATACTCTTATGTATTCTACTCGTATCGTAGCATGAGACTCTCTCGGAAGTAGTTGAAGATCTAAATCTTAAATCCCGGGCTAATTAATTCTTCAACTTAACGTCGCTTAAAAAACCCTTTTTTTTGGTCTTTTCTGGGTGTTTTATCGTCCCTGGATCGCTTGTGAAGAAGCTAGTCAGTCTCGTTTAAGGGACGTTGCGAGTTGGAGACCGAAGGTCGGGTTCTGCATGTCTTTCTTTGTACAGTAGCTACATATCATGTAGAAGGATTGATTCTTCGAGATGGCAGAGCAGAGAAGTGGAGGAAATGAATCAAGGCTCTTAGCAATCCGCCTTCCGGCATTCGAGCTCAAAAACTGTTTTGAAAGTAAGAGCATCAAGCCTTCCACTGGCAGGCGATCGTGATCGAGCTTTGCGCCCTTTCCGGTCCACTATCTTAGGCTATCACCTTCCTCCTTTCCATTAAGGAACTGCTAGCAAGACCAAGGAGAGGAAGTGGAACCTCTGGAAAGGGCCTACACCTAATTAATAAGCCGCTGTTCCCATTAAATTCCTATATCTATCTTGGGGAGATGGGAATAATAAGTTTGCTTCAGGCTGCATTGCATGGTGCTTGACTGAAGACCAAACTTGTCTTGTAAGCAAGCATGCCTAGGGGAGTGGGATTGTTCTCTCAAGCGCCCTAGTATACTCTACTTGTTCACCTGTTCTTTGTCACGAACTGGACTCGAAGCACCCTCTCCTCTCCGGGTGAAACTCGAATCTCAGGCGAGTTAGAGGATCAGAACTGGGAAGAAAAGTAGAAACTGCCTTTCCTTCCTATTGTCATTGTAGGGATCAGCTAGTCAATGACATTGCAACTCTCTGCGGTGACACTACTGAAGTTTCTGGTGTGCCTTGGAGTGTAAGCAATTGAAATGTCATCGCGGACGGCACTCTTCCGCACTCCATGATGCTCTGCCCACAGCTGCTACGCTGGCAAAAGGGAAAGAGCCAAATCCATATTCTGCCCAAACCATACCTTTTCCTAACGAGAGAGACTTTGACGAATAAGCAGACGGCGAAGACATCTATGTCAGACATGCCCAAAGGGGGAGAGAGAATCTTTTCGTGCGCTTTACTAAAGGCGAAGGAGACAAGGGAGAGGCACCGAACATGCTTGAAAGATCAATCGACCTTTTCCGGAGCAATCGTGGTAGCTTTCCTTCCTGGGGAAAGTAGCCCAGGCGGTAGAGCACTATGGGCCCTAGCTTTCTCATTCTCCCTTCTCTGTCCGTACCATTCTCTGTCCTGGGAACTCAACGGACCCTCCAGGAGGAAGTCTCACAGTCAGGCAGGCTTATCCATTACCGCTCCTCATTCTGCTGACCAGTAAATGATTGGTGTCAGAATTTCTTTCTTTTCTACGCTTCGGTGCGCTAGGATTGTGCGCAAACGAGAAAGCGGCATCAGGTTTCCCTAATCGCTCATGCCTAGAGAGGCGGAAGACGCCATATTGGAGCCAGACCTTAGGAAAATCCGCCGTAAAGCGGGGATCTCTGTCACTAATGACCAATCTAGCTGCTGAGCAGAGCAGAACCTTGCACCAGAACGAGGCTGGTATAAGAAAACTGCCAGGTTGCCCTAACATCATAACATACTATTCTGCCCGTTCCGTAGTCCTTTGGCTGGACGTAGGTACGCAATAAAGGCCGAAAGGCGAAGAGGTTCTGAAAGAGATAGACTGGTTGGAGAGGGGTTCAAAGAAGAGCAAAAAGACACCGAAAGGGAAGACGACTAGTGCTAGAGGGCGAAAGACTTCAAAGCCAGGGATCTACAGTAACAGAACTGCCAGCCGAAGTTGCGGGACTCCTAGCTCTCTCTAAACAAAAGAGAAAAACTCTTTAGTTGACTGTTTAAAGAGTCTATCCATAAGTGAAATAAAGGTAATGACTATTGGTAGCGCCAAGAGATCTAAAAAGTTTCCTTCTTTCACTCCACAAGGAGTTCATATACAATTGATATTTAGATGAGGTCAAGCTCGTAAACTCGCAATGATTCGTCTCGTTCGGTAAATAAGGATGAAGTCGTCTCGTCCCCGATTAGCCATGCTCACTGGTATTTTCAATCCGATTTCCGCCTCTAGTAAGAAGGAGATCGGACATGATCAATAGCAGAATAAGTAGAAAGGAAAGAGGGAAGCTACGTTGAGCGATCGAAGAACTTTAAGTAAGGAATCCACTTTGAACTCGATTGATGGCGCGCGACATGATCGAAGACCCTGCTTCTACTACCGAGTCTACTCCTGTCCTTCCTGCTACTACCCAACCAGTAGCAAGCCTTCCAGTTGAGGGCACCACTCCCAAAACGGTACCGCTGAGTGACTTTCTCCAGCTAAAGGGGAGAGATTTCTCTCTCGAAACTTGGACACTCCCTAAAAATAGAAATCGGATAGGATAGTCTCTGCCGTGAATGTGTCTGACCCCAGTCTTCACCCTGTACTGACCCTTGTGCCTGCAAGCAAGTCACCCTCATGGTTGTAATGCCCACAGAAGCCATGTACTATCAGGCTTCTTACTGGCCTAAACGACGAGCGCTTGCTTGCATAGGAAGATTACTCAATCTGCCATATGTCCAAGTCTCCGCTCCTTCGATCCAGTTCTGAATTACCACCCTTATTAAATTATAGGGTGCCTTTGTCGACATAAGATCCTCACGTTCAGGTCTTTCAGAACCTCTAGCTTTGCTTTATTAGATTTCGGTAAATAATAGGCTGGAGCTGTTCTACAACAAACTCTTTCATAGCCTCGACTCTCAATTCAAAGATTCGAGCACACTTGTCAGAAAGGACGGAAGCGGAAAGGGAGACTAGGCGCAATCGGCCATTCATTGTCGCTTCACCCCCCTGGCTAGCTGAAAGTAAGTAAGCAACCAGAACTTGACGCCGATTGCTACTTTCTAGCCTCCCTCAATCAGAAAGAGCAGTCCCTTTAGCATTCCCAAGACCTCTACTACCTTTCTCCCAAGACCTCTACCTTTCCATTGAAGTCCAATAAATTGATTCTAAAAAGATCTAAAAAGAAGAAGAGCCTTTCTTAACCCTTTGTTTGGGAGGCCCCTTTAGGAGCGCTATTTTCATCTTTCTCGAGAAATATCGTAAGAGAAGAATTGTGAAAATAAGTAAATTTATCCATTTTCACACTTTTTTATTTGACTTCTCTCGCTCTCCGTCCACCTGGAAGCTCAGAAAAGAAGAGTCGGTACGCTTTCGGATTTCATCGACCGGGAATAGGTATTCCGATGGAGTGGCGTACTTGGAAAGGAAAACCGATCGATCACTACCAGAATGGATCCCAGGTCCCCCCAACAGCTCAACCTTTTGAACGATGGTGCAAAATAGGAACAGGAACCCTTTCGAGCAAGTAGGGCTCTTCTCCCCATCGCTTTATTTCAGCTCTTCTCCCCTTCCTAAAAAATCACATAGATAAGCCCCTACCTGCCAGCGTGCAAACTCCGATCGGACTAGGTCTCGACTTTGAAACCCATGGGTTGGCCAGTAACAGCCGGGGGATCAAATCCAATGGTTTGGTTCTCAACCTGCCTAGGGTCCAGTTACCATGGTCAAGGTAGCTTGCTCCCCTTTTTAAATATGAAGAGGACCCACGGGCCCTCAAATCCAGAACTACTTGGCTAATTAAGGGAAAGTCAACGAGAACCCCACGGACAGTAAAAGCGGGAACCCTCTTTCATTCTTCCCTGGCGGGTTAGTAGCTCAGTTAGCCATTCGTTCTATGCGAATCTGTTCTTTCTGGGACGAGATTTCGATTTTTTTTATTTTTTATAAATTATAATTTGATTTCCAATTTTCTATTTCTATTTTTATTTAAGTAAGTTAGAACCTCTGTCTGGTTTTCTTTGCGATCCCTAATAGAAAGAGAATTTTTGATCTCGGGTGAGATAGTCTTTTTCTTTATGTTTAAAGAAGGGCAGAAAAGCCTCATAAACAACATTAGGAGTCCAGTTCTTGTAGGTCTTTATCCAAGCGAGAAAACGGAAAGCGCGCTAGCTAGAATATAAACCTCTTCTCTCTTAAGAAATAGACTTAGCTTCTCTCGAGAAGAGAACCTATCAAGTCATTCGATGAAAGTCGTTCAATGGCTCAATACTTCGCCCCTGAACCGGGAGCGGGCAAAGACAGTTACAGAATAAGAATACCAGCCGATCTCGAGTTCCTCTTTCTATCGCTTTAAAGGTAATTACTATTTGCTTACTTTTTAAAGTAAGGGCTGCTCTTCCTGCTTTAGTCAATCAATGCAGGCACCTTTCTTCGCTTAGTAGCACTACTGAGGTTAGGTTATGGCTTCTTGAGCGCATAGTTAGTTTGAAGCTCAAGCTCTTAAGGATGGGTCTTCTGTACCAGCTCGAACCCCTATAGCTATAGAAGAGACGGCCGTAAGTTGCATCTTGAGTCTTAAGAATTGGAGGTGAAGACTCCCTTAGCGGTCCGGTCCCCTATACATTGACCGGCTTGGCGCGCAAAAGAATAAAAGAGAGAGGCAAAGGAATTTCCCGAACTTGGAAAATGATCCAGCTACAGGAGAGGCAAAAAATAAACTAGACAAATGAAGCTGATTTCTCGACATTGACGACAACCTACTCTTCGCGGCAGGAAATCGCCTAGGAATTAGCCGCTCCAATAAGAGCGGAAGGATAACCTAATGGCGAAGAAAGACCAGATGCTTCAAAGCAGCCGTTTGGAGATTGACAATGGAAGTTGTCTCTTCCTGTAGAACTCAGATGAAACCGTCAAAAGAAATATATAGAAGAAATATAGAAAGACAAGTGGCACCCACCTTTGACTATTAGACTCGGGACTTATTCTATAGGCGGGGTGAATCTTCTGCTTACTCGGGGACTGGCAAGGCCTTCGACTTCTCTTGCACATGCATAAAACTGGAGGGGCTTCTGATACCTCCAATTGCTTCCAGCTGGAACGCTTGCTGGATAGACGAAGACAGATTGACTTTGGGCATTATTGAACTTCAAATTCGGTCCTCTCTTGGAAGTGGGAAGTGAGGGAATTGAGGGGTCAGTGCTAGCTGTCCATTCCGTCCCGCGTTGGAAAGACCTCTACTCTAGCCCTATGTTCGTATGCCCCTATGTCCGTGAGTGGCCCATTGGCTCTAAGCCTGATAGTGGTCTTAGTGTAAGGAAGCAAGCAACCTACTGAGACTGAGACCGCGTGAAGCAATACCACATTCTCAATACCCCGGCAGTGAGCCCAATTCCTTAATTTAATAAGAACTGGGAGAGATCTCAGGCCCAAGGTACGAGAATACAGATTCTCACTCCTCTCAGATAGTTTTTTCATCTATTCAGTTTGAGGGATGTCAAGGCAATGCCCAAACCCATTGAATAAAGAAAGAGAGTAGAGAAGATAGCCACGAGCTGTTAACAGGAAAAGGAAAAGAAGATCACACGGGTCTTTGCTCGTTCAGGACGGCTTACGTAAGCTTGGCACAGATGTTCTCGAAGCTGATCTGGTAGTCGCTAGCAGAGGAAGGCCCTAGTGCTCCATGGTTAGAGCCTCTCAGGGGTCCAAATGGCTTGGACTTGAGATTATAAGGGCCGATTGATCAAGGTTTCATCCCCCAGTACAAGCTCTCAATCCAGTCTTAAAGTCTTGGCTCTTTCGCCTGAAATGGCACACGTGGGGGAGGGGGAAATCCAATTGCCTTTACTAATTGGTCCCTGCACCTATGAGATTTTCAGGTGATGGATATCACTCCCACTTATAATTGTTTGTTGGGACGCCCGTGGATTCACTCAGCTGGTGCGGTTCCATCCTCACTCCACCAGAAAGTCAAGTTCATTGTGGATGAAAAATGGGTGAGTGTGTCTGGAGAGGAAGACATCATCGCTTCGACATCCACCGATGCTCCCTATGTTGATGTTGGGGAAGATGCCCAAGAATGTTCTTTCAGAGCTTTTGAATTTGTGAATGCCACTTACATTGCTGAGGGGTGGAAGATTCCTGTGCCCAAACTGTCCAAGAACACCAAGCTTGGAGTGAGGCAAACTGTGGGGAAAGGCTGCCGAGCAGGCAAAGGCTTAGGGAAAAATCTGCACGGCATCAAGAGGGCACTGGTTGCAGTCGGGAAAACGGATGGATGTGGCCTGGCTTGAAAGCCAACTGGAAAAGAGAGGATCAAGCTCCTGGAGAAGAAGAAGAGAAGAATGGCGAGGGGGCAGGATATGGACATGGATCCGATGGATTTCCCTCCCCTCCCATCATGGAGACTTTCACTTCTTGCATTCTTTCCCACGTAGAATAAAGAGATTGAATAGTGTCAAGGCTGACTGAATTTCATGCCTTCAATCGAGAATGCTTGCTAGCTAGCGCTATAGCTTTCTTCCCCTTATCTGTCACTATACGTTCGATACGAGTATGATATTCTTGATGAAATGTAGCTTTTGATGGCGATAATAGCCCCCTTTTTTGTCTTTCTTTCAGAACCGAACGAAGGAGATAGAGACCGCCTACCGACCCCTTTCCTTACATCTTTTGGTCGGCTACCTAAGCAGTGATCCTTTCTTCCAAGCGGAGATTCCCCTCTGTAGAATGTAGTATGTCCACTGGAAAGAAGAAGGAAGCAATAGAGCAAGCTTTATAGAAAGATGTTGTTTTTCGCCAAGCCACATAAGGCAAAATTCAGCCATGCAGAAGGTGCTCGTTTGGTATAAAGTTGCCAACGAGTAGACGCACCAACTGCCAAAAGAGCAAGAACTATTTGTTCTTATCTAAGGAGCGCTGTATAGCGGTATGCTTATTTGCCAGGTGGCTTCATGCTTTCAGGCGTAAGGCTGGATGGTTAAAGACCGCCTCGTACCTTAAATGTTGTGCTGTGTGCCTACAAAGGTATTACAGTGGCTCGTTTGAGCGTACGGCTGCAATCCCCTTTCCCGTAAGCTTGACACTGAATCTTGATCCTAGAAGGAGAAGGCTCCCGAGTAGTTCTTGCTCCGATCCCCTGGGAATTTCTTTCTTTTTTCATTTCTTTCTTTTACGTTCGTATTTGATTAGAATTTATCTTAGATTCCACCCGGCCTCGTGAGGTGAGTGATTCTTTCTTTTCGACTAGAGGAGTGCTCTTTGAAAGTAAAGGAGCAAAGAAAAGGCGTGAGTGGGCATCAAAGCGAGCTGCTCAGAAGGCTCATCAGTCTCAACTAGCTCAAAGGAAAAGAAAAAGGACAAAGGTCACCAAAGAAGAAAAAGAAGTCGAAAAAGAGTAGGCAAAATCAGTCTTCAGTTGGATAATTTTGAATGAAACCCCTAATATCTAAGAAGTCCTCTAAATCTAAATGATTTTATCCTCCATCTCAATCTGAACCGTAAGGTAGCCTCTTTGATGAAGGAATAGCTGCTCATTCCATGAACGAGGCCTAAACTTATTAAAGCTTCATGTCTGTCTATCACTTTTATAAGTGATGATGAAGATGATGAGGTTAACCCATTACATTAGCGAAGAAGGATGATAGGATGGAATCATCCGAAAGAAAGGTCTCGTCCCCCATACATAGAGTTTACTCTCCTGAGTCCAAACCAATCAAAGACTTTGGGGAAGCAAAGACAAAAGCATGGTCGAGATTAGCTTTCACCCACAAATAGCAGCTAACAAGAAGGAGAGGCTCACCGATCTTAGCTAGGCCGGTAGATCACTTCGGGGATCTACCTATTCCGCTTTATCAAAATAGGGCCGTACTCCTGGGTCGTCTTGCGCTACGGGGAAAATGCCCCCATTCAAAAAAACACTACGAAAGATCTGACCCTACCCTCGGCCAATAAATAATATAAGAAACCACCTTTGAGGGAGAAAGCCTCTAAGACCGTATCAGGTGGAAGAGCGGACCGGGCGATCCCGGACTTAATATAAAAAACCATAGAGGGTGGGATTCCTCTAAGGGCAGACCTTGCGGTTCTGATACCTATTCACAGTAATACTGTTCATGATAATATTCAATTCTTTTCTTTTATATTGCAACGCAGTCTCGATTAGGGTGTAAATGCACCCGCTAGGATTCAGTCTCGATTAGGGTGTAAATGCACCCGCTTGCTATTGCACTAGGCAACTTCCCCACTCCATCATCCCCTCTTCTAGGCTTCTAACTTCCTTCCTACTCTAAAAATTAAAATAAAATCTTTGAAGAGGCCAACTTTCTTAAGCGAAAACGCGCTATAACGTCTGCAAAAGGAATTAACGGTCTGTTTTGTTTTGTTTGTCTTGTTTGTCTTAGCTTAGAGTACGTTCCCTTTCTTTCTTTCTTTCGTGTGCTGTCCTGTACTTTGATTGGGTTCATCCAAGGTTTTCCTAACCTTCCGATTTTCCTCTAAAAAGAAAAGGCAGATCAAGATTCAGATCTTATATATAGAACTCAAAAAAGATCACTAAAGGGAGTGCTTTGTATTGTATTGCTGGCATGTCATCTGTTCCTATTGCATTTGGGTCCAGAGCTTGATTTAAGTATTGCTGGCATGTCATCTGTTCCTATTGCATTTGGGTCCAGAGCTTGATTTCACATTTATTGGATTGTTCTTGTGACGATGATGCATGGTAAATAGTCTGGATAGCTCAGTTGGATTGCCTTTCCGGTTAGAAGAGAGGGGAGACTCAGAGTGCCTTTCTCATTCCATTCCCTTTGCATCACCACGTCGCTTTGCTCGAACTCCATTTTAAGTAGCCACGGACGAGCGAGTTAGACGTGGAGTTCGTCCCTTTGGGGCCATCTATACTCCTTTCTTCCTATGGTCGAACCCGTCGTTTCCTTGGGCCTCTCCTTCGGCAGCTATAACTAAGAAGCCTAAAGCAGCAGCAGATTAACTCTTCCTCTCCTGGGTACCCACAACAATGAGTATATAATCCCGTACTGGATACTCTAATAGCATTCACCACTCCATTTCTTTCGTCCCATTCACGATAAGGTTCGGAAAAGGCAGCTACGGTCGGGGGTCCCAGGTAAGCTTCCATGACATAAGGTTCGGACTGGAAATTCAATGAAAGAGCAGCGGAGGACTCTACTGGGACTCCTCTTAGTCTATCCGAATGCGTACTTGAAGGTGCAGAGCCAGCTGCTGTTGATTTAATCCCAGTAGCGGAAAGATTCTCACTAAACTCTTTTCAGGCAAATTCATAAGTCTGATTCAAAGGCCATGCCATACCTTTCTTTTTCACTCAAATAGTCGTTCATGGCACCCCGCCGAATAGTTATATATGGCTACTTCTCACTCTTGGAATTCATTCTTATAGAAGCTTCATGAACAACAGGAACGAGCGACAGTGACGTCACTCACATTGCATGAACAGCAGCTATTTAGGAGGAGTGAGTCTTTCATAGTGCCAGTAGAGTTAATAAAGAACTCTTTCCATTGAGTCAGATTCCTATCCCGCGTATCCTCCTTTCAGTCGCCCCTTTCCTTCTTTCCTTTGCTTTGGGCATCAAAGACTCTAAACCTTTAATATAAGACGAGATATCGAGCTTACAACACGTTTTCATAGAGTGGTTTCACCACTAAGTTGTGTCATCCTAAAGCATTAACCGATAAACATCGGGTTACTGATAACTATGGGTAGATTATTACTCCATATTGACCTGCCCCACACTACTTGACGGTTCCACCACCCTTGCCCTTGAACAGTTCCACCACCCTTGCCCTTGAACGGTTCCACCACCCTTGCCCTTGAACAGTTCCACTACCCTTGCCCGGTTTTGGTGTATGTTATAGTGCTTACCTTCTGGAATGCCCTAATACAATGTGATGGACAGAGGGAAGTACGCCCGCAACAACAAAGAGGCCGATTTGAGAACGTTTGGAGTAACAACTCGAGACCTCCGTCAGATATGGAGATGGCGAGAGATCGGAATGGGGATTCACGGCGGGGGAGATAAGTACTTCGTCCTGCCTCAAACTAAGATAAAAGATAGCATCAGAACAAACCAATAAAGGTTTCCCAAGAAGGGAGAAGAGCAGGGAAGAGCGGTCAGGTTCACACTATCCTACTACCAAACGAATTGAGAGAAGCGGCTAGAACAAACGCCTTTTAGGAATATAGCGTTGCAGGGACCACACCACTCCATCTATGGGAACCAATCAGTCCCAGATCAGCCACGAAGAAGGCACTAGACGAAAGTGGTTTCGCAAGGCACCTGTTAAGGGCTATTCTTCGCATCTCGAAATAAATGTATTAATAAAAGCGCTATCGCCCCTCTACCATTTGTCGCCCTGTAGAGGGGCGAGAGATAACGACGCGCACGCAATTACTTTTTAGGAATTAATTACTTTCTCTCCTTTCACGACCGCAGAGGAATTCATTCTTCTCTCTATTGTCCTTCTCTCTTCTTTCTATTGTCTTGTGAACGACTATGCTTTCCTTCCTGGCGGAACAAATCACATACTTTTCATAGACCTAGACAGCTGCTCCCGCTAATGCAATTGTATTGTAGCTGCGCCGGCACCCATTGATTTTGCACCTTCTACTTCTAACATAACATAAGATCTCGGTTTGAGAATACGAGAAGAGCGACAGCGACGTTGAATCGCACGTCTAAAGGCTTTCAAAAAAGAAACACTACGAAAGATCTTATGGTAGTCCCGGTTCTCGCCGAAGACTAGCTATCTGATCTTTCTTTCTCTACGGGAGACTACTCTACTATACTACTTATGAAGCTGGGGCGGTCCGGGCCCTTGCTTATGGATCCCTCCAAATAGAGATTCAATCCAACAATCTCCCACTTGGGTTACATATGATTCTGTATACAACATACGAGTATAACTTTAGTTGACGTCAACAACAATGCGGGTACAGAATACCCCTGTAAAACAATCTGGTCCATTAACTTCATTGGTATAGGACTAAAGAGGTCATAGTTACTATAATATGACTGTAACAAGCCCTAACAGTAATCACAATACTAATGTCATTAATGACATAGATCAAGATGTGGATGTGTAGCATGGAAATTACATGAAATGTGATCTGTACATGTCAATTTCCAACTGGTCCTGCTAATGACTCAAAAGAGTCCTGATCATATTTGCGAACACTTTATGCTAAACAGCAGTAGCAAATCATGACCTAAACCTCATGATTCCAAAAGGAATCCATATCATATTTACAAACACCATATGCTAAACAGCAGTAGTCAATCATGATAACTTTCTTTCAGAGTGTCAAAAATAAAATACAAATGAATGTTTTGAACTGAAGTACGTACAATAAACCAAAACAAAGTGCATGTGTTCATAAGCAAATATAGAGTATCACAATAAATACAGACTCCCACTAAACGGGTACTTCTTCCATAAGAAGGACCATCCACAACATGCGCATTAAAGACCTTAGGCACCAAGCCCTTGGTGAGTGGATCTGCCAACATTACATCTGTGCTGATGTGCTCTATCATCACCTGACGACTCTGAACTCTTTCTTTAACCGCTAGAAACTTGATGTCGATGTGCTTTGACTTCGACGAACTGCGTCTTGGCATAAAGTTCTGCGGCTTTATTATCACAGTTGATCCTTAATGGCCTGTCAATGCCATCAACGATCTGCAACGCTGTGATGAAGTTCCGCAGCCAAATCCCGTGATTGGATGCTTCGTAACATGCTATCAACTCTGCCTCCATAGTAGAAGTTGCTATAAGCGTCTGCTTGACGCTTTTCCACGATATAGCCCCTCCAGCAAGCATTAAAATATAGCCCGAAGTGGACCTCCTGCTATCCAAGCATCCAGCAAAATCTCCGTCTGAATATCTAATCACCTCCAGGTGATCAGACCTCCGATACGTGAGCATGTGTTCCTTAGTTTTCTGCAAATACCGCTCTCTTCACAGCTTTCCAACGGTCCTGGGTTACTTAAATATCTGCCTAACATCCCCACTATGTACGCAATGTCCGGACGCGTACAAACTTGTGCATACATGAGACTTCCCACAGCTGACGCATAAGGGAATTGTTCCATCATCTCCTTTATTTCAAGTTCAAGCCGTGGACACTGCTGCAAACTCAATCTGTCACCTCTAGACACAGGTGTGTCACCAGGTGCACAGTTTTGCATGTCATACCGTACAAGCACCTTTTCAATATAGGCCTTTTGTGAAAGTCCAAGAATACCTCTTGAACGATCACGACATATCTGTATGCCTAATACAAAAGATGCTTCACCAAGATCTTTCATTTCCAAATTACCGGATAGAAATGACTTGGTTTCATGCAGCAGACCTTTATTATTGCTTGCCAGCAATATGTCATCCACATACAGGACAAGTATAACAAACTTGCTCCCACTGAACTTGACATATATGCATTGATCAACAGGGTTCTCCTTAAAACCAAATGATGTAATCACCTGATCCAATTTCCGGTACCATTGACGGGACGCCTCTTTCAAACCATAAATGGACTTCTTTAAGATGCATACTAGGTGCTTTTAGTCCTCCGACTCAAAGTTCTCCGGTTGCACCATGCCATGTATATAGTTTCCTAAATGTCACCATTGAGGAATGCAGTTTTGACGCCCATTTGATGTAACTCCAAATCAAAATGAGCTACAAGTGCCATGATTACCCTAAAGGAGTCTTTCGTCGACACAGGTGAGAAAGTCTCCTTGTAATCAATGTCCTCCTTCTGAGTAAATCCCTTGGCAACCAGGCGAGCCTTATACTTCTCGACATTGCCTCTTGAATCCCGTTTGGTTTTAAATATCCATTTGCAACCAACGGGTTTCGTACCTTCAGGCAACTCGACAAGTTCCCAGACGTCATTGTCAGCCATAGACTGAAACTCTTCTTGCATGGCATTAATCCACCTCTCGGGATTAGAGCATTGTTTTACTTCTTGGAAAGATGTAGGATCACTTTCCAATCCTATGTCAAACTCATGCTCTTGGAGATAAACATAATCACGAGAAACCGTGGATCTCCGTTCCCTAGTGGATCGCCTTAAAGGCACTTGTGGTTGAGTGAGGTAATAGCTCATCCATATGAGGCAAAACCCCAATCTCAGTGGAAGGTCCCTCCAATTGCATTGGAGAGGATACGGGAATATCTTGGTTCACTACTCCCACTGGGCGTGCAATATCCGGGTATGGCAACCATACCGCTACTAAATGCACTAGTAGTGACCACAGGAGGATTGCTAACGCTTTCCTCAAAAGATACATCCCTAATCTTAGCACTCCCACTATCCTCAATGAATTTGGCGTTTCCCGTTTCGAAAAAGGATCTATTTGAGGGGTCATCAAATTGATAGCCCCTAGACTTATCAGAGTATCCCACAAAATGACAGCTCACAGTTCTTGAGTCCAGTTTCTTTTCATTAGGCCTGTAAGACCTTGCCTCAGCTGGACAACCCCAGACGTGTAAATGCCTAATGCTAGGCTTCCTACCCGTCCACAGCTCGTATGTGGTTTTAGACACTGCCTTACTAGGAACTCTATTAAGTAGGTAAACTGCAGTCTTGAGTGCCTCACCCCACAAAGACTCCGGTAGAGAATAAAAAGCCATCATACTTCTTACCATGTCTTTTAGGGTACGATTTCGTCGCTCGGCTACACCATTCTGACTGGGAGTACCAGGCATGGTATACTGAGGTACGATCCCACACTCAGCAAGGTAATTCGCAAAAGGTCCAGGACGTTGTTCACCTGATCCGTCATACCGACCATAGTATTCACCACCACGGTCAGATCTGACGGCTTTCATTTTCTTACCTAGTTGATTTTCAACTTCGGCTTTGAAAATTTTGAACACGTCCGAGGATTTCGACTTCTCATGAATAAGGTACAAATAGCCGAATCGTGAATAGTCGTCTATGAAGCTAATAAAATATGTGTGTCCGTTCCAAGATGCCTTAGGGAATGGTCCACAAATGTCCGTATGTATTAGCTCCAATACACCAATTGGCTTGCATCCTTATTTCTTTTGTTAGTCGTTTTCCCCTTAACACACTCTATGCAGACATCAAAGTCTGACATTAAAAGGGAATCAAGAATTCCATGTGACATGTCAGACTTTGATGTCAGACTTTGGAGCAGCAGATATAGAGAGTCCTTGAGTGATGAGCAAACTATCCGATAGTGGAATAGTTCGAGTTGCATGTGTAAAGCAAATTGAATCAGATAGTTCAATTGGATCTTGAAGAGGGACGACTCTAGCACCAGTCGTGAATTCATTTAGTAACGTAGAAAGATCTGCCCATAAGAGTGAATGGCGCCCAAAGCCATTCACGCAATACTGTAATCCGCCTGTCGGTGATGCCCTCTCGCTTACGCTCTCCACTTAGCTCTGCTCGTCCCTATTCAGTCATACCATACCCTCTCCTTAAATAACTTGGAGCCTCTCTCCTCTCCTTTTAGTCGAGCCTATCTTTTGATACCCTCGACCTTACTCTAATTTAAGTTAAGGTCTCACACGTCTACTACTTACTACCGCTGCTGTTATCACTCGTCCCTCTCGCAAAACTTAATATTAATAAGGGCGAGCCTATCTAATTTAATTTAATCAATAAGTCGCCCTCTAGCAACTATAAAATTACGTGAATGGACTTGCTAATATTATCAGAACTCTCACTCTTTCCATTCACTTAGTTAAGGCGCCTATCACTCTTTGCATTCCCTGCAGCAGTTTACCCGGTCTGTTAGGGTATGAGTTCAGTGATCAGTGATAGGTTATTTGTTCAAGTTCGGCACAAGAGACTGATATTCAAACTGGTGCAGGTTCAGGAGAGGCTCTACACCTTGAATTCTTCTTTCATCTCCTATCTCTACGGTGGAAGAAGAGATTTTCACTATTTATATTATAACTCCAGTCCGGGAAAAGAAGTTTATTTTCTGCTATATGCTTAACATTTGTATATTTTCAACTTAACGTGACCATCCCTATAAATACAGACGAAGCTGACCTTCTTTATTTAAGTAAGTTGGGCACCATGGAGCAAGAGTCTGATCCAGGCTTTGACTAAGGTACTGTACTATACAGATACTCTGAATCAATTGGCAAGAGTCTTATCCAGCCTTGGAGAAGATATATAAGCAGTGAGCAAGAGTCTTATCCAGCCTTGGAGAAGCCAAGGATAAAGAGGAGCAACACAGAAGTACTCTGAATCAATTGGCAAGAGGTCAGGGCAAGAGGAGCAAGAGGTCAGACGAGAGGAGGCAAGGGGACCCCGATCAGATTTGAAGGAAGAAGGGAGAGCGTATTCGTTCCTTCCAACCTTTTACTTAAAAGATAGCTTTCTCGGGACAAATTACATGATAGAAGCGCACAAATATGACATGAAAAAGCTTTTGCCCTTGAGCGCTTGTGCCTCGCTCTACTTTGATTTGAGGTTACCCTTAAGTTATGGTTACCCAAAACTAAAGTGAAGTTGAAAATACTATACTTAACTAAACTTAATAGTTAAGTTAAGTTACGCAAATACTACTGTACTATACTACTTGAACCGGATACAGAAGTAGTAGTAGATACTTATCTTTTCTCTTCCCTTAACTATTATAATAAAATAAGTAGCTTGAATTCCAGTGAATATATTTGGCATATTAAGATCTTACAGCATATTAAGAACAGCTGAAAATCAATACTAGCTAGGCGGGAGATAAAAATAAAGAATTCCACCTATATAATAAGAGCCAAGCAAATTATCTTAAGGAACTTGATTAACTTCACTTTTCTTAACTTAACTATTAAGTTTAGTATTTCTTTCTCGATCAATTTGAATATTATGTCTTCTCACTTACTTATTAAATTGAGGAACGAGTGATAACGACGTCTTACTTGATGCATTCTGACTATACCATCATTCTCATTGAAGATGCATTCTGACTATACCATCATTCAATATATGAATATTATAGTACCTGAAGGAAAGCACTCGTACGGACAGCGAACATAAGGATAGGACTAGGCAGAGTTGTTCCTTGAATGGGAGGCCCGAGGCAGGGATTTTAAATGAGTCCCATCCGAGTTAAGGAGAATAACATATGCTACAGACTCACTGGAAAGCTTCAAGGCAGCAACCCCAGGCATAGCTCCTAAATAAAGAATAAAATGGAGTGGCTCGGGACTAGAAACTTAAATAAGCTGGTGCAGGTGCTGGTACGAGGGAAGGCCACCCCAAAAGAAAGGAACGAGCTCCACCTCGCAAAGCACAACACGACCCTCCCCTTGCCTTGCACAGAAGCTGCAGATCGAGGACGTCTTAACCCGTTCTCTGCTTCACTTGAGTTCAGGTGTCAGTTGGTCGCTCATATAATTCTATAGTTGTTCTCACCCTTGAAGAGCCTATCTTGGACCGCGGATAGCCCGACTGATGCTCTTCCCGGTAGAGTGGATCCCTTACTTAGGGAGCTCTCATTGCATTGGCCCGGGCCCCTCACTCAGAAGCTCAAGTCAGCGACATGTCTCACCTACTACCCTTGGTCAAGCCTACCCGAAACCGGGCCCAGTTGAGCGAAATCGAAGCAATCCCTAGCGCGCAATCGCTCTGCCCCTTCATTTAGGACGCTCCACTTGTCTGGTCAAGCCTTTCACTCCACCATTAATGGAGCTCCGTAGGCTTCGTATCTATAAGCGAACCTCTCCTCACTCACATGTAATGGAAGATATTTCCCACGTCGTTTCTCTCTCAAACAGCAGTCGTTCATGGTGAGAAAAGAGTTCATGCACTAACGCGAAATTCATGGATTCTTTTAAAGATTGAATTAAAGAGACAAGCCTACCAGAACAGAAGGAAAGCACTTAATCAACTATCTCTTTATCTTTCCATTCCATCAATATCTCTTTCAACATCTCTTCACTCTAACCCTCTTTCAACAGGACAACTACAGCAGCAACAGAAAGTGAGGACAGAATTGACTGCTCTTTTGTACTACTTGGCATACTACGCTACTCCAGTTGGTGGAATAGGTAGGAGGAGTAGGAACCTAGTGAGATTCTTGTTCAGTTGGCTCTGTGCGGTCCGAGTAGAGGAAGGAGCGTTAAGTAAGGGAGTAGTCCCCAATCAATGGAGCCGTAGCCGGGATCCTTGTGGAGAACTGATCTTCAAGTGTTTCCTTCTATCACTTACTGACTTCCGCTCTGGATGGAGCATGTCATGTAAGACCGCGTAGATGAGCTCACTGCTTAGCACTCATTCATCATCGAATTGAAGCATCCGAGGACGGAAAAAACCTAGACTGAACAAGTGGGGGTTTCGTATTCAAGCTTTGTGGGAGGGGATCACCTTGGGAAAACTGGGCAGGGAGCTAGCACGGGGGGACTTGAGCCCGCGAGATATGAACCGGTGATAATTAATTGAGATGCTGTCGCGCTCCCGTACCACTTATAATTTCCAGTTCAGTCAAGCCTTCTAACGCTACTTTCCTGCCTTCCCGGATAGATGCTTGAACTGAGAGCTTGAGACTTAACGATTGCATTCGGTCATCGGCTAATGTGGCTTGCGCAGGTTCAAATCCCTATCGCCCAATCAAAAGAATTCAATTAGTAAATTGGAGCTAGCATCATTAAGAGAGAGTGCGAGAACAGACCCTAATAGCAGAGCGACTGAAAAAGAGCGAGCGAGTGGAATTATAATTGAATTAACCACCGCTTCATTTCGCCTACCTCCGTCTTTACTTTATATTATTAAAGTGAGTGAATCAGTCCCTACTTATATTAAGAAGCCGGGAATAGACTCGGAAAGGAGCGAGCGATAGCGACACAGCAGTGACGCGTGATCGACCGAGGGAGAGCATCCATTGATAGAAGAGAGGAAAGCCGACGAGGAGCGGAGCAGAGCGACGAGCGACATAAGGAAAGTCGCCTGAGCAACAAATGAAGAGAAATTCCCATACTTCTAGGCCAGCGTAGACGAGCGGGGAAAGTTAGACCATCCCACTGGAGGGGAGGAGGATTCCAAAGAAAGAGAGTTCCGGCTATGCCAACGAAAGGAGATAGCAGCGGTGTGATCTCGACATGCGATCCTCTTCAATCATTCGATTAGTCAGGTGCGGAGCGCAGAGGGCTTAGGATCAGCTTCACGCTACTATAGTTGAGCATATATGAGTGAATTTCATTCAGAAGGAAAGGAGGTCTCAGTCGAAAGGTGCAACACGGGAAAGGCCGCTCGTGAGAAGAAGCCGTTAACCAGATCCAGAGTCCAATTCCTGTTAGGCGGCCAATCCCGGCTCAGAGAACCGGGGTGTGGGGCACGGCAAGCGCATAAGTAAAGAATCAAGAGAGAGCATAGGTACGAGGAAAGGACGTGAAGCAATGGAGCGAGCGATAGCGACACGAGATAGAGGCTCGAACAATAGTCAAGCTCATAGTCAGACGCTATAGTTCCAACGTATGCGACTACTGAGAGAGCTCCGTCAGACAGAGGACCAGGTCAGAGCAGACGGGACAGTTTGCCAACTCCGGGTCAGGGGAGAGAGGGAATATGAAAGTGGGTCTCGGACTTCGAGTTCATGGTGGAAAGGAAGGTAATCTCTGTCCCTGCTCTATAGAATGCGAGATGGGCCCTTAGTGGCTGTCGACGAGGGGCGAACGCGAAGTCGAGGCGGACGGACTCTAACGAAGCGAGCGATAAGTCCAGGATTAGCAGTCCGATCGAAGCAAAGGAGAGGACTAAGTTAAGTAAATCAAGCTTATTCGATCCTGAGCCTACGAGGAAGGGCTATGGGAGCGAACGAGAGTGATACGAAGCTAGATCTGCTATCGGATGGGATACCCCTCCCAATCTCACTCATCAGTGCTCCAGAGGTAAGAGAGTGAGCAGGAGCATCAGATCTGCCTGTGCTCTACTCTACGTCGCGGGCCACATCTACGGACTTGATTATAACCCGTGACATGAATAAAATCAAGAACCTGAACCTTGCGACAAGTTTGCTCCTTAATTAAGATCCTGGATTGGATCTCGGTCTTGAGCCTTCGTTCGTCTATCCGAGCTTTCGGTCTGAAACTAGCATTGGAGTGTGGCTATGGGCCTGAGGATCTCGCCTCTCGTTGAGCAAGAAGACCCATCCGGGATGCCATGCTGCTGCTTTATCCGAATGCTGTCCAATAGAAAGAGTGCACTATCACATCATACCAGGGAAGTTTAGTTGAACCGTAGCTATCGGATCTTCGGTTGCGGTTGTCCGGAGAGCCTTTTCTTTCACAATCAAAAGTACACCTGGCATGGCGCAGTCTTCTCCTCTTGTTCGGGAAGTAGAGTTCGAGTGAGAAGTGTTATCTTACGTAAGGAGTTCATTCAGGTTTGATTCTTTGCCCGTAGCTTTTAGAGTGGAAGTATATTCAGTTAAGTTCCGGTGGCTTCCAGTTGCACTTAATTGCGATTAGTCTGACGTCAACAATCTCTTTCCGTCCGGTGAATGGCTTAATTGCAGCATAAAGGTTGAGTTTCATTCTTTATCTCCTTTCTTTCACTCCCGCCTGCTTCGCACCTTTCATTGAAGTTGATCTGGGTCAGTCTCTTGGGCACCACTAACCTAAGGCTAAGTAAAGGATAGGGCCGTTCAAGGGTATCCGTAAGCACGACCAAGGTACATTAAGGGAAGTCAAGGTTCTAAAAGAGCTCGACTCCACCGATAGCTACTCCTCCATCTACCCATCCCGATAGCTACTCTGCCGATGGAGACTCTTCTACCCATCCAGCTACTCCTCGATCTATCCTTCCCAATGGATATTCTTCTATCTATCTATCCCGATAGCTACTCCTCCTGCTATCCAATATGAGTGAGTTGGCTTTACGAGTCGTAGAGCCTGTTAACTATTCGCTTATAGCTATGGTTGGTTTCCTATTCTATAATAGCTATACGAAGCCCTCTTCTCTATCACAGCCCGGTGCGTCTTTACGTTGCTGGTCGTATTTGCTTCTATTATCATAGGCTTTCCTCCCTTACTGAACCTGTCTCGCTGGTTTACTTCGGGTCCGCATCACTCGCACCGCTCCCTTCTTTCTTTCTTTTCATGAGTACGGCGCACCTTGAGTACAGAAGTACCGTCTCGCACTTCAGATTATCTTAAGGTCGGCTCTGCTTAGTTCTTTCTTTTCTATTCGTTCGCTCGTAACGGGTGTTAAGTCTGATAGTGGACTGGGGAGGGAACCCGACTCCTGCAACGCCCAGGCAAAAGCTCCAATCCTACTCCCGCTACTATGCGGCAAGTCGCTATAGCACTCAATAATCCTATAGGGTCGGGCACCAACTCCAGGTATCAGAAAAGCACTAGACCACACTACTAGACCTTGGACTACTAGACCCCGAGACTAAAATGCCTTGACCATCCCTCGTAGAACTACTGCTAAACTGAGTTCGTAGCTTAGTCGCTCCTACTTTAAGCCCATACCCCCTCGCTTAGGGACTCCACACCCTGGGCTGGGACTAGGACTGTGATCCTCTTCCCACCCAAGTTCAGTTCCTATTTATGTACCTTATTAGAGGAAATGAGGGCTACAGTCAATTGAGTGCCAAGCCTGGCCTCGGGTCTATAGCCTCGTCTAAAGCCAGCCTACATAGCGGAGCGCAGATAGAGAGAGGGATGCCGCCTAGCGACTAGAACTAGGAGCAGGAAAGCAAAAACTAGCTCTGCCAGGGGAGATGATGGATTAGTGGACGGAAAAGGCGAGCCCCTAAAGAAGAGGTTGCAGGTTCCCACTCTCGTTATAGTTGGGGACAGTTGCACCAACAGACTGAAGGGCCGGGAAAATTCCATCTAGCAGAGGCCTGAGCCATGGATTCTTGGATTGCATTTGGAACATGCTTCTGATCCTTTAAGTGTCAGGAGTAAACCCTTACCTGTCTCAACCGCTTTCTTTCTTTACCCGTTAAGGCAATCTGCGTTGCTAATGTGGCACGACTACTGGAGACTCATCTCTCTGTGCGACTTATATAATAAGGTATTGAGTTCAGGGCGGATACTTGAATGCAGGTAGATTCTTACCTTGCTAAGCCTAGCCTAGCCTAATAGCTTGAAGAGCGCTTTGTACGAGTGATTAAAGACCTGGGACAGGGATGGGTGTGATCATCCATCATTTCTTACGGAAGAGTCTTTACTCCCCGGGGTTTAGCGGCTACTTCTCGCCCTAAGCCCATACCAGTGTCAGCTTGAGCGTGCGTGGATATACTATATTCTGTAGCATGGTGCAGTGAGTGAGGCCTGAGGCGTCTGTGCCCTTTCACTGGCGAGCTCCATACAGGTGTGTGCTACCGAAGACTGATCTTCTGAGCCTGATGAAAGGGAATTTGCCGTGGAAGAGACGGAGTCTGCCACTTCGTTTGATAGGAGAGGAGCGAAGATGCGGAGCGGTTAAGCATCGATGCCTGCGAAGGTGGTGCGACCAGCTAATTTCTTTATTTGGCTCAGATCAGTGCCAGGGCCGTGCGAACCTGTGAACCAGAGTTGGAACTTGACTATAACCCCGAGAAGAAAAGAATAAGACGGGAGGGAGGCATGAGGAGGGCCCTACTATGAGGACAGGCATGAGAGGAACGAACTAAACTAAAGTGACGTAAAGAACTAAACTAAAGTGACGCCTTTATTTAAATCCCCTGCATGAGCTGAAAGGGCAGAATTAGCTTATGAAAGAAAGCCAGACATCGGCATACGCTAGAGCTAGAGTTTCTTGCCAAGTTCTTGAAGCCTGTGCTCTTTCTAAAAAAGATTCTGTGGGTTCTTCTTCATCCATCTCCAATAGTCCTCTCGAGGGATTCCAATACAACTTCATTATCTTATAACTAAGTCCGTAACGGGCTGGGAAACTGAAATTGAGTTTAGAACCGGCTCCGAGGTCTCTTTAATCTCACTCAGGATCTTTCTCTAGATCGGCATAGCATATTTAAGTGAAAGTCGGCACAATTGCCTTTCATTCGCAAGTTCCAGGCTGAAGCCCTTCCGGCTATGGAAAGTTATATAAGAAGACCACTCCCCGTCCCATCTCCGCGCCGCCGAACTGCTGTCTGCTAAGCGAGCCGCACACCAATTGGTAAGTAAGCCCAATTATTCCCTCAGCCTTAAAAGGGCGGGGTTAGCTAAGAACTAGGCCTGGCCCTAGGTCGGCGTGTCCTATTCACTCTTCGTGTCAGCTAATTCATCTGGTGAGGAAGATGAGACTACCGGCGAAGGCAAAGCGGTTCAAGTAGATATCAATCCCTCGCGAAAGCAACCCTTTCCTATCAGACCTTTCACTCTTTCTCCTCATATTGGAAGGAACCTGCCTTTTTGAGTCAGATAAGGGCCGTGCCTATCGCGCTACTAGAAAGCATACCTATCGCTACTATAAAGGTTATTCGCTAAAGGTTAAGTTAAGGAAGGGCTCAAGGGAACCTATTATGAGACAGGCTAAGCCCACTTCTTTATCCTCGCCCACTAAATTCAGTGCGAAATTAAGCTGAAGACCTCTTCCCCAAAAACACTTTCATTCAATTCAAGTGGGGCAGAAAAATTATCTTTATATCGTTGAGCGGATACCATAGGAAGAGCTCAAGTAAGATTCTTTTGTGAGGGGATTTGAATACTTGGTACTCTATCATCTACTCAATTGATAACTTAGTGGTATTACATTCACTCTCTTCTACTCTCAAATGATTAACTTCGCGGACTAAGCTATCCGCTGACTGCTATAGTTGGCAGACTGATCCGATCATCTGTTCTCTCCCGCTACCTCGTGCCAATGCTGAGTTCTTATCCCATCCGCTGAAGAAGAGTTCTAACTTAACTTGAACCAGCACACGACGAGTAAGAAAGGCCCGATTCATCGAGTAGCACAACAGACACAATGCAATGGCTAGGACACCTAAGAAGAGTAGTTGGCTAGGCTATCGTACGCACCTAACATATGGCTCAAATTCACCTTACTTTCTATCCGATGCCACCCTCGTTCGCTCCTCCCCTCTTTCTTTTGTTAGAGTTCTGGAAGCCGATTCACTTCACTAAGGGTAGTGGGACAGACCGATAGAGAATTGTGTCAATATAGAACCTCAGGAAAGTGGGCTAATCCAACCATGCTTGCACGAATGGCTTCTCATCTAATCAAATTAGCGGTGTGCGCGAGCCCTTCAATCAATTCCAGCCCGAAATAAAGACCATAAAGAAAGAGAGAGTTGCCTTAAAGAAGATATCCAAATAATAACTTCCACTCCCTGGTTCAATAAAAGGCGAAGAATACCAAAAAGTGGGTTCTCTCTCTCTATTGATAAGTTGTGAGGAGTTTGACCATGGAGAATCTCTTAACCATGCTCTATAGTATAGGTAGAGGATTTATAAAATTGTCTTTGTCTTTCCAATGCCAAACTATCCTTAAGATCCATCAAAGCAGAAAGTGCCAAGCAGACGTCCTGGCCGAAAGAACTCTTATCTGGCATTAACTTGGAACCACGTGCAAGCATCTTTCACTAAAATCAATGTATTTGCATGCAAACAAAGAAAAGAGCAATAGCATTTTCCATCCCTGTTAAGAAGAGTGAATTACAATTCTCATACATTAGCCCGGTCACCACCATATGCTTCGGCCTGTGTTGAATGCTGGGCTCTGAGTTGAAGATAAGAGTAGAAGGCTCAGTCTGACCATGAGCGGATTCTATCCATTGGGCAAGGGTTCGATCAATCTTTCTGTCTTTTCCGGAGTACCAGAGCATGACATCATTATGAACATCAAGGCCAAAGATAGGTATGCCAAGAAAGAAGCTGGCCCAACTCTTATGAGATATGATAGCTTCTTTCTGATCTAAGAGCTCTTCATTTTCTCTTCCTTATTCGAATCTCTAATGATTCACTTCTCCATTCGCAACCTAACCGTCATGCCCTGTAATGTATTGGTGATGAGTATCTAAAGCTGAGTAGTCAATGTGCTATGACTGGGGCGCAGATATAGTAAAGGAGGTGCGAAGGGGGCCCATATATGAATCGTAGTTCAGGAACGGGGGGCCGACGGGAACTCAGACTCATGCTCTTCTGGTCGAGATGGGAATAGAGGAGCGGTTCAGTTAAACTAGCGAGTTCAAGGAGCGCGGAGGATCTACTAATCTTTTCATGTCATGCGGCGTCTCTGCTCGGCGTCTAGCTCGAAGACTCCAAGGCGGGACGAAGAAGAGTGACGAAAGAGCCCTCTTCGACCGACTGACTCAGCGGATGGAGGCAGAGGTTCGGTAAGCAACTAGCTGCTAATTATATTATATCAATATGGATAGATGGAGATGAAATCATACAACATAAAATGACACACTTTAGGGGAAGTGAATTAGTGTTAGGAATTTTGGGGAAAAATCATCCCAAAGACGCCTAAGAATCAGAGGATCACATTCTCATAGCGCAAAGCGACAACGACATCAGGTTCAACAATGTGTGCATAGCAGTGACTTAGAAGGGAGCGGAGGTCGGAAGGGCTAAACCAAGGGACATATTTAATAGTAAGATAGGGCCCTATCTATATTGGCTATTCTATTCTACGTGTGATCTTGGCAATTCAAGCTCTTGTGCGAGGAAGGAACTCATAAGTATAGAGTGATCTAGTGAGCCGCCCGGGAGCGATGAGATAGATTAGGGGGACCGGGCTAAGGAAAGAGAAGGTGCGTAGTTCCCTTCCAATCTTGCTAGTCTGGTTCGGGAGTCCTAGGCAGATCACAGTGGGGAGGCAGCGAGTTCGGAACTCAACAAGCCATTAGCCTAGTGGGATTTCTTCGGTTCAATGGTTCTCTTCTCTGGTTCAGTGAGTTCGTATGCCGAAGCGGAAGCAAGGGCCGGAAGAGACAGACTCATCCTCATCGGTACCCGAGAGCGAGAAGCTATGCGAGGTGCGGAATAAGAGGCTGAGCTACTCTTAAGAGCAAGCAACAGCCATACCTAGCCTGTTGACCTATCCTTACAATTCAAGAGCTGCAGTCCATTAGTGCCTAGCTACTAAACGGGGCTATCTTCTATCTTCTCTAATAATGAGGAGAAGACCTAGTTGCCTCCCAAGTACTGGCAAGACCTGAATCTGCTCTTTCTCCTGTGACCGGAACTACCATGCCAGATAGTTCCTCTCCTCAGACCGGGGAGCCAAAGCAACTACAAATGTGCGTGAGAGTGTCAAGTTCATACAGTTCTCGAAGTGAAGACGGGAAAATGGAAGTGGCAATCTTTAACTATCTCACTTTAATGAGAGAGTCGTAGCAACCAACCTGTGTGAGAGAGGCAGTTCAGAGGTATGCTGTCGCCTTCTTTAACTATCTCACTTGCATGAGAGAGTCAAGTTTGGGCACCGAAGCCTTCTACTCGGAAGGGCAGGTATGCGTGAGATTGGCAATCTTTGACAGACCTGATAGACTTAACTGCCCAACTACGCAACCCACCAGAGGCAGTCACTTGTCTGGTCTTTCCTTTAACCGGCTCGTCTTGTCTTTCCTCGCATGGCAACCACCCTCAGAGCCAGAGAAATCTGACTTGGAAGGGTGACTAGGGAAGCATAATTGGCCTAGGATCTCCGCGCCACCTCTTCTCTTAGACCCCGCCGTATAAACCCTTCTGCGCTTGGTCCCTTCCGCGCCACCCCCGTCTAGTCTTATAGACCCGTTATCACACCACGCTTGAACCATTGTCTATGTTAAACCGGACCTTTCCTACGATGCTTGAATGCCGGTCTAGTCTTATAGACACCGGACCTCTCCCACGATGCTTGAACCCGTATCAACCCTTCCTTTCCCACGCCTCCCTATCTATGCCCTTACCACGCTTGACTTTAACCCCCATGCCCTTCTCACGCTTGGAATCCTTCCTCTGATGGACCCTTTCCCTCTAGCTTTTCTTTGTTAAACTGGACCCACGTGAAGCCTTCTCCTCTATCTTTTCTTTGTTAAACCGTACTCTTCCCTCCTCTTCAAATCCCCACGACCTATCGACCTTATAGACCTATGGAGAGCTATAACCTATCTACCTTTATAGATCTGACCTATGGAGCTCAAACCTACCTTCTGGACCAGACCGATGGAGGAGCAAATCTCACCCCTTATTATCTACCGATGGAGCTGCTAACCTCACTCTTTATTACCTAATTATGATGTATCTTCCTTTTCCCTTATTACCTAATTATGTACCTTCCTTTATAGGCCCTTCTCCCGGATTATATACCTATCTTTGAGCCTTCTCCCGGATACTTTCCTTTGAGCCTTCTCCCGGATTATGTACCTTCCTTTAATCCTTCTCCTGGATACCTCTTTCTTTAATAGATCTCTCCTCTTCTCTCCTCTTTAGTGGGCACTCCTATTCTTCCAATAGACCTCCCCTCTTTAGTAGGCACTTCCATTCTTCCAATAGACCTCTCCTCTTTGCATTCCCTTTCTTCCATTCCATTGGTCGCAAGAAATAGCTGTGTCCCTTGTTCCTGCTCCGCTCACACGACGCTTCGCTTATTCTGTCCTGTCGCAGCTATCCTCCAACCTCTCTCTCCGGCTGTAGAGCTAGGACTGACTTGAAGAGTGCAGCAGAGCTGTGTTGTATAATAGTAGAGCTAGGACTAACTTGAAGAGAGAACTTCGTGTCTCATCCCTTGATTGCTTGAAGAGTGAACCTCGTGCCTCATCCCTTGATTGCTTCGTAGAGCTTTGTCTTTGCGAGTTTGTTCTTGCTTTTGACTTCTCGTTAGGCTCTTGCTTTTGACTTACTTATCGTTAGCTCTTGTCTTGCTTTTGACTTACTCGCTCTTACTTATCGTTAGCTCTTGCTTGCTTTTGACTTCTCTCTAACTTGCTTGTAACTTCTCTCTTGCTTGCTTTTGACTTCTATCTTCTCTTGCTTGCTTTTGACTTATTAAATAAAAGGTGACGATGACACTCGCTCGCTTTGGGACGAAGTGAATCAAAATAGGGTCTCGCTCTCGTTGGGTTTCCGGAGTTGGCTTACCTCTTGATTCTAGCTTTGTCTGCGTTCCTCTACCTTTTGCCTGAGTCGGCTTACCTCTTGATTCTAGCTTTGTCTGCATTCCCTCTACCTTTGCTTGCTTATAGGCGGACCAACCCTTTGCTTGCTTATCAAACCTACCAATGCTTGCGTAGCACCTTCTCTCTATCATCTCACTTGAGCCTATGAATCGTTTGCTTCGATCCACGTGCCTTCTCTGTCCAGCCTATCTGTTCTACAGGTCAGTCCAGCCTATCTGTTCTACAGGTCTGTCCAGCCTATCAGTTAGTTCTACAGTCGAGTCTGTCAGTCCAGCCTATCTGTTCTACAGGTCAGTCCAGCCTAATGGTCAAGCGCTTCGTCAAGCCTGCTAGATCGCACGGACTTGCAATGAAGCCTCTTACTCCTAGAGATCGCACGGTGAGCACTGAGACTTGTAATGAAGCCTCCTACTCCTAGATAGCACTGACTTGCATGCAATGAAGCCTCCTAGATAGCACTGACTTGCGATGAAGCCTCCGCTAGTGTGAAATAAAGCTTTGAACGGTGAGCACGGACCCTTATATGTCTTCTCCTCCGACCCTTATATGTCTTCCTCCGAGCCTTATACATCTTCCTCCGACCACGTCTTCTTCCGCCCCTCATACGTCTTCCTCCGACCCTCGTCTTCCTCCGACCTTCCTACCACCCGCAGAGAGATTGTCCACTTCCCTCTCCTCCTATGCATCTTTACCTTTATCTACTGCATGAAGCGAGATCGAGCGATTCCGTCCTACGCTTCGCACCTTCGGATAAAGCCCAGGTAGAAAGATTAGCAGTAGCAGATGCGGGTCCAGATAGAAAGATTAGCAGTAGCAGATGCGATTAGCAAGAAAGCAAGAAGACAGGGACTACCTAAAACCTAATATCTCTTAGCTAGCCTCTGTGGACTGCCTAAAACCTAATCTCAATCTCTTAGCTAGCCTTTCCTTTTATGAGTAGTGTGGCCTAGGATGGGAAACTAAACTTATAATCCTACTCTGAGACCTATACTATGTCAGGACGCTTACCACGAGACCCATGCCAGGACGACTGAGACTCCGAGAACTTCATTTTTCTTCCAGGACGACTGAGACTCCGAGAACTGCATTCTTATTCAATCCCACACCTGAGCCTTCCGAATCTCCTCCTCTCTTGTCGGTCTAAGGACCGGTAGGAACGACCAGCCTTCTTTCTCTCCATCTCCTGCCCCGCTTCTCAATGCCAAAGAGCGTCCCCTACTCCTTTGCTTTCTTAGACACTTGGACTTGCCTTGCCCCTGCCTTCTCCACTCCCCGTATCGTATCATTCCTGCCTTTTCCACTCTGATCCCCATATCATTCCTGCCTTCTCCACTCCACTCTGATTCCCGTATCATTCCATCCTTCTCTTCCCCTTCTAATCTCCTGGTATTGATTGGACCATCCTTTTCCTTCTGATTGTCTTGATTGGACCATCCTTCTCTTCCCCTGGAATTGATTGGACCATATTACGGGGATTTGAGCGTTCCTTTCGTTTCTTTGAGCGCGTTCCTTTCGTTTCACTCGCTCGTTCTACGCTTTGTCCCGTTCAATCCTTTGCTTCACGCACTTACCGGTCGCCAGCGCTTATAGTATAGTCCTCGACCTCACAGAGCATGCAAACAAAGACGACTTCACAGAGCATGCAAACAAAGACGACCTCACAGAGCATGCAAACAAAGAGTGATGAACTGGTTTCAGAGGCTTGAAGCATTTGTCCCCGCCCCACCCACTGCCATCACGTAGGTCTCCTGGCTATCGCTTATTTGGCTATCCTCCGGTCCCCTGGCTATCGCTTATTTGGCTATCTTCTATCCTTTTATCGGTTCTCAATCGCTTGGCTATCTTATGTATGGTTCTCAATTGCTTATTTGGCTATCTATCTTATCGGTTCTCAATCGTTGGTTGGCTATCTATCTTATGGTTCTCACTTATTTGGCTATCCTATCATCTATCCTATGGTTCTTAGTTCAGAATGAGGACTCGCCCGTGCTGTGCTAGTAGTCATCTTTCCTTAGCGGTCCTTTCCTACCATTCATTCTTGTTAGTCATCTTTCCTTAGCGGTCCTTTCCTACCATTCATTCTTGTCCAGTCACCATGCATTCTTGTCCAGTTACCATTCCATTCATTCATTCCTCCCACATTAGCCATTCATTCCTCCCACATTAGCCATTCATTCTTCCCATTAGCTCTATTCTATTCATTCATTCTCATTCCTCCCATTAGAACTTTCATTGATCGGTGTGCTAAGCTGGATCTTGTCTCTGCGCGTCGTTGTTCGAGGAAAGACCTGACTCTTGTCTCTGCGTGGTTGTCACTCGTTCGTCTATCGTATCTAGGAAAGACCTGACTCTTGTCTCTGCGCGTCGTTGTTCGTCTATTGAGGAAAGACCAGATAGCAAGCTCTGAGGAGACTCTAGCTAGTTCATCTGTTCCGACAACGAGGCAAGACCTGACTACCTGACTATAGTAGTAGGGGATCAGTAGAGTAGAAAGTAGGGGATCGTAAGGACACTCTGTAGGGGATCAGTAGAGTAGAAAGTAGGGGATCGTAAGGACACTGTAGGGGATCAGTAGAAAGTAGGGGATCGTAAGGAAGCGTAGGAGACGATCGGAAGGAAGCGTAGGACGATCGGAAGGAAGTGGAGGACACTTCTCCCATCATGGTCGTAGGCGTGCGGTAGTAGGACACTTCTCCCATCATGGTCGTAGGCGTGGATGTGAGGCATGAGAGCAAAAGCCTATCATCATCCGGTCAGAAAGCCAATCATCATCCGGTCAGAAAAGCCAATCATCATCCGGTCAGAAAAGCCAATCATCATCCGGTCGTCCATCCAGAGAGAACACGGGAATGTAGCCAGAGAGAACACGGGAATGTAGGCCAGCTAATCGCGCATCCAGTTCATTGACCTGACTGACCCTCTTGCTTGGTACTGGTCTTAATTAAAGGTCGCGGACTTAGTTAGCTTAGAGAAGAGTCCTTTTTCCGAGTCTGAATCTGCTATTGGCTGTGTCAGATATTCAATCCTTCTTTTCTTGATCAGTAGATAAAGGCTTGATCACAGTAGATAAAGGATGTTCCAGATTCCAGTAGGCGGGCATCCCTAACCCTTCTTTCTTGCATTGGCTCTAGCGCGTCACAACAACCCTACTTGCTTTTATACCCTTCTTCTTTCATCTCATCTACTTCTACTTGACTACTCCCCTTCTTTCTTCTCTCATCTCATCTACTATATTTGTACTTGCCAGCTTTCTTCTCTCTGCTACTTCTACTTGTGACTTGGAAGTCAGGAGCGAAGTCAGTCCTCTTTATTTCTTCAACTCTCGCCTGCAGCGAAGTCCGTCCTCTTCATTTCTTCTTCTTCTTTCATTCATTCTTTTTTTGTTGTTTTTTTTCTTTTGATTTTCTTGCTTTTCTTTGATCAGAGTGTAGGCACGCTTTGCTTTCTTTCTCGTCTTTCTTGTGCTTCTCTTTCCTTCTCCACCACCGGATCAATCGCATAAGCCCCTCCTTCCGAGGATGGAACCGTAGCGTAGATCAAACGTAATGCTTGCTTGAGCGGATCAGAGTCTTAGCCGAGACTGCATTCTTGTATTCGCAGTCCTGCCCCCTGTCTTATGCTCTAACCTCTCCGACTTCTGCTTATCTTGAGCGTGTTATCTTCGCCCCGCCCTAGCGTTTATACCTCTTTTGATCGGCACTGACTCCAACGGAAGAGCCTACTAACTGCAATGGACACGGAAAGATGCATTGTCTACTAAGTAAGAGCAATAGAAAAGATGCATTGTCTACTAAGAGCAATAGAAAAGATGCGAGCGGGATGAGGGAGCCGACCTTATAATGGATAAAGACTCGCCAGCAATAGATAAAGAAAGACTCGCCACTAAGAGAGAGCAATCTCCTTCGCTAGTTGTAACTGGCTTTATTGGTTGGCCTCCAAGTTGGATAATAATGAGCAATGGATCCGCTTCCTTGGATAATAATGAGCAATGGATCTGCTTCCTTGGATAATAATGAGCAAGGGCTCCGGTTTCCCTAGTATTATAGTAAGTAGGAAGGCCATTATTACGCGGCGTTTATCCGTCTTGTGTTTAGTCAACGAGTACCTGGTGTCGATTGAATCGTTCGATGGCGTAAATGCTAACCTCTAGTCAAAGTAGCCGGGTGTAGCGCATCGAGCTTCTAAACTGTGCCCTTTGCTGCATCGAGCTTCTAAACTGTGCCCTTCACTTTGGTTCGCTCGATCTCATCTTGCATGCAGCTATTTCAAGTCCTGCTATCTTGCATGCAGCTATTTCACAAGTCCTGGTGGTTAAGGGCTTAGTCGGGTTCTGCCTATGTCTCCCTTGTGCTATCTGTCCACCAACGACTCTCTTTCTCCCCGCTTGTGCTATCTGCCAACCAACTTAACTACCCTCTTTCTTCTCCCCAACTTAACTACCCTTCTTTCTTCTCCCCGTCTATATCTCTATCTTCTCTAATCTTAACTCATCACATCACAGGTCGGTCTGTCTCCCATCTAATCTTAACTCATCACATCAGGTCTCCGATCTATATCTCTTAACGCAACTCATCTGGTCTCCTATCTAATCTTATCTAATCTTAGTGCAACTCATCAGGTGTGGTCTCCCATCTATATCTCTATCTTATCTAATCTTGGTGCAATTCATCAGGTCTCCGATCTAATCTTGGAATTATGTTCAAAGCTTGCCTTGCGATCGTCATCCCTTGCCCTTGTTGCATTGCAGTAGTGAGCATTGCAGTCAGTAAGTAGTCGTTAATCACATGGGGCACATAGACCGGATAGCGAAGAAAGGACCAACTCGTGTCACTCACAAGATCAAGGTCAGGGGAAAGAAGCCGCTTTCCTATACTTCTTGTCTGCTCACTCTCTTCAGAATGAAGTAACTCGCTAGCTAGCGCAAGAGCAACTCTCAACCACTGAACTTAGATGAGACTCAACCACTGACTACTGTAATGAGAGAGAGAAGCTTAGTACCACATTCATTCTGACTGAGATGACCATAGTGACTGTCGATCGGTGCGGTGCTTCACGTCAGGTGTCGCTTAGCGCTCCCGTTGGATGAATAAGATTTGAATAGCAGTACTCAAGCCCAAGCCCGACTTACTCAAGCCCAAGCCTATAGTGCCCCTACTTGGAGCGACTGAAAGGATCGGTCTTTGTGGGGTCTTCCTCGTTTCTGGGCCAAGCAAAATAAAGTGAAGCTCTCTCGTGGGTTGAACTAACTTGTTTACTTGACTCTCATGGGTTGAACTAACTTGTTTACTTGCTTATATTATAGTAGCAGAGCAAAAGCTCCCTGCAGCTCCGAGTTCCATTCCACTCTTAGCTCCTAGCCTCAGGACGTTAACTTGTCTTGTATAGATAGTCAGTAGTTAGTACTAGTTATAGATAGTAGTACTTGTCTTGTATAGTAGTATAGGATGTTCACTAAGCAAGTTCAGTCTCGGACTTGTTTGTATTGTATTTGTGTAGGGGAGCTGTCGTGGAGTACTTGACTAAGAGAAGACCCGTGAGTGACGCAGAGAGGAGACGAGACGCAGGGAGAAGACCCGTGACGCAGACAAGTATGGACGAAGGAGGGGTTCAGACCCGTGCGTGATGCAGAGAGGAGACGAGACGCAGGGAGAAGACCCGTGACGCTGAGAGGAGACGCTGGCATGCCCGAGCGAGGGAGATGACTTTCTCGCGATTCATTCAGTTCCGGAATTCAATCTTGATCTTTAAATAAGAAAGTACTCACTCACTTTGATGAGAATGGGGAGCAGCTAGAGTTGGAACACCGTGGGAGTTCGGACGATAAGAATGGAGCAACTAGAGTAGAGTTGGAACACCATAGCGTAGGAGCTGGGACGATAAGTAGTTCGTTCATAGAAGGATCGAGTTGGACGATAAGTAGTTCGTTCATAGAAGGATCGAGTTGGAGCTCGGACGATAAGTAGTTTATAGAAGGAGAAGTAGTGAGTGAATCTTAGATAGAAGGAGAAGGGGAGTGAGTGAATCTTAGATATATAGTTCCGGAAGTAGTGAGTGAATCTTAGATATATAGTTCTGGAAGTAGTGAGTGAATCTTGATCTTTAAATGATGTGGCAGCCCTCAAGTTCAAGCATGTGAGTAGAAGGGTCTCGAGATGTTTTGAGTGCTGGATTCACTGAGTTCCAATTGAGATTCTATGCGCTCCGAAGAGGCTGTTCCGATTGAGATTCTTTCTATGCGCTCCGAAGAGGCTGTTCCGATTGAGATTCTATGCGCTCCGAAGAGACAGTTCCAATTGAGATTCTATGCGCTCCGAAGAGGCATTAGATCAAATAAGTTCTATTTGTTAAGCCAATCAAATAAGTTCTATTTGTTAAGCCAAGATAGACCAGCGTCATAAAGTCAAGGGTTGAGTGAACCAGACCGACTCCCCTCCAACTCAGCAGTAGCTCTATTGATTGCATTCTTTCTTCTCCATTGCATTCCTTCTTCTCCATTGCATTCTTTCTTTTATTCTTTTCTACTTATCGAGCTCTAACTCGCTATCTATACCTTTCATTCTTTCATTCCTAACATGAATGCCATTATAACCTAATATGAATGCCATTATAACACTTATTGACATTGATTAGTCAAGCAGGTTCACTAGGGACGTCAGGTTCACTAGGGTCTCGTTCTCCGTTCAACTAAATCCCGACCCCACCTCCTCTCCTATGACGAGTGAGCTCGCTGCCTTAAGTCTTTCTTCTTTAATTGCAGGAAGAAGCGCCTACCATTGCATGCATGTCCGATCGAGAAGTAAGCGGAGAGTCCGTGAGATGAGGAAAAGTACTGCCTTGCCCCACCCACCTATATTGAAGGCTGGCGCAGTGGTGTCAGTCGCGCTGTTCCTGAGCAGAAGCGCCTAAGAGCTTCTTCCTTCGACGTCGACCCGGACGTTTAGTAGACCGGCTTGCTCCTTGGACCTTGGACGGGGCTTATGAGGGCAGTGCTCGCGATGCAGTGATGCAGTCCCATAAGAGAAGAAAGAGGGAGGAAGCATACCCTTAACACCACTTGAATGGGCTAACGAAGCTTCTGCCCTTTATCCTTCTCAATAGCCCTTTATCCTTCTCAATAGCCCCTGATCCCTCTCATTAACTCCTTATCTTTTTTTTTTTCACTCCTTATCCCTTCTCATTAACTCCTTATCTCTTCTAACCTTATCAGTAGATAGCAGACCTCGCCCACCACTGACTTCTTCGGGGACGGGGACTACTTAAAGTCTTCATTGCCAAGTCTTCATTGCCTTATTGCCTTTATTTAAGTCTGCTGCTTCATTGCCTTTATTTAAGTCTGCTGCTGCTGCCTGCTTCTTGCTTTCTGCGCCTTAGCCTCGAGCTGCCCTGCTAACCCCCGCTTCTGCTTCCCAGGGCTTCCTTGCTTGCTTGCGCTTATCTTGTTTTTCTTGCTGCTCTTCTCCGATCAACCATTCAACGTCCTTGCGGGGCACAGTGAATAAAGCTAATCCCACCGGACTTCTCCTACATTCTCTGCTTGTCCCACGTTTCCCTCTACACAATTCCCACCTTCCCTACTTCTCCTCCCGTGCTAACCTTTCCTTTGAGACAAATAACAATAAGGAGAGATAAATAACAATAAAGAATCTACGACCTACGAGCATCAAACTAATTTCTTTCATTCTCAGACGAGCTCTGATGAGTTATCCTCACTCCATATGAACTACAGAAGTGGGCATCCATAGCGAGGAAAGAAGTGAGCTCCATTCTCATTCTCAATTCTCAACTATCCTTAACCACCATTCTCAACTATCCTTAACCATTCTGCTAGGGGGAATCTCTCCCATTCATTCCTAGGTTAGGTCCAAGAACTCGCAGTGGAAGCTAAGAAGGGAAGGCGGGAAAGAGGTCTCTGGTCCCGGTAATAGAGCTGGTATCAGGTCTCTCGTCTCAGGTATAGGTCTCTGGTCGGGTATAGGTCCAACTAGGTAAGGGTCAAGGTAAGGGGTCCTCCAAGGAGTCACGGGTCTCATTCACGAGCTACTTTGAGCAATCTGAATGAAACTCGCATCTCATCTAAGGTTGGTTTCGCTACGCTATCTGATCCACTTATCTGATCCACGTGGGTTCGCTACACAACGTTAGACTCGCACCAGATCCACTCACTACTTAGCAATTCTCTGTTAGACTCGCACCAGATCCACTACTTAGCAATTCTCTGTTAGACTCGCATTCAAACAATCTTCATTCGAAGTTAGATCGCTCATTCCTTCTTCTACTCGTTCTACTCGCATGAAACCAATCTGAATTCGACGTTAGCAAGGCTCATTCGGAACCCATGCAAGCCAAGCAAAGGCTGATTGCTGCCGTTAGTAGCTCCCACTAGCACGACGCTCTGCCTCCCATTAGTCGCGAGGAATGACCCAACGAAACCTAGTCGCTAACTACGACGCTCTCTCTAGCAGCCATGTCGATCTCACGGACAACTACGACTATGCTAGACCTGGCATGAGGAATGACACAACGATTGCTGCCATGTCGCGACCCACGAACAACGATTGCTGTCCTAGTCTCGCAAGGAACGAACAAGCTCCCATGTCGATTGGAATAACCCAAAAGAGCTGTCCTGTCACGAGCAATAACCTAAAGAAAGAGCTACCAACGGTGCAAGTCCAACTAGGGCCTTAGCTTCCAACAGATCTCTCGGTCCAACAACAACGTCTCGTCGAGGTACAACAAGGGGGCTAGGGTCTCATTCACTCACCACTTTTAGTTCACACGAACTACTTTGAGCAATCTGAATTATGAGCTTTGATCAGCCTCTATTCCGTGGATTAGCAACGCGTTATTATCCTTTGCTTTATCCCTCTACTCTGTCCCACTTATCCTCCCATTGTCCCACATCTCCTCGAAGCTCTCTTGCTCCCATTAGTTGCTATCACAGGGACGTCCCTCTGGCTCACACTAGTTGCTTCGTGACTTGAGCGCGGGCACTCTTCGCAGCTTTGCTTCGTTACTTCGTTACTTCGGCATGGCCCACTAGTTGCTTCGTGACTTGCTCATCTTAGCTCCTTCCTATCATTGCATGCATTCATTTCCCTCTGCTGCTGCTCGGATGCTTCTAGCCGGTCTGACTTTATCGCATTTGAATTCTCGTTCTAGCATTTGCATTCTCTTGATATAGCATTTTCAGTCTCTGCATGAGTTCTGCTGTGTCTCTTTCGTCTTTCATTTCTGTCTTGTCTTCGTTTCATCCTTGCTTTCGTTCTGGAATTTATGTGTCTCTTTCTACTTGCTTGAATTGCATTCTCTTTCGTTAGCTTGAGTGTCTCTTTCTTCGCATTGCTGACGGATATACCTATCCCTTAATGGAATCTAACCTATGAAGATCAAACGCGAAACTGATCATTTCATTTCATTCGGATCCGAGCTCTGAAGAGGCACCCCGGCTTAATCTTAATACTGTCTGGTCTTGGCGCTCTTATGTCTGGTCTATTGTAAGAAAGAGCATCACGCTCCAACTACTGGAATTTCAGCCACTTATCCGACCCGACCATGGCACACCAATCCATGACAGAGGCGGGCGAGTCTCATGCTCCAACGAACTTCATTTAAGAAAAGCTCATGCATTTAAGCCAATATCATGCTCCAACGAACTGAAGCCTAAGCCTTTCCTCTGCTTAGCTCCCTCTACTCCTGCTCAGCTACCTGCGCCTTAGCCTTCCCTCTCCTCTTCTCTTAGCTCCGCCTCCCATCCAAGTCCCTCAGATCTTAGCTCCGCGTCCCCATGCGTGCTCTTCTCCGATCAATTCCCACCAACTGCCCTACTTCTCCCGTCAGTCGCGTTCTTCTCCTCTTATTCTATGATGCCTGTCCTGTCTTCAGATCTGATGATGCCTGGCATGATTCTTCGCTGAGCTTAGTTACTTTCACTCCTGACTGACCTTACCTGAGTTCCGTTCCCACTAGTATGCCTGCATGAGATCTCTGCTATGGCTCTACTGCTGCCTGAGCCTTCCCTCAACTGAGCTGCTTCGTTACTTGTGAGCCGGGGATAATGAAATTAATCGCTCGTCTTTGCGCGCCTGCTCTTGGCTCCTGATCTTGCTAGCGATACACTACGCTCCCATTGGTCTTCGAACTGCGCATGATATGGCACGAACCAGTCCCCATTAGTCGCGGTCCCACATCACATCCCCTATAACGATGCCCCAGAGACCCTTTAGTCGATCTCACGTCACACACACGTCCCCTCTAACTATCCCACGTCACGAGCTCCCCTTGGACTCAAATAGCTGCTACTGCTGCTCAGCGAGGAATTCAGTTCTAAACTTTATTGACTCATTTCAGTCTTCGTTCTCACCTTACTGTCTTGAGTCTTTCATTTCAGTCTTCGTTCTCAACTATCAGTCTTGAGTCTCTCACCTTTCAGTATTGATTGTCTGCGTGCGCTAACCTAACCGTGGGCTCATTGCTTCGAACTTAAGCATTCCTGGGCTCATTGCTTCCCTTTCCTTGCTTCCCAGGGCTGGGCTTCCTTGCTTGCTGCTCCTTGCACTGCTTTCAAGTGGGACTGCAGCTGCTGCAATGTAGGATTAAGGAATTCAATGAAGCTGGTCTAACAACTGCCTTCCCCGGTCAGTCTCCAACGGAACTCCTGAAGTCCTCTACTGATTTTGATCTCCACTCCAATGGAACTCCTGAAGTCCTCTACTGATCTCCAAGTCTAGCGGAACTCCTGAAGTCCTCTACTGATCTCCACTCCAACTGTTCAAAGGTCTCGAGGTCCGATCAACCGGATCTCTTGTCTATGGTCGAATCCTCAACTGGTTGGCTGCACTGCTCCTACTGGTCTCGAGCATCGGGCATCTGGTCTCTAAGGCAGCATCGGGCAACAATCCTACTAGCTCGGGTAGATAAGGCGGCCGGGTCGATGGTCGAGGGCATCGATCGGGCTCTCGGGCATCTTCCACCGGGTCTCAAAAAGTACTATGGTTGGCTTGGCTGCCTACGTCTCGGGTATCGGGTTTGGTCTCTAGTCTCATAAAGTACTGCCTATGGTTGGCAGTGCTACTCCTACGAGGGTGTCGAGCATAGGATCAGGTCTCATAAACTACTGACTTCCAATTGCTTGCTATATTAATGGGTGGTCTCATAAACTACTGACTATAGTGACAGGTCTAGAGGTACGCTCCAAGAGTTCAAATCAAAGCAAAGGTCTCGAGATCCGCACCAACAGTTCAAAGATCAGGTCTAGAGGTCCAACACAACCACAACAGTTCGGCAACGTCGCTTGAACGAGACATAGCATAGCCAGTTTATCATAAAGCAGACCAGGCGTTCCGTAGGGATTTAAAGGGTGGCGAGCAAAGCCAAGGTAGAATAGCCGATCCACTGCACTGGGTGAGGGCGATCAAAGCTCGAATGGCAAAGGTCAAAGTAGGCAACTTAATATAAGAAATAGCCGATCAAAGGGTGGCGATCAAAGCTCGAATGGGCGCGGGTGGCGATCAAAGCCAAGGTCCACGATCAGATCCACTGGGGGCGAGGCCCATCAAAGGGTTCGCATCGAATGGGCGATGGGTGGCGATCAAAGGGTTCGGGGTCGTGTTCGAGTCAAGGGTGCGAGTAGGCGACGTAGAGTCGAATGGCAGATCAAAGGGAAAGATTAGAGCCAAGCCCAAGTAAAGGAAGAAAAAGGAAAGGAAGGCCAAGCCCATCAAAGAAAAGGAAAGCCAAGGAGAAAGCAAGAGGAGTACCAGCCATATGCTCTCAAAGAGGAATGTGTTATGAAAGGCTAGCAGTATATACTAGGAATGTTATGAAAGGCTAAGCGGGTCTAGGCCGATCTACGAGAATTGGAGAGTTCAGCGACCACTCCCAACTTCACTATATGTGATAAGGCTCGTCCATAATTGGTTGAATGGGTCGGCTCATTACGAGTGAGAAGTTCAAGGAGAGCACGACCGAACGGAACGACCGACTGACTTGTCATTCAGATTTGTTGAACGAGTGGAAGCAGTACGTGGAGCGAATCTCGAGCAACATCTTTCTATAATAAAGAGATCATCAACTCTGATGCCCGGGATGTCCTGCTCGAACGACCACGACCAAGACCACTGACTTGCGAGGCGAGGGCGAGGGTTCGAATCGAGGCCCATCAACGGGTGGCGATCTTCGGTCAGCGAGCAACGCACGAGTCTTATTCCCCGGGGTCTAGGCCGATGATGCTATCCCACCCCGAACCCGCGGAACTCCCGGATTATTATAAGTAGTGCTCCAGTTCGAGAGTTGAGTTGAGTGGGAAGTGCAAGAACGACTTGAATATGAGTGGGGAGGTGAGCGCCCAACCTGAACTTCTTAACTATTCTAGCGGGGCAGCTACCAACCGTCACATGAATTTAGGGCTTGGGTTGGTCTAGTCCGATCTCCAGTTGTGAGGCTTCTCTCCAGTGTGGTGTGAGATAGGATAGCGCAATAAGCGTGTACTCGTGGCAGAAGGGCTCATTCGCACCTCCGATTGTTGACCCTCATTCGCCGGAAGCTCACACCAGAGAGGGGTTTGAGGGGAGTGAGCCGTGGCTCGTTCGTGCTGTCAAAAAGGAGAAGTATGCCAATGCCAATGTCTCGTTCTCAAAAAGGAGAAGTAGCCGTCCCTCTCAAGTGCCTCTTCCAATGGAGCTCACGAAAGCGATGGAATGGAATTCAGATTCCTCAACGTAGGTCTGCATGGTCCTAATGGTGGATAAGTCTCCCTCCTGGGCCTATAGTCGGATAAGTGGTGGGTGGTTTCTTCTTTAATTTCAGGCTTCCCTGGGCCAAGCGCAATTAAAAGCAACAAAACTAATAATGCAACTATTATACTGCTGTTAGCAAGTAGTCGTCAAAGTGGCTTAATGGAGCTCTTTCTTCGCACCTTCCTTCTCTTCTCTTTTCTTCTCTTCTGCCTGCATTCGATCTCAGATTCAAACTAAGTGAAGCGAGTCAGATTCCTCAGTAGAGCGACACGAACCCGAACCCTTCTTTACTGACCCGACTGATCGAGACCATCTTATAATACAAACGACTTCTAAAGTCATCATGATTGATGTCGCGAATATAGCTGTTCAACCACTGAAATTCTTAGATGAAAGACTGGAATGAAGCGCCTACTTATAATTTAATTCATCGATCCCTAACTTATGAATGACTCGCTGTTAGCCTTGAACTCCCAGCTCATGAACTCCGATCCCGAACTGCCCCGGCTCACTGAACTTCTGTAGTTGCGCTCTGCTGCCCTCTTCTTCTGCTTCGTCATGCATTCGAGATCTGATCTTCCGTCGACTTTGGTTGGATCGGCATTCAACAAAGACTGATCTTCTGGGAACTTTCACTTCGACATGCATGTGAGATCTATCTGGGTCAAGTTCTCTTCTTCCTGAGCCTTCCCCTTGAACCCCTACCTTTGATGCCATGGTATTATTGGTCTGCTTCGACATGGTTGTTGACGTTCGGCATGATCTTATGGTGGTCACTTGAACGCATTCATTCTTTCTGGGCTTCCGTCTACGCTTCGTCATGTGCATGAGATCTGGGAACGATAACTTCCGGGAAACATCATTAAATTCATAAGGAATAGTCGAACTTGAACCAACGTAATATAATTGTTCAGTGCAAGATCTGATTGGAAGTCTAGTCTCTTCAAGATCCGATTTCTGTGTCTTTCAACTAAAATATTCTATAATAAGGTGGTGCTCTTCCGCGAGCATCAAGCCAGCTCACCTTCAGTGCTTTCTTTCTTTCGTGACCCAACTGATTGAAGTGCGCTGCTTCGTGACTTCGGCGCTGCACTGCATTCCTTAGCTTCATATTTCCCTTCTCGTACTTTCGCCTGCCAGTAGTTCGCCTGAATGAATTGTTTAGTGCCATTAGTGGCATTATCTAAAAAGAAAGAACTATGAATTGACAGAAGAGGATGCTTTCTTTATGCCAACTCTGGCAGACCGAAGCTATAATCTAGTTCGCCCGGCCTATGGTGAAGACTTCCCTCATAGCATCCAGGCAAGCGGGACCACCGTGGAGTTCAGAAAAGGGTAGACGCTTCATTCCTCGAAGGTGAAGCAAGCCCAGGCTAGCGAAAGAGTTCTTTATTGAGGGATAAGCATTCCTTCCATTGCCGCCGATGACATCCAAGTTACATTCTATGTAAAGACAGACAGAGTCAAACCTTTCAATCTCTTGTGAAAGAGCGAATTGAGTGGTATGCCTTTCATAGGATGAGTCGTGAAAAGAGAATAGATGAGTTCTTTGCGCGCTCCTCCGTCGGCAGTCGGTTGATTGCCCTCCGTCCTCTCCCTTAGCTCGCTCGTGCCCTCCCCCATTAGATTAGCCTATGCTTCACGATAGCTATCTGCCCTTTTTCTGAGGCTGGCTATTATGCGCTTCATAAAGAAACTGGCCGGCTGCTGACTTCAATCCAGAAGAGCGTCAGGGACCTGCTCTGACTATTGGAATGTCTACTGTCTACTACTCTTGGTCTGCCTTCCCGGGCTTGGGCACTCCAGACTATTCGGTTCTTCTTCTCTGTCAGGAACTTGACTGTGGCCCGCGACGGAGAACAGGATTGATCGTCGTAGGTTCATGCGTCCGACTGACTGGGAGAAGAAATGATAATTTTGTGTTATTAATTGAACGCTGCCGAGCACAACCAGTCCCCTTCTGTCGACCAAGCTCCACCAGTCAATCCATGTACGCTTCATCCCCTCATAGTCCTTTAGTCGCACTCGCCCCTCCGCCGCACCTGCTTAGCCATTCGTTCTGCTCGCACGGTCTACTTAACGAAACTCTCCCCCTAGTGCATGAGTGAGCTGTCCTGTTCAAAGATAGTTTATCTATTCTTGTGCCCTACTGTCCTTACTCTATCGACCGACATAGGCAAGCGAAGTCGAAGCCGAAGAGGAGCGAGCGAATAGACCGAAGGAAGGGGGAGGCTTCGCTACTGCAAGGAGAAAGGCCATCCTTCCCCGGCGAATGACACTGATCTTGTTGACTATGGCGAATGACCACTGAACCCTCATTGAACCCGTGACGGACGAATGCAATGACGAACTTGAGACTGATGAGGACTCTGCCGCTGCCTTATCTATGATGAGTGTCCGCCTTCCGCGCTTTCGAGTGATTCCGTTCCGACTGAGATGACCACGCATCCTCCTTCTCACTGCTTCCCCCTGCCCGAAAAACTTAGCCCGATACGAGCCCTGACCCGCAGGAGGTGTGAGTAGTGCCCATAGCAGACTGATTCTTATGAGACTCCTCCCTTTCTATGTGAACTTTAGCATGATTAGTGGTCTCCTACCTTTGCACGTCCTACTTTACCACTGAGACTTGATGAGACCATTCATCGAACCGCCGCATGACATTCATTTCAAATAGTTCCCCCTTCGCTTTCTAAATGATAAGAAGAGTTCTTGATTGATATTCTAATCTAAGAAGAGTTCTTTCTTTCGACAAAGCATATGAAATGAATACGCGAAGTCGAAGAGTTCTCTTCGCTGAGATCATGCCCGGATCGGATAGCACAGACATAGCTGCCCGGATTGGATAGGAGACCTTCCCCGCTTGGATGGAGCAGACGGACCAACTGAGAGCCACAAAAGAGTACCGGGCATCGGCCTGAGTAGAGAACATACTGTAGCGACTGGTCCGCTATGGCTCTCAGGCTGAGGTCTGGACAGACAGTGCCGTTCGTGGAAGGCACGGAGCGGTTCTGAAAGAATGGAATGACGCGGGGCACGACCTTTCGCAGTCCCAATCGTTGAGGCGCTTCTATATAAAGAGAAGTCTTGATCCGCTTGACTCTTCCTTTAGGAGGGAATGACGAAGGTGACTATGAGCGGGTTAGCCAGCGGGCACTCAGCCGGCAAATAAAGAAACTCGGGATTGGAGTAGGCTTAGCTGCATTTCTCTTTTTTGCTAGACATTTATTCCTAGTCCTAGTCCTACTACTTCCCACTGATCAGTCCTAGCCCAGATCTTATGACGGATTAGCCAGATGAGGACATATTCCCATCTCCAAACAACACTCATGCGGCACGGAGAACTGGTGCCTCGTCGCCTCATCCCATCTACGTAGCTGCCTAGACCGGATCCCGCACTCTGAATCCGGGAAGAGAGACCAGCGAGAACTGAACTCTCTAAGATCAAGAAGCCGGAGTACTTCTCAAGTCGGTTCGAATCCCATTAGACCTACCAGAATTGATCCGAGGTGGGAGGGCAAAAAGAAACCTATTTATTGTTGAGCCCTATCATCGGTCTCCCGCTCATAGCACTTCGTTTCACTCCTCAACACTCCTCATTTGCTGCCTCTGCCTTCCCATTCACTACTGCTGGAGAAGACTACTGACGTCACGAGTGCCACTGAGCTTCTTAATCCAAGACAGACTATTAACCACTGAATATTAATAGCGCTGGGCTGAGGAGAAGCAGAGGAGTCATTGCCCTTGGTAGGGCTCCGCTTCATTCCCATTCTCCACTTAGTCGAGAGAGATTGAAAGTGTCTTTCTCAGCAAAGCATATTGAGATAGAATTACAGTAGTGCGAATGGGAGGCATGGGCAGATAGGACTGAGGTAGAGCGACCTAGGCACTGCAGCTAATGGGCGGTGGCGACAAGACATGGATTAGAGTAGAGTTGGGACGGGTACGGTTAAGACCAGTCTTGGCCCGGCCAACCAGTGCCAGCACGGGTCAGACCAGCCGACTGCTACTCTGCCTTGCTTCAGTCCGGTTCTCATGGTCCCCAGTAAGACTAGCCAGGACCAGCCTAGGCTTCATTCCCAATTAAGACGTCCCTGTTCATTCCACTCGCTTGGTTAAATTCCTGCCATTGAGTCGTTGCACTCGTACCTACCGCTGAGCTGTCTGAATGGAGCCTGGCCTTAGGAAGAACTCTGCTTAGTTTAAATTGCTGCGAACGGTCCTATGAGTTCCTCTCCGCACCCTACCTTAGCCCACGCCTTATGAGACGTCCACTAGCTCTGAATTGGACATTTTTGGCACGCGTCGCAGAGCGACCAGCGGGAGCGACTAATTACAATGAGTCTCCATGCGATTCATGGTCTTCGGGGGGCGGGCCGGTGCACTCAATGGATAGGAATGCGGATCAACTAAGGAATGCTAGGAATTTCTCTCTTTCTTTGCCAACCCTCTCTTCTGTATGTTAGGAACAGAGGACCCTGTGATTGGGCGGAAACGGGGGAGGACCCCTTGTAGAAGGGCATGGAATTCTTTAGCCGATCCAAATCCTGTCCTTCTTTAGCCCCAAGCTCAGCACCTAAAGAGTGGAATGGACGAGGAAGGAATCATTCTCAACTAATGCAAGGGACTTGACCAGTCTATTAAGGAAGCCCATACATGAACAGAAGAGAAGCGAAGTCGAAGCCAAAGAAACTCAGTGAGCCACTCTTGACTCTTGTTGCGATCTCTCCTGTCAGGTAAGAGAGAGGAGGTGCTACGCAGGCGAAGTAGGACGAACAGACGCTGGGACCGCCGCTTCTATATATGGATGCTATGCGGATGAGATCTCCCGTGGGCTACTGGGGCCGAGATCTGCTCGAGCATAGAATAGAGAGAGAACAGCGACTCTCCATTACCGCTAGAAGCACTTACCCAATGAAATTGGACTCACAAACATAGCGAAGTTATAGCCATGACCCGCTCCCACTAGCTGATCACCACGTGGGCCCTTGACTCTGAGCTACACTCTTTCAAGACCGCGCCCAAACCTACGGACCGAACTAGAGCTCTTAAGTCAGAGAGAGAAAAAAGTAGTAGAGCGATTCACAGAGACAGGTAGAAGATCGGGCTGGCTTGAGACCTGCCCTCATATGCTTCTATGATCGGTCGGGGCGGAGGCCCTCCCTTGCTTTATTCATCCCCAGTCAAGGCAACCAGGCCAAGACGAAAGGAGATCCAGGGCAGAGAGAACCGGGACAGTAGAGCCAATGCAGTCCAGTCGAGAGCAGCCGCTGAGAGTGAGATGCTTACTGGAAGGTCGGAGCTCCAAGTTCACTGCTCCGGATCCCCAGCCACTAGAGGGTATCATTAGATAGAGCTCGAGCGATAGCGAGAGGGTATCCCCAGATATGCTCGACTGATAAGGAGAGGGGGAAGGACTTATAGATTAGGAGATAGAGCTCGAGCGTATGCGAGAGGGCCGACGAAAAAATATGGGTATATAGGCAGCGCAATTAAGTTAGTATTTTTGGGAGATTGTAGAATTATATGTTGTGTTTCTGGCTCGACTGAAAGGAGAGGGTCGAGCAACATAAGATCTTTCTAAGTATTCTCACTCTTGTCTTTCCGTAGCAGTAGTTCTAGGTGTAAGTTCTTCAGAAAGAGAATATGAGCTAAGCTCCGGGAGAGGGAATGAGTTGAGATGACTTTGACTGGACTTTGACTGTGAAGAATTTATATACGCTTTTTGTTTTGGCCCGTAGCTGGCTCAGTAGCGGGAGAGGAAGAACACTTTTCGGATAGGGATGATGAGTGAATTGAATTTGCCATATGATTCCCGGCAGCAGCTGTTGTTCTTGGGTTAAAAGTACTCATGAGGGCACCTGCTACTATGAGTTAATATCCCGAGAACTTCTGGCTATATTATATAGATATTTGCATATGTTTCAGTCCTTTACTTAAGTTCATTAGTTGTTGCATTACATTAGAAGCATTAGAGTAATTGTAACCTATCCTCATCCACGAAGATAACCTAAGCATAATCAACCCAGCAGTTGACCTTCTTACTGTAAGAGGGCAGAGTACCCACTGCTGGACTGAAAGCCAGAGGAGCGAGTGAGAACGACGCGCCGGAAGAGAACTGAATTTATTGTCCTCCACCTCCGGCAACGCTAGTCCTTAGCATGAATCTTTCTATGAACTATGCCCAAAGAAAAGAAGAGTCAGACGTGGGACTACTTGTTTTGTTCGTTCGACTGTTCGTTCTCAGATCCAGTCTTTTCTGCTGTTCAAATAAATGCTTACCCTGAGCTGGCTGTGGGATCTTTCCCTTAGAGTAGCCTAGCCCCTCCGACAACAGACGTGAGAGCAGCGTGACTCGATCTCGATCGCCACTGCTGGATCCAATCCCAAGCAACAGTCTAATATGGGGAGACGGGCTATCCGAACAGTCGAATATATTTTAGGACTTGCAGACTAAACTAACTAAGTAAGTATTCCGTCGAATATCTTCATAAGGAAGTCATTTCTTTGGGCCATTCACTCTTTCCATTCACTCTTTGGGTCCCGAACGAGCGAATAAGAAATGGCTGCTTTCACGGACAAAGAGAGGAAAAAGCTTGCACTTGCAAGGCTACCAGCGTTTAAATATTCCATGAGTCCCTCCCGAGATAAATAGAAATAGGGCACACTCGGACGGGCAAAGGGTACAGGATAAAAAGAAGGGGATCCTGCTTCCATGAGTCCCGACACCTGCTTCTTTAATGAGTCCAGAACGAGTACAACTCACTATAGGAATTCACTGAAGGGCACCAAGGCATTCGGATAACAAGGCGGAAGCTTCATAATATGATAGTGCAGTGCGTGCCGAGCAAAAGGATCATTTTATGGTTTTCTAGCTTCCTGTCCCGAGTCCGAGGTAGGAACGAATCTTCCGGAGTAGCGAAACTCAAAGAAGAGGAACGGAGTTCATTATAAGTAGCAAGCAGCTGCAGCCGAATCCTAACTCGGATCTACATACAATTTAAGTGCACCTGCTTCTAAATGTCATGTATATAGTACCTCCCGATTCAAGACTTAATTAATCAACTGGAGCTCCACCTTGAACAAATAGGTAACCAGCTTTCATTTCACGGGATCCAGCTTCATAATATAATATAATAGTGCGTGCCTACCGCTCCGTGGGTTTACTTAGTCCCGGTAGAGAGAAAGAAACAGAGGGAACACGAAACTGGGATCCTTCTTCGAAATATTGAATAAGTGCCTCTCCCGAACTAAAGGATAAGTTTCATTTAGGTTTTATCGCTTCCTCTCCTGAGTCCGGTCCCTCTCGCGAACAAAAGAGAAAAGGTACAGGTTTCAAGGGCACCAACTGAATAATATTATATAAGTGCATCTCGCAGTAGCTCCACGTCGCTGCCGCTCGTCCCTAGAACTCCACGAAACACGTCGCTATCGCTCGGACGCCACTATCATTTGCGTCTCGTCCCTCTTGTTTCACGACTTGAATAATAAGGGAGTTCGCCGGATTTTTTCCAGAGGTGCTGGTTCGAGTCCAGCTCGTGACAAGGCCTTTTTGGTCTTGCTTGTTATTGTTATATTCAGTTCCTTCCTCCGCCAAATTCGGGTTCACTTCTTTCTCCCCCACCAGGCTGCTCAATCTAAACCATTAGGGGTGAGGAATATTGATAAAACTCCCCAAGGGGATAGGAACGTACTGAATCAACAGGCAGGCAGACAGGACTTTAGCGAACGAGCAATCGAACATTCCCGCTAATCACTCGTACTCCTCCTAGCTCATGATTCAGTCTGTGGTCACGGAGCTATGTAATACCTCTGTACTAAAGTACCTGGTCCTTTACTTGACCAAGGGAAAATCCCTCATAAATGTGCCGAGCAGCATCATGCTTTAATTTAGTTAAGCTAGCTCGATCGCAGGAAATGATGGATTTCGCGCCACTCCATGGATCAAAGAACTGAAGTGACCAAAGAAAAGCCAGCAACCAAGCCTTCTTCTATTTGCATGTGTTAAGCATATCTCTGTCGATCACTTATGGGGCATCTTGTCTAAAGGACTTGGTCATAAGTTTAGATCGATTCAAAGGCCTCACTTTGCTCTCTTACGAGATTTCGAGTTAGAAGAAAGGCATGGGAGAAAAAATTCAAAGCATGATTTTCGATATCTGACTCGGGGGCGAACACCCCTTTTCTTTATGCCCGTCGCCTGTGTTGAACGGGATAGATTACAAATGGAGCCTTTGAGTAGGAACCACGTGTTGACACCGGGGGATGAAGTCTTAGTTAGCGAGATTTGTGCGTTAGGCCCAATTAGACCCAGGGGCAAGCAACGCCTAGCCAATTTCAATAATGTAGAAACAACAGACTTTGGCATTGCCCTAGAGACGTTTAGCTCTCAATGCACTAGTGGAATGCCATAAGAAGGGAGAGTTCACTTCCGTAGTTCTAGACAGTCTAAGTTTAATCTCCAAGGCGCTAGATTGTAATTGCCTCGTGCCTTATGGACACTCAGGGCTACTCAGAGGAAAGGATGACAAGGATTTCTAACTTCAGTGCGCGATCTTACGGTGGAAACTCGAGCACTGGAAGATGCTTATATCATTCAGGATTCCCTGATATGTTCCCGGAGGAATTACCGATGCCTCTTGAGTGAGTAGTAGAGTTTGCTATCGTTTTGGTTCCGAGAGCGGGACCCACTTCTAAGACCCCCTATTGAAAGGTATAGCAAGTGCATTAAACGAGTACTGGAGACCGATCATCTGATACTAACTGGGAAAGAATCTTGAGCATAAGAATGAATGTTTGGGACCGGTATATGTACCGATGATTGAATGAAGCCACTATTAAGGACATGTAACTGCTATTTAGAATAGATGACTTATTCAATCAGTCGTAAGGAGCCCTATATTTCCAGGAGCGACTTCTGTTCGGGTCACTATCAGTCGAGGTTCAAGTAGAGTGATGTGCAAAAGTCGACCTTCCGAAATAAGTAAGGTTATTTTGAGTTCATAGTGGTGTCATATGATCAGACCAACGCCCAGTGTTTCGTGGACCTTATGGATGAGGTGTCCAAGCCCTTTTGGCTACACGCCTGGTGATGTTTATAGATGACGATCTAGTCTCTTGATTTGGCGACGAGCGAAATTTGTTGAGTGGGGTCTTAGAAACCTGGAGACAGGAAGGATTCTGTGTTAGTTTAGCAAATGCGAATTCGACTCGAGGGAGTCCCGTTCATGGGACGTCCTGTATCTAAAACAGGAATTGCCGTATACCCCCAAGAAGACAGAGGCGATAGTAGAATGGACCAGACTGACTAGCAGCAGTGATACGATAGGCCATTCGTGGAGGAGTCCTCCGAACCTTCGGCACCGTAGTGGCCGATCGTTTAGTATGCCAATAAGTTACCGCACCAAAGGCCTACTGGGTTATTACCACACTTGCCTATCCTATGTGGAAATAAGAGCACCTAGCGACGGTTTTCGTTTCAGGTTCACCCCGTACGGTGAAGGGGTACGCTCCTATTTGGGCATTTTAAATAGAGATCCCACCCCTTTTATGGGATCTCTTTACAAAAAGTCCTAAGGGGCCAGCAAACGGCGAGATAGACATAAAGCTTAGGATAGCTTTTGGTTCTAGGTCAATCAAAAGCAGGTTCTAGAGCGAGCTAAGGTCTTCTCCTCCAATCGAAGTGATAAAGCCAGTTCCTTGTCAAGTCAGTTAAATAAGTAAAATCCATCCTTTTCTTTCTCTTTCCTGAGAAAGAAAACAAGGAAAACAAGTTAACGAGCTTTATCTCACCTGTTATAAGCGCAAGCAGTAAAGGAATAGTATCTCAATCCGGCGCAGGAAGGTGTCTTTCTTAAGGTCAGAAAGAAGGCAAGCAAGTTCCATTCTTCCCTCTGTGTAATAGCAAAAGAAGAACAAAGAAAATAGCTGGAATTTCAATAGTTTCATTTATAAAGTTCCAAAAAGAAGGCAGTTTAATCTGGAAGTCGTGAATTGATCGATCGTTTTTTTTGGGGGGTATTCGACCCATACACGTGTGCGAACAGGCTTCTTTCGAATAGCTAGGAGCATAACTTGATCTTGACACCTAAAGGTCCTAGCGATATGTGCGGATTGGGGAACCTCATCAATATGGATCTCGGTCTATACTTGAATATAGAATAATTTAGTGTCGATCAGCCAAACGCTTCTCCCTTTCCTATAAGAAGGGCTTGCTGGTTTTATCAATACGGAAGAATGAGATGCTTGAATTTGTCGCAATCTATTCCTACCGCCGGGTATTCCCCCCTATCTTTCCAGTCAGACCTTTTCTGTAGAGCGCATAGCACATTTCGAAGTTTTTCATCACAGATCGGATTAACTGGGTTTAAGCCTTTTTCATAAGAAAAAATGGGGATGTCGTGTAAGGCTTTGTGGAGGTAACCCCCTGGTCAGAAAGAGGGGCATTGCATCGTCACGTTAAGTTCCATCCACCGCTATTACTTACACCTACTGCGTCACCGTCCTCTTCTTTTGTTTTGGAAGAACTCTAGCTTGAACTACCTACCCTTTCTTTTGGGCAATCGGTCAGTGGAACTCTTTCACTATCATAAACTCGGATTTTGGTAAATTAACAGAGCACATATTTGCGCCCAACGGCCCCCTTCGGTGTTCAATCCCGGCTCGCCTCAGCGAGTCAATATTCAATATCAAAGGAAAGCCTTGCGCCTAATGGCGGCTTACCTCGACCCCAGAACGTGAGGTTACCCAACAAAGCAATTCCTTTATGATGGATAGGTGGCTTATGCGCTGCGCATCTTATTAGGTAGAACTCTTTGAGAGGAACCCTTCTTTTGAAGTGAAGAAAGGGATCCCCGGAGTACATTCATGATTTTCTCTTCTGTTAGTTGAGCCTGCATTTCCGCTTCGTATACCCCTATTCCGCTTGAAGACTCGGCTTGGAAGCCTCTGATTGTCTCGTTGTTCATCTACCAAAGTTTCAATCACCAGAGCATTGTTATAATAGAAGAGAGCTCCTCATAATCTGAAGGTCAACACATCATAGCTCAAACGGCGAAAGTCGCGGGGCATAGGAAGAGGACAAGATGAATGAAGACATAAGTCGGTGCTAGTTAGTGATGGTTGTCGATGAAGACAAAAAATGTTTCGAGCGATGAGGAAAAGAAACCTCCGAGTTGTGAACTCTCGGCGCTTAAGTAAGTGCGCCGTCCCGTCGAGAATGTTTTATCAACGATTCATCCCCGGGGTATAGATGACCTAGAACTGGCTTGTACTACCGGAATGAAGCAATGCTCTACCGACTCGTAATTACACTAGGCAATGCTCTACAGGCGCTTACTAGGATGTACTACTTTATCATAAAATGATGGGATGAGTCATAGCTCGTAGACCTGAGTGGGTGATTAGGAATTATCCCCTTCAGTTGGTACTGAAATGAAAGTGTATACCGGAATAAACCATGGAGCTCGTAGTGAATTGCTGGAATGAAGCATTGCTCGTAAATTGACCTATTGGTTTGTGGAATGCGAATGCCAACTTCTAGTTTCTACTGATGAAATGAAGCATAGTTTATCACGAGTAACCGATCGGTATTAAAAAGATGGTCAGGGTAAAAACTTCCTAGCATACTTCCTTTGAACTAGTCTCATGAGAGTCCTTTCAAGAGCTAGACAGTGTGATTGCGCGATCACTACGGTCCTCTACGAGCTGCGAGGCAGATTGAATGAGTTAGATCGTGAGACATGGACCCAATCACTCATGGCACACTTTCTATATTTGAGTCCAGCCTGTGACCGATTAGTTTCCCTACGCTATTAGGTACCTTTGATCCTTGGTTTCTTTCTCGATCACGGATTCGCTACCCGATTAGTCTCCGGTAGTGAAACTGCTTTTACGCGGCTATTACCCTATTTGTTTAGCGGCTACGAGGAAAGAAAAGAAAGACTTTGATTAGTCCCCAAAGGTTGATTTCAAATCCGATCTTTCATATTTGAGAAAAGGAACTGTCTTCGACTTGCGTGTGTTAAGCATATAGTTCACTTACTCATTTGATAGATGCGGTAAATCATGCTCAAATGACGGGCTTTTAGACACCAAAAAAGAGAGGTTAAACACCGATTCCAAGAAATGCTTATTTAAGCAAATAGTCAAAAAGCAGATCTTAAAAGGGCTTTTGATCTCAAATTCCCGGGTTTGAGCAAAAATGAGAGTAATGCCTTCGAGGCAACCCAATTCTTCTTTTTTTTGTATGTACGAGGAAGGTTGAACGAGAGAATCAGGAAGTTGAAACGAATCCATTTTCTAAACCAACTGAACAATTGGACTTTCTATTTTATAGTGATTCAAGAGAGATATAGTTGTGCCGATAGCTTGATTATATTCCTACGAATTTGGACTCTTTCCCCAAAAGTCTAATAGTTATAGTTGTTAAACGGCTTATTCCTTTCCTTATTGGTTGGACGGAGAGATGAACAAGCGAAAGAAGCAAGGTCTTTACCTTCTCCATTCTCAAAAGCAAAAGCGGATTCTATCCCGATTTGTCAAATAGTGGTAGCGCCAGTGCCTTCAACTCGTCTCATAAAACCAAGTGCCTTTGCCGGAAGAAAGTATACTAAAGAGAGCCGGTGCAACCTATCTGGGGAGAGGCTCCAACAATAAATCTCATAAGAGAAGGAAAGGTTGGGAAATGGTAGACAGCTGTTCAGAGGTTGCGCTTTTATGTGTTGGCGACTGCCCTCTCTCCTATGTCTTCTTGTTCTAGTGGTTATGATGGGGTGAAGAGGCAAAGGGCAGGGAGTTTCCTGATTGTAAGTAAATATCGTCTTCTTCCGCCTAGGAGAATATACCAGCGAATTGGGCGGATGGTCTATTGGTCGATAGTACGGTGTCAAAATAAGGGGTCTACTACCATCTCAGCACGAAGCCTTTTCTCGACGCTCGGCCGAAGTATATAAAATAAAGATGAAAGCCCTCCCTTCAATCGGGGACATCATCACTAACCTAAGCAGAAAGAACCACGTCTAGGGACTCCCACTCCATACTCCAGGCGAGGTGTAGCCAAAAAATAACCCTGTAGCTGGATCGTGGCTCCTTGCCAAGAAAATTCCATTGTCAGCGTCGCGTAATCGTGAGAGACGCGTCCAAGGGTTTGGAGCCATTGAATACCGAGTACCCAACCGGCGTGCGTGGGTAGATTCTTTCTGATCTTGAAACTGAACTACGTAAAAAACGAATATGAGCTAGACAAAAAAGATAAGGAACAGAACGAGGGACATTAGAACATGGACTCACGACAAAGAGCCCGCGGCGCAGGAGAGGAAAGGTTGGTTGGTTGCACGTTTTCCGTGTGGGAGTAATGCCTCCTGCCGATTACTTTCTCTCTCTCCCGAGGACGATGGATCCCGAACGGAAATAAATGAGCGGAACTACCCGACTCTGCGACCTCTGGCTATCACCTTCGGAGCACTGTTTTTCCTATCATTTATTCTTTCACTTGAAATCGTTGTGACCTAGTGCAAAAAAAACGAAGGTGGAAGAAGCCCACCACTCTTCTCCCCCCCCTATCATGGTAAGGAATCCATAATGACAACTCACCATGATAAGGGGCCTGCCAAAGGTGTGAAATGAGTCCTGCTCTTTCACTGCCTAACTTCGGCCTCTCTAGCCACGGCGCCAATCCCAGGAAGCTGTTTCCCTTCATTCCTTCCCGGGTTATTTTTCAATAACCGATTTCTTTCAAGTTCAAGTTTGAGTCTCAAACCTCAATTCTTTCATCGATCAGAATACGAATGAGATCAAAAAGGCCATCATTAATGCGAACAAGGCAATTGCCTCGGTTAGAGCAAAGCCCAAAATGGCATAACCAAATAATTGTTTAGCCAATGATGGATTTCGCGCCACTCCATGGATCAAAGAACTGAAGACGTTTCCAATACCGACTGCAGCTCCCGCTAAAGCAATTGTAGCAGCTCCCGCACCTATTAATTTAGCCCCTTCTAACATCTCCTTTTTAGTTGAGGACTCTGTTCACGCTTCATTTTTTATTCACGATTTTCTCTTCTCTTCTTCTTCGATTCTTTTCCTCGTTCCTTTTCTCTTGGACTGCCTCGTTATAAAGTTGCTGATTTGCCGGGGCTGTAGTAGGCCGACCTTGGGATACTACTCTTCATTGTCCCCATCATAGATAGGGTTCCTGGTGCCTCGGTGACTGGCGTTGTTGGCCATGATCTCTGGGTTTGATTCACCAAGGCGTTCTAGGTCCTCTATTCTGACTAACCTCCTGGGCGGGCCTCTAGTAGTTCGCACCCACCTGGGGTTTGCAAACTGACGGCGAACCGAGTCTAAGAAGGATTCCTCTTGTGCCGAACCTATGGTTCAACACTCAAGATTAGGGTAGGATGTACCCTAAAGGCTGACACCGGCTTAATAGTTTAAGGTTTAGAAAGACTGCAAAGATGTGTGCTTGCTGCTGTATGCTTCCTGATTAATGTCCGATGTTGCACTGCTGTATGCTGAATCAAGCGGTCCCGGAAATAAGTGCGTACTGAGTGTAGTGCAATTTACTGGGTTCCTTAGCAGGCTATGTCTAGGTTCAGTACATGCATGAGGCTCAACACGGGTAGGCTTAAGGGTGACCTTAGCGGGCTCTCGCCCTATATACCTCGTAGCCAGAAGACTAGTCGCTGGTACTGGCTAAGGGTGTGGGAGTTCGCATCAGTACTTCGCAGGAAGGGTCAAAAAACCTCTTCTATTAAATGGGGCGGCTACAAATAGCTAGCTTTGAAAGAACCGACTTTCACCTTGAAAGCCACTAGAGCTTCTTCCCCGTGCATGCATGGTAGCACTTGCGCCTATAGCAAAGGTTAAAAGACCATCTGCGAATAAGGTAGTGATGCCTCTTGACAAGGATAAAGCTTTGTGCGTGCAGTACTAAAGCAAAGATGATCACATGCCCTTCGCAATGCTTCGTGGATCTTATGAAGAGCATTCGCTGGTATCAAAACAAAGTAAAAAGCAGTAGCAGTTGGGGACGCCTAGTCCATCATACTATAGTGGTCTTAAATACAGTTAGTGTCGGCAGGAATGGAACAGAAATCTCGTAGATGAAAAATATATAAAATAGTAGAGTCGCTTTCTTTCGGCTTGGAGCGAATCACCTTCGTTAGCTTAGTTCGAAATCCCCTTCTATTGGTCTGAGGGTGCGCCACATGGGAGGCCCCACCGTTCGGTCGGTCCACAAAGAATTTTTTTATGTAAATGTATCGGAGCCAGCGAAGGACATGAACATCCCAAAAAACGTACTTTTTTGAAAGCGTAGAAACGCAATCAATGAAACTAACTAGACTAATTAAGTAAGACCAAGACCAACCATACGGAATATATAATATGGCAAACATGGAAAGCACAATCAGTATCAGTATG